>CM021108.1:451062030-451490278 GCA_007115665.2 Sequoiadendron giganteum | reverse complement strand
TTTCACTGAATTGCCAAGCTAGTGGGCCCACTAGCTTGCCAATTCAGTGAAATTGGCGATGTAGTGGTCTATTTGAAAAAATGGGATCTCTTAGTGATGTAAATCATCGGGAGACCCTATTTCTTGAACCCATTTTTTCAAACAGGACAAGTTAGGTTACCAATTTCACCAAATTAGCAAGCTAGTGGGCCCACTAGCTTAACAATTTAGTGAAATTGGAAATGTAGTGGCCTATTTGAAAAAATGGGTTCAAGAAATGGGGTCTCTCGGTGATTTACATCACTGAGAGACCCCATTTCTTGGACCCATTTTTTCAAACAGACAAGTTAGGTTACCAATTTCACCGAATTGCCAAGCTAGTGGACCCACTAGCTTGCTAATTCAGTGAAATTGGAAATGTAGTGGCCTGTTTAAAAAAATGGGTCCATGAAATGGGGTCTCCCAGTGATGTAAATCACTAAGAGACCCCATTTCTTGGACCCATTTTTTCAAACAGGTAAGTTAGGTTGCCAATTTCACCGAATTGCCAAGCTAGTGGGCCCACTAGCTTGCCAATTTAGTGAAATTAACAATGTAGTGGCCTGTTTGAAAAAATGGGGTCTCCCGATGATGTAAATCATTGGGAGTTGTTGGACCCATTTTTTCAAAGAGGACAAGTGAGTTTGCCAATTTAGTGAAATTGGAAATGTAGTGGTCTATTTGAAAAAATGGGTCTAAGAAATGGGGTTTCAAACAGGCAAGTTAGGTTTGCCAATTCAGTGAAATTGAAAAACATCACCGGGAGACCCCATTTCTTGGACCCATTTTTTCAAAAAGGACAAGTTAGGTTGCCAATTTAGTGAAATTGGAAATGTAGTGGCTAGGTTGCCAATTTAGTGAAATTGAAAAACATCACCGGGAGACCCCATTTCTTTGACCCATTTTTTTTCAAACAAGACAAGTTAGGTTGCCAATTTCACCAAATTGGCAAACTAGTGGGCCCACTAGCTTGCCAATTTAGTGAAATTGGAAATGTAGTGGTCTGTTTGAAAAAATGGGTCCAAGAAATGGGGTATCTCAGTGATGTAAATATTATCCCTGAACCCTAAACCCTAAACATTATCCCTGAACCCTTAACCCTATAATTAAACACTAAATCCTACATTAAACCTTGTACCCTAAACCCTCAACCCTAAACCCATACCCTCAACCCTATACCGAATATTCTAAACCCTAATCCCTATACTCTATATAGTTAACCCTACACCTCCAACCTTGAACACTATACCTCAACCCTACACCTTCAACCCTCATCCTTATACCCTATACCCTCAACCTTATAACCTAAGCCCTGAACATCATCCCCCAACCCTATACTTAAACCCTAAACCCTAAACCTCAATCTAAAACCCAATAACCTCAACCCTATACCCATTATTCTAAACCCTAATCCCTAAACCCTATACACTTAGCCCTATACCCTCAACCCTATACCCATTATTCTAAACCCTAATCCCTATGCCCTCTACACTTAGCCCTATACCCTCAACCTTGAAGACTATCCCTCAACCCTCAACCCTATAGCTTAATTCCTAAACCCGACACCCTCAAGCCTCATCTCTTTACCCTGCACCCTCAACCTTATACCCTAAACCATAAACATTATCCCTCAACCCTATACTTAAATGGAAAACCCTACAATCTCAAGTCTTAACCCTATACCTTATACCCTTAACCCTACACCCTAAACCCTAATCCCTATACCCTATACACTTAACCTCATACCCTCAACCCTCAACATTATACCTCAACCCTCAACCCTTAAACTTGCACATAAATCCTAAAACCCAAACCATCAACCCTAAACCTAATATCCTCAACCCAATACCCTCAACTGTATACCCAATATCCTAAACCATAATCCATATACCCTATACACTTAACTTTATACCCTCAACCCTAAACACTATCCCTCAACCCTATACCTTAAACCATAAACCCTCATCCCTCATCCCTATACCCTATACCCTCAACTTTATACCTAATATCCTAAACCCTAAACCCTATTCCCTATACACTTAACCCTATAACCTCAACCCTATACATTAAACACTAAACCTTACACCCTCAACCCTCATAGGGGGAGAGAGAAAGAAGGGGAGGGAGGGATTGGGGACAGAGAGAGGTTGGGAGGGAAGAGGAGATAAAGATAAGTAGAGAGGGAAGGAGAGGTAGAGAGAAATGAGAGATAAAGAATAGATAAGGAAGGACATATGGAGGGAGAGGTATGGAGGGAGAGAGAGGGAGGTGAGAGAGGTGAGATAAAGAGAAATATAGAGAGTGTAGTAGGGAGTGATAAAGGGATATGCAGGTAGAGAGGGACAGGTGAGATAAAGATAAGTAGAGAGAGATAGAGATAGAAGGAATGAGGGAGGGTGGGTGAAAGAGGGGGGAAAGGGAGAGGTAAAGAGGGATATGTGAGATAAAGATAAGTAGAGAGAGAATGGTGACATATAGAGAAGGAGATAGTTAAAGAGAGGGAAAGAGAGAATGGTGAGATAGAGAGAAGAGAGTGAGAGAGAAAGAGGGTGAGGGAGGAGTGAGAAAGAGTGAGAGAGAGATGGAGAGGGAGGGAGAGGAGAGATAGAGAGTAGATAGGGGAAAAGGTAGGCATAAATACATCTAGTGTGAGAGAGAGAGGGCTAGGGGAGATAAAGATAAATAGAGAAAGACAGAGAGGTAGAGAGAAGTAGAGAGAGAATAAGGGAGGGAGAGAATCGATATAGAGAGGTATAGAGAGAGTGGTAGGGAGTGATGGATGGAGAGGTAGGTAGAGAGGGATTAGGGAGATAGAGAGTAGAGGGAGAGGTATGGAGGGGGAGAGAGGGAGGTGAGAGAGAGGTGAGATAGAGAGGAATAGAGAGAGTGTGGTAGGGAGTGATGGAGGGATATGCAGCTAGAGAGGGATAGGTGAGATAGAGAGAAGTAGAGAGAGATAGAGATAGAGGGAAGGAGGGAGGGTGGGTGAGAGATGGGAGGAAGGGAGATGTAAATAGGGATAGTTGGGATAAAGATATGTAGAGAGATAATGGTGACATATAGAGAAGTAGAGAGTTACAAAGAGGGAAAGAGAGAAGGGTGAGATAAAGAGGAGAGAGTGAGAGAGAAAGAGGGTAAGGGAGGAGTGAGAGAGAGTGAGAGAGAGGTAGAGGGAGGGAGAGGAGATAGAGAGTAGATAGGGGAAAAGGTAGGGAGGGAGACATCTAGTGAGAGAGAGAGAGAGAGGGATAGGGGAGATAAAGATAATTAGAGAGGGAAGGACAGGTACAAAGGGAATGAGGGAGGTAGGGAGGGAGAGAAGCAAGATAGAGAGGTGTAGAGAGAGTGTTAGGGAGTGATGGATGGAGAAGTAGGTAGAGAAGGATTAGGGAGGTAGAGAGTAGAGAGGGAAGGAGAGGGAGAGGTATGGATGGAGAGAGTGGTAGGTTAGATAGAGAGTAATGGAGAGAGAGTGGTAGGTTGTGATGGATGGAGAGCTAGGTAGAGAGGGAGAGGGGATATATATATGTAGAGAGGGAGGGAGAGAGGGAGAGAGATGTAGTGAGGGAGGGAGAGAGGGAGAGAGATGTAGTGAGGGAGAGAGAGGTGGGATAGAGAGAAATAAAGAGTGTTTGAAGGAGAGGTAGGTAGAGAGAGGGAGAGAGGAGATAAAGATAAGTAGAGATGGAAGGAGAGGTAGAGAGAGAGGTGAGATAGAGAGAAGTAGAGAGGGAATGAGGGAGGGAGGGAGAGAGGTGTAGAGAGAGGTAAGGTTTTATGGATGTAGAGGTAGGTAGAGAGTGATTGGGAGATAGAGAGTAGATAGGGAAGAAGAGAGGGAGAGAGAAGTATGGAGGGAGAGAGAGGGAGGTGAGAGAGAGGTTAGCTAGAAAGAAATAGAGTGGTAGGGTGTGATGGAGGGAGAGGTAGGTAGAGAGAAAGAGAGAGATAGAGATAAGTAGAGAGGGAAGGTGGGAGAGAGGGAGAGAGAAGTGAGGTAGAGAGAATTAGAGGGAAAAGGAGTGAGAGACAGAGAGAGAGATTTCTTGAGATCAAGGGAGAGAGAGTCAAAAAAAGGGATAGAGATAGTGAGACAGAGGTCTAGAGTGTAAGGGATAAAAATGAGTGAGATAGAGAGAGAAATAATACAATTTTCTGATTACTGAAATTTGACCTCCTGATTATTGAAATTTGACTAAGTTTGAAATTTGTGAGATCTTCCAAAAACTAGAAGAGAGAGAGGGGAGAGAGGGAGGAAGGGAGGGAGAGAGGGAGTGGAGAGATAGAGAGTAGAGAGAAGGAGAGAGTGGGAGAGAAAGATGATAGAAATTGTTGACTACTAAAATATGACCTCCTGATTACTGAAATTTGACATGCTGATTACTGAAATTTGACTAAGTCTGAAATTTTTAAGATCTTCCAGAAACTAGAATTTCATTATAAATCATAGAGATTTGAAACCACTCTCAAACATCCTGCCTATATACATGAAATATAACTTAAAGTATAAGAAAGTAAATGTCCATATGTAAATGTTAACTTATACTTAAATGTTTATTTCATGTATATAGTGGCCCCTATAATAGTAGGGGGGTTGGTTGCCTTCGGCAGACCAACTCACTAGAATCTACCCATTAGAATAGTAGGGGCCAACCGCCCGGGGCCCAACCCACTAGCCCCCTACAATTCTAAGGGCTCCCACCCGCTATAGTAGTTCATGCCTTCGACAGCCGACCCCCCCCCCACCCCCAATTCTAAAGTGGCAAAGGGCCCCTTAGAATAGTAGGGCTATAGCGGGTGGAGTTTGTTGCCGAAGGCTGTCTTAGGGCTGGGCGGTCTTCATCGAAGCGTTGGGTGGGAGGATATAGATACGCTTCGCCACCTAAGGCAAATAGGTCAGTCCCAAGGGCCCCTATATCTCCCACCCCCCAGAAACTATTGCCTCCTGCCCAAGACACCCCTTAGAATAGTAGGGGGGTCGGTCCCAACAAGAGGAAAGAGATAAGAAAAAGAGAAGAAAAAATTCAATGTAGACCAAAACGCATTCACAAAACGTAAAAAATGCATTCACAAAACATACCAAAACTAAGATATAACGCGAGCGCGTTACAACATGCTCGTGTTATATCTTGCTTTGGGAATTCACGAGCCTTAGGCTTGGTATTTGCCTTGGAATACCAACCCAAAGGCTTGGAGGGCATTCCCAATGACCAAAGACGTGTTTTTAAAAAATCTATCATATTTCACATAATCGAGTTCGTGCTCATCATCAGGATTGGACGTGGTTCAATATCAAAAAAATCGAACACATGGGTAATGTTGGGTTCTCTCTTAGCTATCCAACGATGTAATTTTTTTCACTTTCTGAAATTGTTAAGCGTTTCATCCATAATTTATTTTATTTGTATGTCTTTTTTTAGCCAAAAAGTAGTGTTTGGTATTTTTTTTGTTATAAATTAACCGTTAATCGATTTTTCAAATAAATTAC
This sequence comes from Sequoiadendron giganteum, assembly GCA_007115665.2. NCBI lineage: Eukaryota > Viridiplantae > Streptophyta > Pinopsida > Cupressales > Cupressaceae > Sequoiadendron > Sequoiadendron giganteum. The sequence goes on along the minus strand of CM021108.1, from coordinate 451,484,772 downwards.
ATTTTTAGAAACTAGACTCCATTCTACAAATTTTAAATTAAAAAAAAAAAAATGCAATTAGTTTCTGAAATTTGTAGGGGTAGCACGGCCAAAATTCTATTTTTCAGGAAATGTCCACTTTGAAAATTAATAAAAAATCAAATATTCATTAAAAATTATCAAAACAATCGTGCATCAACTACATACTATTAGCTAACTTCTGACCATTGTGATTTTAAAAATACTTAAAAAAAATTCACCGTATGAGGGTCGTACACGAGTTGTTATGCTATGTTTTTCTGACAAAAACAACACCAATTTGTGTACATCCCTCATTTGAACCCCTTAATCTCAACCATTTTCAAAATAAATTAGTAGTTTAGAAAGTAGACTCGGAGCACTTGAATCCTTCTTTTCATTCCATCTCAAAATTTTGAGTGTAAGTATCCTCAATTTCGCGTCCAAGGTCAGTAATTCCTGATTTCAGAAAAAAATTGTCCACTTAAGTCCCCTTTTTGGGAACCATCTTGGTGCACTTACTCGGGTGCCATCAACTATTCCTTTGAGGATTATCTCCTTCCCATCTTGAGAAAAACACAACTCCAACTTTGGAAGATCAAGGTAGAATCATCCCAATGAATGTATCCATGGAGTGCCTAGGATCACATCCATATCCCCTAGGTTTACTACATAGAAATCTAGCTTGGTAGGATGTGCTCCTAGAGTTATGCTTAATTGTGGGATCTTTTTATGACAGGAGGTAGTTGAGCCATCGGCCAGTGCTACTTGAAACCCTTTAAAATCTTGTGTTTCTAATTTTTACCTTGTTGCCAAGTTCTTGTCAATAAAATTGTGGATTGCCCCACTATCCATAAAGGCTAATATTTTTTTCCCTTGGATTACACTTTTTATTCGGAAGGAGTGATGTTTAGAGGCCCTTGAGATGGCTGCTAGAGTTCCTTGTTCCTCTTCATTTTGCTTTCTTTTCTTGTTGGATCTTTCTTGTTCTTCATCTTTGTTGTTGATTTCCTCTTGGTCATCCCATTCTTCTTCATCCCATGGGGTCTCCAAGTTATGGGTTTGGGCTCCCTTCTTGCATGTGTGACCCTGATGCCATTTCTCTTTACATCCGAAACATAATTGTTTCTTTCTGCAGAGATCTTGTTCCCTTTTAAGGTCGTTTTTATTGCAAACATGCCCGTGTTCCCATTTTTCATTACAATAGTAGTATATGTTCTTTTTTCCTAGTTCCTCATTAGAATTGGCTATGGATGCCAAGATCTATGGACCAAATGGAAAGCACAAAGAAGAGAGAAAATAATATGACAAGAATAAACTGCATTCAATGTCAATATTATATGATTCAATGTGTGTACAAATGTAGTAGAGACCCCTTGGTTATATAGCCAAGGTGAGTACATAGGAGTGCATAAGATTATGACAAGTGTCGTAATCTTATGACTTGAGACAACAATAAAAAGTTATCACTCCACCTAAAGTGGAAAGTGATAATGTGATAACCACCACAAATAGTGGATCTCCCACAAAAGGTGGAAACCTAATCACATGATATTTCCATGAAAGGTGGAGGTGATCAAGTAATAAGAAGATAATTCCACCAAAGGTGAAAGTTCTCCAACAACTCCTATGTGGTCCCTAAGTAAACTTAACTAAGGTGTAACTATTACCTAGGACAAGGTACAAAAAATTTAATTACACCAACAACCCCCCTTAAGTGCAACTTAGGGAGAATGTACACAAATGAAAACAATGCAAGATGGGTCCTGACAACTGGGCCATGTTAGGTACCCATGTACAAATGCAATGCAATCTCTCACAAACGGAGAAAAGGAGAAAACCCGGTGGGACAAAACTCCTCCCCAAAAGAGAGATGAAATACAAAATAAAAATGCTCTCAATGATGCATGAGAAGGTAAAAACCCCATGTGAGGAACCCCCCCATAAGAGAGAAGTAGAAGAGAGACAAGGTAGCCCCCCCTCAATGTTGAGTCTCCTGCAATGATGGTAGAAGCTTGACATTGAATGCTGAAGATGATCCAATTTCATCGAACAATGTTCCTCCCCTTAGGAAGAAACAAAACCAATAATGTATGCAGGACGTATGATGTCTTTGAAGCATGCTCAAGTGTCTCCATGTCGATTTCGAAAGCTGACACACTCCAAACAAGCGTTCTAGGCCACACTGTTGAAGAGTACAATCCAACATCTAGTAGAGATGAATGTAGAACATGATCCAAAGAGAAAGATATCCCCTCTAAAGACAAAGAAGTCACTTCCAAATGTTGTCCAAAAGTATCCACACTCATGTCAAACTACAAAGAATGATCATGTAGAGAATGAACAAGAGGGTCAGAGTGTTCCCTCGCAACAATTGAAGAAGGAGCATCTTCATCAAAGAGAATATGGATGTCATCAATGATGTCCCCCAAATGTGCAAAATGAGACTCCACAAACAAGTCTGAAATACTTGTCAAGAAGCCATCCAAAGTAGCCAAATCTGAAAGACAATGAATGCCCTGTTGCACTGAATCACAAGGAACCCAAACTGTAGAATCACAAGCATCATCAACTACAACAGTAGATGGAGGAGATGATTTATGCATGGCTCAAGTACCAGAGCTGATGTGAGAACTCCCTAGTTCAAGTAGCCAAATGTCTCCTCTGAATCATGGTTCACACTAGAAGTGTGATCACTAGCCAAAGGAAAAATGTCATCATTAGAAGAAAAATCTGCAAAGATATACAACTAAGATGAATGATCAACCACCCCAGTAGCAATGATCTCTCTACTCTCCAAGTCTCGAATGATGACTGAATCAGGGGTGAACTCCACAGTTCTCCCATCTACACCATGTGTAATATGATATATGGAAAGAAGATTGTTCGTCAAATGAGGAATACACAAAACATCCTAAAAAGTGTTGTCCCCAAAACTAATAGATCCCTTCCCTATTACACTCATGAATGTATTGTTTCCCATCAAGATAGGAGACATAGAACAAGGCTGAAATGAAGAGAATATAGATTGTGAAGATGCCATATGATGTGATGCTCCTGAATCTAGAAGCCATCTACCTAATCCTGGACTTGAATAAGCACAAAGAGCTTGACCTTTATATCCTGATGAAGATGCCAAATGAACTTTTCCCTTAGACTACTTTGAAGAAGAAGGAGAAGAAGGTGATTCAGACATTCTAGAAGGCAAATCAATTTGATTCTTTTTGAGAAGATTCTTCAACTCATCAATGTCCTTCTTATAACAATAGTGTTCTTCATGTCCATCCTTCTTGCAATATGCACAAAAATGTCTCTCCTTCTTAAATGATTCCCCTTTGGAAGAGGATTTTTTCTTTGTTTGATCTGAATGTGGATTATTCTTTGCTTTCTTTTGTTTCTTATTTGATTATGATTCCTTCACTTGATTAACCAACAATGCCTAAGATTTAGTAGTCTTGATGAGACCCATTGAGATAAGCTTTTGTTGCTCATGTATCAATATCTCAGAAAATGATTCAAATGAAGGTGTAGTATATGCAGACCCCATAGTCAATCTATGAGTATGAAAACTAGAAACAAAAGAAGCATAATCAGGACCAAGTTTGTTCATTGTATTGTAGACCAACTGAATGTCCTTCTTATCAATTCCACATGCTTTACATTTCTCTCTTAGATCATTAACCTTAGTGATGTAGTCTTGGATGTTGTCAAAGTTCTTAGGATCAAGGCTCATCAGGTCATTATCAATTTGATAGCCTCTTACTTCATCTGTAGTACCATACAATGTTTTCAATTTTTCCCAAGCTTCATGAGAATTGTTACATGATTCAATCTGAAACAACAAATCTTGAGAAACAAGTCTATGAAGACACCCAAGAGCTTTGGTATGTTTGATCATCCGTTTTAACTTTTTATCTGCATCTGTAGGTTCAGGTACCTCATTTTCAACATATAGAGAGTGACCTTCTATCATTAGAATACTCCATGCATTTCAATGCCATGTTGAATAATTATATGATGTGAGCAAAGGACCCTTAGAATGATCCATGAAAATGAGAGAGCACAAGCAAACATATCAAAAAAATGCACCAAGAGACCCCCCCCCCCCAAATCACTCAATCAAGAAACCCCCCCAAGAAATATCTGATTTGGCACTTTATACTTAGTGCGTTTACAATTGCCACTACCAAAAATAGCAAGCCACTACCAAAAATAGCAAGTTGGACTTTGATTTTGGTACATGCAGATTGCCAAAATAGGCCACATATTCAAGTACAATTTTTGGTATAAAATGAGATTAATCTGATCATACTATTGAGAGTTATACAAAAAATTATGCACTTTCAAAAAAAACGGCACCCAAAAATGTTACCATAGGAGCAAGTTATGGGCTCCCAAAGTTCCCAAAATGAGGATGAAACAACAACACCTATGATAATCTGAAATTTATGAAAAAAACAGAAGCCAAAACCAAAAATTTATTGTACCAATACAAAGAGCACAAAAAATTATCCCAAATAAAAAAAAATTGCTCGAAAAAAGGAGCCAAAATGACTGAGTTATGAGCCTTTGAAGTTGAACTGCAAAAATGAAAACTCCAACCGTGATGGGTCAAAAAATTTCAATTGAGCACTGACGTCAGGAATTCACTTGTTTAAATTTGATGGCCTGTAGCCCGTCATCAAAAAAACACCCCTGGCCGGAAAATGCCGACGAAAAATTACACTGGAATATGCTTTGGAATCTTCAAATTGCCGAAATATTCACTGTCTGTTCGAAATCTTTTCACTTCTCAAAATTTCTTTTTACCTGCCGGATTTTGATTTGGTGCCCACCGGTTGATATGGAGATCGCTGGAATCGCTGAAGGCCAGTGGCGGGTGGGAGGTGGGTAGGTCCGGCGGTATATGTGGGCCCGCTCACAGACTGCCACATGGCCCAAGGTCATGGCGTCGGTGCAAGACAAGCGAGTACCTGGTACCTGCTCTACGTAGTGTACCAGGCAGTAGAAAAATTCCTTTTTGAATTTTTTTTTTTTCAAAAAAATATTTAAATTCAAAAATTTTCCAAAATGAATTTTTCATAAAAAAATTTCAAAAACATTTCAAAAATTTTTATATTTATTTTTTGAAAATAAATCGTATTAGCGCAATTATGATGCGCCCTAGGGGCCGTACAACTCTCCGGGCAAAATTTATTTGCCTCACCGATTGACTTGCTCCAAAATGGACGAATGGACAATCACTCTTAGAGTTTTCGGCCCTTTTGGACGTGATGGCAAGGTCGGATTTGACTCAAAATGTTTCAAAAATGCAGCTACCTTCTGAATCTAGCAACCACTTTGCAGCTTTAAACCCTCATAGATTTGGCCTCATATGTCCGATTTGGACGAAACAAAAGGCAAAATCGACTTTCTCGAACCTTCTGGATGCAATGGTGAGCTTAGATTTACACCAACAAGCTTCGATATAAACCTACAATAAAGAGCCAAAAATGGAAGCTCCCCAAATCTGGTACCTCTTCTCAGAATAAAGACTCTCCAATAGCACCCAACCCGCTTTGATACCATGTTAGAATTGGCTATAGATGTCAAGATCTATGGACCAAATGGAAAGCACAAAGAAGAGAGAAAATAATATGACAAAAATAAACTGTGATATTGCTATCAGGATTCAACCGTGTAATTTTCGAGTTTGACTCGAAAACTACATAGTTGAATCCTGATAGCAATATCATAATTTGACACGCTGTGGAAGAAACCTCCTACTTATCAAGAATAAACTGTATTCAATGCCAATATGATATGATTCAATGTGTGTACAAATGTAATAGAGACCTCTTGGTTATATAGCCAAGGTGAGTACATAGGAGTGCATAAGATTATGACAAGTGTCGTAATCTTATGACATGAAACAACAATGAAAAGCTATCACTCCACCTAAAGTGGAAAGTGATAATGTGATAACCACCACAAATAGTGGATCTCCCACAAAAGGTGGAAACCTAATCACATGATATGTCCATGAAAGGTGGAGGTGATAAAGTAATAAGAAGATAAGTCCATCAAAGGTGGAAATTCTCCAACAACTCCTATGTGGTCCCTAAGTAAACTTAACTAAGGTGTAATTATGACCTAAGACAAGGTACAAAACATTTAATTACACCAACACTCCTTTTGGTATTTTGAGAGGTCTCTCTTCTTGTGCCAATCTTTCTTATAAGAGGGTTTTGAGAATGGTCTTGCTGATTTATCATGGGTAGTTGAGTCTTCTAGTGTAAGTGCTTTGTCGATGGCATCATAAAGGGTGGTGGGGTTTAGGGAACTTACTAATCTTCAAATGGAATCTCTTAGTTCCTCAACAAAAAGGTAGATAAGACGATCTTCATCGATTACCTTAACCCTGATTGAATTTTTTTGGAACTCTACAATATAATCTTCTACCGTTCCTTGTTGTCTTAATAGAGTTAATTCTTTGAAGTCTTTTTGTGGGTGCCTCCTATCAAATCTCTTAATAAGTTTTTATGTAAACTCATCATATGAAATTTTATCATCCTGTCCTTGTGTGAGGGTGCCATGGAGCCACCATTCATGAGCCAATCCCTCTAGATGTAAGACAAAAAATTGTACTGCATCCTCTTCCGTCATGGGACTAAGGTTTAAATAAGTATTTAGTTTTTGTATCCAAGAATAGGCTAAGGTTTTTCCTGACCCATAAAAATTTGGCAAGGTTAATTTGTTAACTTTTTGTTTTAGATCCTTACTTGGTTGCCTATCCTCCTTTCGAGGTGCCTCAAGTCTCTTAGCTTCCAAAAAATTCCTAAAGGATATGATTTCCCTTATGTCGGGGTCTAGTCTTGCATAGGCTGCTACTGTATCTTCAACATTTCTTGAAGGAGGATTGTTTTCTCCTTCCATTGGGGTCTCTTCCCTCAGGAGGAATTTGGGCCTTTGAATCCTAGGGTTCGAGGAAGCGTTACTATTGATATTTTCATAATGGTTAGAATTAGAGTCTCTCCCATTTGAACCATTATGCTTGAGGTTATTCATTGTAACATTCATGTCTTGCAAGGCTTGTAGTAAGGCTTGACTTCTTTTTTCATTTTGTTCGAGTAAGACTTGGGTTTTCCTCTCATTGTTTTCCATGAAGGTTCTAAGGTCATTCTCCAATTGTTCACCCATACCTCTCCTTCTTCTTTGGTAAGTTTGCATACACTATTTTCACAAGGTGGCAGGAAGGTGGCTTTGATACCACTTGTAATGACCCTTAATTGATGATTTATCCTATCAACAAATAATGCAAGAAATAAGGAAAAAGAATTGAGTTACATTTGACTATGCTTAAGACCAATTGCATCAACCCTATCTAAACAATAATTGATTTGGTGATTTCATCCAATTACTATGAATTAATCGACACTACCCTGCTAAGGTTATTGCTATTTGTTTCCCCAATCATAAATATGGTTGAATAGGAGGGCTGCAATAGGATGCCCGTAGAGTGCTCCTTCCAAGCCCAATAGCGGATACAGCGAGCCCTCTTGGCCCAACAATGGCAGACCGCCAGTCATCATTGTGGGTGGGATACTTGGAGGACCTCTAGCACCTACTATCCCTTTCTACACCTCCTATTTCCCATCTCCTATGACTGATAAAAACAAAGAATAATAACTTGTAAACAAGAAATCTTAAGTTTCAGTTTAATAATATGCCTGAAACATATCAGATGTAAATCTTAATTGAATGCAGATTAGGGACCAATTTTATGTATAAACGTGTGAATTTTGGAACAATGCTACAGACATAATTCATGTTTCAGGTTATCTTGAACATACCTCAGAGTTGCAGCTGTAAGCCGTCTGCAGTTCACACGCACTTCTTCAGATCTCCCACGATGACCTTTGCTTGAAACGATTCATTTTAAATATCCAATCCTTGCTAGAGGAAGGGTCACGTCCTTGTTCAAGCGCTTCCCTGGAGTTAAAATGTCGCTTCCCTTGAACTCGTGTTTGCATCTAATCGCTGCTTTTAATTATTGTCAAGGCAGCGATCCTTTAAAGGATAATGTTTTGTGTTTAAATGTTGAACAATGATTTATATTTATTTTTATGAGCAAGTTATAAATATGATTTTTATTTATTTTAATGAGAGTGTAAGATTCGTAGCATTATGATAAGTATTATAATTTGATCTTATTTGATTTGATTTGATTTATATTTTATTTATTTATTATATATATATATATATATATATATATATATATATAGTTTTTCTCATACTTATTTACATATGGTATCATTATTTATAAGGTAATTATTTTAGATAAAATCATAGTGATATGAGATTATTATTTCCAATTAAATGATTACATGATATGGGTCATGACACTTTACAATCCTTACTGCAATCAAAGGGAACTTTGAAGTGGATGTTTGTTAGTGAGGAGTGGTCTTCCTCAACATATTCTAAGACAAATGCAGGGGTGGATGTGTCAAGTTGGATTTTTGATGAGCAGGGCTTTTGGGTGCTTACTAATGAGATTGTCAAGGTAAATGTAATAAGTAATTAGTTTAGTAATTCTACATTATATTTTCATTCTTATTTTTATTTTATTTGCTTATTTTTGTTGACTCTTACTTATGTCAATGTTTCATAATAATTGCAAGTCACAAAGCCTTTAGTGGTTCTATTACGAGTTGCCAATGGGGAGAAGCCCACAATGGGCTACATATACGAGGGCATGGATAGGGCCAAAGAGGTCATTAGATCCATTTATAGGGGAGTTGATGGTAAGTATCGTCCCATTTGGGAGATTATCGATAGATGATGGCACTTCCAGCTTCACAAGCCCCTACATGCAGCAACATATTTTTTCAATCCGGCATTCCAATTCCGCAAAAAATTCAAGGCAGATGAGGAGGTTTTGAGTGGGCTCTACATAGTCATTGAGCAGATGTCTGATTCTCATATTGGAGCCCAAATTGTCGCCGAGATAGAGATTTTCAGACTTGCACAAGGAGATCTCTTTGCAAGAGATATATGCAAAGATACTCAATCGACATTGTAGCCAGGTCAAAATTTATTAAGGGCATAATAGTAGTTTTAAAATTACCACTTTTCAATCTTTTACATTCAATGTTCATATTACAATTAAATAGTCACATTTCACAATGAGATTTTTTTTTTTTTTTCTCATCTCAAATGCATGGTGGGAGAGATTTGGTGCTAAAGTACCAAATCTTTAGAGGATTGCGATTTGAGTGTTGAGCCAACCATGCAGTGGCTCACGTTGTGAGCGCAATTGGAGTATGTTTGAGCACATACACTCCAAGAAGCACAAGAGGTTGTTAGTGCAAAGGTTGAATGATCTTGTTTATGTTCATTACAACCTGCACCTTCACCATAGACAAATATTGGGCACTGACTTGTCACCCATCATGTTGGAGGAGGTTTGTCCACAGTCAGATTGGATCACTAAGGCCGAGGATCCTATTTTTACCGAAAAGGACCTTCATTGGGTCGACCAGGTGAATCGAGAGGCAGAGGCAGTAGCCATGGCAGAGGAGGAGGATAGAGCACGAGGAGACACCTTGGATGTTGGTTTGGGTGCCACTGAGTTTGACACTAAGACACAGGCAGAGATGATGGTTGCAACATCATCCACGACCTATCTTAGAAGACTAAAGCTTAGTGATGCAGGCTCCTTTGAGCTATAGACTTATAGCTTTTGTTTTACTTTTGTTATATGTTTGGAATTTTTGATGCCATGGATTTCATATTCCATGAGTATTGTATACATTTCACAATATTTATATATCTAACTATTTTGACTCTTACTACTGTTATTGGTATTAAGTAATTACTTATTTCCTTTAGCTAAAATTTGTGTTTATAATTATGTGATCGATAAATGTTTGTGTATAGGATCATAATAGTTTTTATTTCATGATGTTATTGTGTATTTAAGGTTTATTTACTAAAGGGTGCATGAAACAAGCTTTAAGTTCTTAAAAATCTCTGAATTTCTTAGGTTTTTCTATTTGTCGAGTCTTGGGCGAACTGGGCTCTGAGTCTGAGTCTGAGTCAAAAATTGGCTTGCCGAGTCCGAGTCTTGTAACACTGGTTTCAAGGCATATCTTACCTATAAGTTCATGAATTGTAACTCTCGGATTTTCTAAATATTGTTGTTTTAGATAATAGGGGATATTTTATGAACCAGGTTGTCAATATTTTGAGAAAACACTGAGTATCTAAGCTGATATAAAAATATGGAATTTTCAGTTGTGTATTCCCTATGTAATGTTCAGTTTTTGAGTTGAAATTATTATTGCAATATCTTCTATTTTGCTGCATTATATTTCTGTATCAAACATTGCAAATATATCAAAAAACATAAAACCAAAAATAAAGATAGGCAAAAATTAGAAAAGTAAATATCCTATCAAGGGTAGGATATTACAAAATCATGCCCATGTATGCAACTTGTACTTGAAGGACATGGCGATGTGCTTCCCACAACTTGCAAACATCCTTTGTAATAATAGCAAGAGGTCTGACAAGTTTTGAAACCCTGACCACCACATTTCTGATGGAAAGGGTAGTTTTCTCTGTTTTGCAAATGGAAGTAAACACAAATCCACAACCTAAATATTAAATAATGCTTTTGGGTGGAAGGCACCCCTTTTTTGGAAGTTATGGTGCCAAACTAAGCATTAATGGTGTTTTGAGTTATCCCTAGAGGTAGGTGAAGAGAACAATGAGAAATGGTGAGGGTTTCGGGCTTTGGAGGTGGGGAATAACAAGCAGCTCATACCATTCACGAAGGTTAAAGAGGGGAAGTCTAAGCAAGTAGGTCCAAAAAGAGGAAAGTGACAAATGTCAAGGATCTAGGATGACTCATACCTAGTACCATGTTTAAGGGAAGCCCACACCACCAACCACGACAAGATATGGGCAAGAAGTTATCGATCATCAAAGAATGGAGATGCATATGAAGAAGTACCAAGTAAGGAGACAAGCAAAAGTCCAACTCCAGTGAGTTGTACATAATTATTAGTGAGGTTCAAGAGTCGAGCATGACAAGAAATAGGTGCCCAAATATAGGTAGGTCAATAAGTCTCACTCTGACAAAGTAACTTAGTAAAAATATCAAGTCAAGAGTCACAAATCGGGGATGAAATGAGAAGGGTACCTAGGGAAGGAAACTCTGTCACTCTAGTAGGGAACAAAAGAAAGGCACAACAAGATGGAAAAGTTCAAAAGTCTAATGTTATAGAGACTAAGCAAAGATTGGACTGAGAAAGGAAGGCATGCCAGGACGAGGAGCTCCAAAACTCTGACAGCTAACAAGCACTTGGAAGATTGGACATGCTCCAACACTTAGAGACTCCAGGGATCTAAGAGAGACACAAGGGGAGAGAAGAGGAAGAACATTTACACAAAATTGGACCAGGGAAGACATGGCAATTAGGAAATGAGCATTTTTGGTCAAAGCAAAGTTATTACAATAAGAGGGCATGACAATGTCGTTGTTTCTTCTACCACAAAATTTGTATGTGTAACAACTCTGATTGCCATCCTTGGCCCCCATATTTTGGTCTTCATTGGCTCCTTGTTTCCTTGGGAGGTCTTCTTCCCTCACGTGGTTATTTGTGTTTCAAGTTCGATCATACAGATTGGGTTTTACCCACATGGATTTAACTCCTCTAGTAATGTTTACATCGATTTGTCATTGCAGTGGATGTTGATATCATTGGTTTGTCTACTACAAGATTTGTTGCAGATGTGTAACAACACCAATTACCATCCTTGCTCCAAGTTGGTCTTCATCAACTCCTTGTTTACTTGAGGGGTCTTTCCCTCTCAGATGGCTATTTGTACTTCTAGTTGGATCACACAGTTTGACTTTTACCCACATCGGTTTTACCCTTCTAGTTATGTTTACACTGAATTAGTGTTTAGTTACTTATTCAGATCCTAGGACTCTTTTTATCCTAATATATTATTATTGTAATTAGATGTACTTTCAAGTCCCCATTGACCTACTGTGTTCATTTGTGGACAATAATTTTATTTTCTTTTTTCCTTCCTACCACAGATACAATTCTGATCAAGAAAGACAAAATTTGGCTGCATCAGAATCACAAAAATGAATTGTTCTTGATCGTAAACCAAAAATTATTTGATTTGCTGACTTGGCCAATTTATCATATAGATGAATGGATCACCAATGCCTGCATTAGCGAATCAGGAAGTGAATTCCCTATCCTAAGAATTCAAAAAGTTGGTCAAGAATTGGGATGCTGCAAATACATAAATAAAGCCTTGTGCAAACATTACTAATAATCAGAATACATCATGTTGTATAAAAGAAAGATGATTGGAAAACTATCATGAGAGAAGACTAAGAGTGAAAAAAATCCCGATTAGCTTACAAGGAAATAGTTTGTAACGTTTTAGTCTGAATCAGTTCAGTAGAGCATAAGTAGATTTTTAAATTCAAGACTAGATATCAACTATCTCATCTCCCTCTACAAGATTGAATTTACAAGCAATATAAACTTCAAATATTTTTTAAAATCCTATTTTCTCAACAGAGCTTTCATACCCTGCTGGAATCCATCCCTACGAGGCCACATGCTCGAGCAGCCACTCCATCACAATCGTGACCTACCGCCACAACTCCAATGGGATCCGGACCAGGCTGGCAAAAGAAACACAACATGTGATATTGAGATCATTGTTTAATAGTTTTCTAGATGATGTAACTGCACAAGTTAGACATTAAGAAAAACTAACCTTCATCCCAGGTATTTGAATCCAATCTACGTCAGTGCCAGTGGCCTTCGCTAGAAACTCTGAAAGAATTTCTTCTGCAAAAGTCAAAAGCCTGCATTTAAGACATTTAAAATATATGAGATTAGTAAAACAGGCTAATAAAGAACACAAATGTAATCTGTAAAATCAATTAGAAAGAAGTGAAAATGTATTCAGTAATCTTCCCAACCATAATGCTTGATGAAATTACTTGCCAAATGTGTCTTAAACTTCCCTATGCAGATATGTAATAGAGAACACAAAATCCCATGAATTACCCCTAACTTGGATACGATACCAATTAATATACATCTATACTCTTCACATACCATGCAGGATTCAGGTCCTGCAGTGGTGGCTGTGGTACAGGACGCTTGCTCAACCTACGTGTAAGCCTACAATCTGAGCTTTTTTCTGCTGTAGCCAAAGCATCCTCCATAAAGCACAAAGAATAATAGACAACGTCATCTTTAGCTATTATTCTACTAGCTGTCAATGGCAATAAAAGAAAAGGGAGCTAGGAAAAGGGCAGAGCAATAGCAAAGATAATGTGGGTGTGCTGTTTCAAACTTATACACGGTCCTCAATATTCCTCGGGAGAATTAAATGTCTATGCAACTTTAGTAGGTTCAAGCGCTGCAGTTTAAACGGCATACTCAAGTTCCCCCTCTCACATGTAAGACTAATCTGTTCCATTGCCTCAGCGGCAAGGCATAGGCCTTGAAGGCTTAAACAACAGGCTCCCTCCAATTATCCTATGGTTACTCATAAATACAGTTCTGGCCATCACCTTCTTAGCCAGAAAAGTAAAAATCGAAGATCTCTCAATAGATTTTCCATGTCACGGCACTGTTGTCTAGACTTAAGCTTCAATTAACAATAAATTGCTTGTACAGTTTATGTCTGGTGCAGGATAACCTATGAAAGTAAGCATTCATCTGAGACTGGGAATTTGGAAAGGTTACCCTGATTCTTGGTTAGTAATTTGTTCAACTAATTATTTAATCCAAGATGATGCGTGCCATGCTTATACATCTGACATTTGCTATGACAAGATTGATGGAACTGGGGAAGTACGAAATCAATATGGGTGTAACGGGGGAAAAACTAATTCTAGCTATCAATGTTGGCTTCGGCATTAACTTGTAATGTTCACTGGTTAGAGACATGGAATAATTCCTTAAGAAAATGCCTAAAGTGAAGACTTCGTTAGAGAATTTGATGTTTTCTGTGTGTATAAGTTGTGTCGGTAATAACTCTTCATGACTTATTATACGATTATGACAGAACTCAGAATCAAATACTTCTGAGTTTAAGAGCATTCCAAAAAAACCAAATTGGGCCTCCAGTAAGAAACTCGTTTTTTTTAAGGACTTTGTAACGTGCCACCCTAAGGCATTTACGATGCCTATACTTTGTACTATGCCACCATAAGCAAGGCATTTAAGGTGCAAATAGGCACCGAACCATGAGATAAACACGTTGTCAGCTTTCCAATGCTGACACGTTGCCTGATCTCATTGTTATTAATCTAATCAAGATAACGCCGCGAAGCAAATATAAGGAGCAACAGGGATAACAAATTCTTGCGGGAAGCGCCGACCAACTAGCGAGACTAAAAGGCTTGTCATCCATGAATGAACTGTTCCAAGCTTAGCGGGGGGTTATTTTGGGACTTGAAAAAACGAGGAAGATACCTTGTTTTCATCAAAATTAACACTTTGCTTTTTCAACTGCTTCAGCTGTTGCCTCAAGCCTTTATTCTGATGAACAAATTGAAATGCCTGTTTGGACAGATTATCATTTTGCTTCACCATAACCTTATTCATCGCCGTAAGCTTCTCATTTAGTGCCAACAGGCGAGTAGCTTCTGTGCGCTGCTTCTCACAGCATCTGTGAACCCATCCCGCGCAATTCACACCACACAAAACGATAAAGTCTTAAACTGGAATAGGATCCATTCTGGTTGGTTGCAATTTGAGAGCCATAATCATGCCTAAAATAATCAGCAAAAATGTTGAAAGATTTTCCTCCCTCCTATTCTGGAACCAGACCTTGATTTGCTTGGACTCGATATTATACAGGATTGGACACTCCCTCAGAAGCTGCTGTCGACGGAATGAATTGGGTTTTGGGCATTCATGATAAAGTCTTTCCAGCGCCTGCACCTGCTCATCGCTATATCTGACATACTTCCCAGAATCAAACCCAAATTTCCCTTCCTTGGCTCTTGACAGAGCCATTGTATCGCAACTGATAACTGATTATGTTCAGCATATAAGAAACAAGAAGTCATTTCTTCTCGTTCAATTGTCTACGCTGCTTTGACGATTCCGCCATAGATAACAACGAAGACAGTAAACCTCTAACGAAATTCAAACGCAGAATTTCAAAATATTGATGTAGAATAAGCTAGCGATACATGCTGTTATCATCAGAAAATAGCGTGCATGGATGATGTCCCTTTGATGGCGCACCGGGCGGGCCCATGAGCAGAACCCATGCCAGGCCTCATCATCCTTTTTGAAGATAATTGATGCTGCAAAGATCCTGCTTTTTTCCAGCTTGGCTTCCAATCTTATTTTCATCGCTGTGCAGCCTTGAGTTTTGTCTATCTTTAGTCAGATTGCTTTAAATCTCTGTTGTTTGTTTTTTCTCGGAAATAAAGCATACCTTTTGACATGCGTTGGTTTATTCTTAGTTGTAGTTTGTTTTTTCTAAATGTTTTTTTGCTTCCGTTGCTTGGCTGTGAAGTTTATTTATTCTCAGCCTCTTTGTAAGTTTTGGTTAAGCTGCAATAAACAAAAAAAACTCTGTTTTGAAACAGAGCATGCTATTATGGTTTTGATGATTATTGGATGCGAATTCTTTATAAGAAGTTTTGAATAAGCATAGCATGTGATTTATCTTATAACTGTTTTTCCATTATTTCTTTCTGTTGTTCTATTCATTTTTAATCAGTTGGTTTTAGAGGAGAGGTCTGTTTTTTTTCAGAATCTACATTTGGTATCAGAGCAGGTATTTTATTTTAGGTTTAAGATCTAGTAGTTGGAATTTTGCCAAAGATTATCATGTCAAATTCTAATAGCTTGCCCATTCCAGAATTTGATGGAAATGAGTATGATTATTGGTGCATAAAAATGATGACCTTTTTAATAGGAAAATATTTGTGGGAGATTGTTGAATCAGGTTATGAAGAGCCAGCTGATTGGAATGCCCTCACAGCCAATGAAAGAACAACTAGGAAGGAGGCTAAGAAGAAAAATTTTCAAGCATTGTTTCATATTCAAATAGCTCTAGATAAGAGTCTATTTCCGAGAATTGCAGGTGCAAAGATAGCTGAGGATGCTTGGAAGACTCTAAAAGAAGCTTACCAAGGCAGTGATCAAGTCCAAGTTGTCAAGCTACAGACATTGAAGAGAGAGTTTGAGAATTTAAAGATGCAAGAAGGAGTAAGTGTGAGTGAGTATTGTGTCAGAGTAAAATATGTGGTCAATAAGATGGCTACACTTGGAGAAACTATGAACACTGAGGTTCTGATAAAAAAGGGGTTAAGGTCTCTCACACCAAGATGGAATCATGTCGCCATAATCATGGAAGAAAGCAAGGATTTGACAACCCTTCAATTCAATCACCTCGTTGGATTTTTGATGTCACATGAAGAAAGACTAAAAGATTATTTTGGAGAAAGTGTTGAGAAAGCTTTTTTCTCCAATGTACAAATCACAAAGAATGAAGATGGCAGCAGTAGTAGCAAAAGCAATCAAAGCCAACGTAAAGGTCAAAATCAGAATAATTCAAGAGGTAGAGGCAGAGGTGGTTCAAGAGGAAGAGGTGGTTCAAGAGGCAGAGGTAGAGGTAGATTTGATAAAAGGAATATTCAATGTTACCATTGTAATAGGTATGACCATTTTGAAAGAGAATGCAGATTAAAAGAAGGTAAAAATGTTAATTATGCTCAAGAAAGTGATGAAAATCTTCTAGATAATTTATTTTTATCCTATGCTAAAAGTGAAAATACTAGCAAAGATGTTTGGTACCTAGATTCTTGATGCTCTAACCATATGTCAGGAAATGGGAAGTTGTTTTCAACAAAGGATGAAAGTTTCAAGTCAAAGATTCAGCTTGGTAATGATAAATCATTGGAGGTTTCTACAAAAGGAGCTATGGAGGTCCACACAAAAGAAGGTATGAAGAGTGTTAAAGACATTCATTACACTCTTGAGTTAAAACATAATTTTTTAAGTGTTGGACAATTGTGTGAGAAGAACTATAGAGTTGTATTTGAAAATAAGAAATGTGCAATTTATGATAAGATTCAAGGCAATAGAGTGGTCACAATTGTGCCTATGACTGTAAAAAATAGGATGTTCCCATTGATATTTGGTGAACATAACAACAGCCTTGCCAATATGGCATATGAGGATACAAGTTGGTTGTGGCATCTCAGGTATGGTCATTTAAATTTTCATAGTTTGAAGCTTTTGACATCACAAGCACTAGTTTTTGGTTTGCCCAAGGTTGAAGAGCATGAGGAGGTTTGCGAAGGATGTGCTAAAGGAAAGAATGCAAGGGAAAAGTTTCCAAAAGGCACTACATGGAGGGCCCATCACCCCCTTCAACTTGTTCATTCAGATATATGTGGTCCTATGCAAACAAAAAGTTTGGGTAAGTCATCATATTTTATCACTTTTATTGATGATTACTCATGAAAATGTTGGGTGTATTTTTTGAAGGCTAAAGATGAAGCCCTTGATACATTCAAGAGGTTTAAAGCACTTGTGGAAAATGAGAAAGGGAGCAACATCAAATGTTTAAGGATTGATCGTGGAGGTGAATTTTGTTCAAGAGCCTTTAAAGATTATTGTGATATGAATGGCATTAGGAGGCAACTCACCACTGCATACACACCTCAACAGAATGAGGTAGCTGAAAGGAAAAATAGCACAGTGGTAGAAATGGCAAGGAGCATGTTACAAACCAAGGGATTGAGTAACTCTTGTTGGGGAGATACAGTTGCTACAACAGTGTACATTCTCAATCGAAGTCCCACCAGTGGACTTGAGAAGATGACTCCTTATGAAGCATGGTATGAGAAAAGGCCTAATGTTAATCATTTCAAAGTTTTTGGTTGTTTAGCCTATGTTCATGTACTTGATCAGAATAGACAAAAGTTAGATGCAAAAAGTGAGTCATGTATTTTTGTTGGGTATAGTGAGAAAAGAAAAGCTTACAGGTTATATAATCCTCTCACTAATAAGCTTATTATTTCAAGAGATGTGATTTTTGATGAAGGGGGAGTTTATGGTCATCAAAAAGGCCATGTGGAGAAGTCAAAATCTATTTTGAATGATGATGTTGATCATGAGCAGCCCACTAATGTTGTTCTTCCAAGTGTTATAAATCCACCAAGTAGCCCCTCATCTAATTCTTCAAGTCCAACTTCAACTCCAAGTTCTAGAAGGAAGGTAAAAAGTTTGAGTGATATTTATCAAAGGAGTGCCAATCAAGCACATGAAAAAAATCCAATAGGTGAGACAGCTAATTTTGCTTTATTTACTAAGGCTGATTTTGAACCATCATGTTTTGAAGAAGCATGTACTAATGAGGTTTGGATGCAAGCAATGCAAGAAGAGATGGATTCCATTGATAGGAATGATACTTGGGAGCTTACAGATCTTCCACATGACAAGAAGAAGATTGGCACCAAATGGATCTACAAGACTAAGCATAACAGTGATGGAAGTGTTGAAAGACATAAGGCAAGATTAGTTGCTAAAGGCTTCACATAGAAGTATGGCATTGATTATGAAGAGACGTTTGCACCAGTTGCAAGAAAAGAGACCATTAGAATGTTGATCTCATTAGCAGCCCAAAAGAATTGGAGCATACATCATATGGATGTGAAAAGTGCCTTCTTGAATGGGTACTTAGAAGAGGAAGTATATGTGGAACAACCACAAGGTTTTCAAGTGGAAGGAAAAGAGAATCATGTGTACAAATTGAAGAAGGCTTTGTATGGCCTCAAGCAAGCACCAAGAGCATGGTATGCAAGGATTGATGGATATTTTCAGGAGAATGGCTTCAAGAGAAGTAAGAGTGAACCTACCCTTTACTACAAACAAGAAGGTAATGATATTCTTATTATAAGTTTGTATGTTGATGATTTGTTGTATATGGGTAGCAGCTCTAAGATGAAAGATGAGTTCAAAATTGCTATGATGAAATAATTTGAGATGAAGGATCTTGGTCTAATGAAATATTTTTTAGGAATGAAAGTTTATTAATGTAAGAATGAAATTTTCATTTGCCAAACCAAATATGCAAAAGATATGTTGAAGAAGTTTGACATGGTTGATTGTAAACCATACTCCACTCCAAGTGCTCATGGAGTTTTTTTGAGTAGAGATGATGGTTCTAAAATAGTTGATGAGACAACTTACAGAAGTATAGTTGGGAGTTTGATGTTTGTAACCCACACAAGGCTTGATATTGCGTATTTAGTTTCACTTGTTTCAAGGTATATGACAATCCGTCAGAAATACACATGAAAGCAGCTAAAAGAATTTTGAGGTATGTGAAAGGCACTCTAGATTTTGGTATTCATTACTACTCTTCTAAAAGGTTCAATCTTGTTGGCTTTAGTGATTCAAATTGGGGAGGTAGTATGGATGATCGTAAGTCTACATCTGGAAATTATTTCTCTTTTGGTTCTGGTTTGATTACTTGGAGTTCCAAAAAACAAAGCATTGTTGCTCTCTCATCCATAGAAGCAGAGTATGTTGCAGTCACCTCAGCAGGTACACAAGCTCTTTGGCTTAGAAAAGTTTTAGAAGAAATGGAGAGAAGCAGATTCAACCTACAGTGATATTTTATGACAATATGAGTGCCATCAAGTTAGCAAAGAATCTGGTTCATCACAGTAGAACAAAGCATTTTGATTTGAAGTATCACTTCATCCATGATTTAGTACAGAAGAAGGAAGTTGAATTGAAGCACATCAACACTTTGGATCAGTTAGCTGATATCTTCACCAAGGCGGTTGCAACGGTTCAATTTTTGTCACTTCAAGATAAGATTGTGAGCCCTCTCAGCATCAAGGGGGAGTAAGAAGATAATTGATGCTGCAAAGATCTTGCTTTTTTCCAGCTTGGCTTCCAGTCTTATTTTCATCGCTGTGCAGCCTTGAGTTTTGTCTATCTTTAGTCAGATTGCTTTAAATCTCTGTTGTTTGTTTTTTCTAGGAAATAAAGCATGCCTTTTGACATGCATTGGTTTATTCTTAGTTGTAGTTTGTTTTTTCTAAATGTTTTTTGCTTCCATTGCTTGGTTGTGAAGTTTATTTATTCTCAGCCTCTTTGTAAGTTTTGGTTAAGCTGCAATAAACAAAAAAAACTCTGTTTTGAAACAAAGCATGCTATTATGGTTTTGATGATTATTGGATGCAAATTCTTTATAAGAAGTTTTGAATAAGCATAGCATGTGATTTATCTTATAACTATTTTTCCATTATTTCTTTCTGTTGTTTTATTCATTTTTAATCAGTTGGTTTTAGAGGAGAGGTCTGTTTTTTTCAGAATCTACACTTTTGACTTGCCTTCATTTCAATTTCTCAAACTGTCAACATCAATGTGTCACAATCTTCTACCGCCATTATTGTATGTTATGCTTTTCCGTGAAGCTCGAGGCAAGCACCAGTGGACGGTCACATGGGCCTTGGGGATGGACTTCTCCAACCATGCGCGAGTTGGAAAGAGCTTAAATATATTATGATATTGCTATCAGGATTCAACTGTGTAGTTTTCGAGTCAAACTCATTGACCCATGATTCATGAGTAGTGGTTCACAAGAACCCATCTCTCATGATAATGAATGATCGACTTAGCACTCATTGCATCTAGGTGATGCTCACAGAGGTGAAGCATTGGTCCGTCCCAGGAGGTCACCCATCCCAGCATTGCTCCAACTCAAGTGCGCTTAACCACGGAGTTTCCCCCAAGGTTAATCCCACTTAGCTTGCTATCCCATTCGCAAAACCTTCAGCAAGTGTTGTGCCTTATGAACCATTCATTATAGAGCCCCTTTAGCTCATCAATTGATAAGTAGGAGGTTTCTTCCACAGTGTGTCAAATTATGATATTGCTATCAGGATTCAACTGTGTAGTTTTCGAGTCAAACTCATTGACCCATGATTCATGAGTAGAGCTTAAATACTTGAGACTCTTATTTCGGGAATCTAAATGCAGAGGGCTTCAGTTTTACTATTGTTAAGAGATAGGTTTCATTTAAGAAAAAAAAAAATATTAAATGATTAATTGGAGATTTTTTTATTAAACAAATTATTTTTCATAATGTTTATTTCATTTTTAAATTATTTAATTCTTTTAAATACTACTAATAAATTTTGGAAAGAATATTTTTACTTTTAAATGAATTAATTTTAGTTATGTTTATTAGAATAATAAATAGTTTACGAGATTATCAATTGTATTATTTTTCAACTCTTCAAAGATTTAAAGATTCATGGGTAGGTGGTATTCTTTAGAAGAATCTTCCTTTTCTTGATGACTTTGGTTAACAGCCCTTTCAAATCTTTTAATCTATTTTCGTCAAATAACTCTTTCATAAATTCATCTTTAATGTTTAATATTATAATTTTTAAATATATTATAAGATGATTGAAATCTTTTCCTATTAAATCTATAAGATTGAGAAGTTTTGGATGGCCTTCTTCCATGGAATCATATTTTAAAATTACAAATAATAAGTAATATGAAGGTTGGTGGCTTTTAATTTGTGCACTTCTTAAATGTGTTGTGATCACATGAAAATGGGCTTTCTTTCGTTTTGAATTATGCGATCAATCAGAAAAATGTAGGAAGTTACATATGAATGGGTTTCTTTATCTTTTAGATATGCAATCAATCATCTAGTAGAACTTCTTTTTAAGGAGACAAGGCTTCTCAACACTGTTGACTTCTTGATCAAGATTCATAATAAGATCATTGACATTGAAAAGAACTTGAAAACAGTTAAAGATTCACTTTCGATCTTATTAAAAATCTGTCATTCATTCATCATATCAAAATCGACTTTCTCATACTACCACTTGAAAAGCAGAAATATAAGCAATCGATCATATAGAATGGGCTTCTCTGCCTCTTTGAGATGGCAATAGCATTTAAGTGACATGAAAATGGGTTTCTCCACATATATTGCATTGCCTCTGGAATTCGCAGTTGGTCACATGGGATGGACTTGTGTGCCTCTTGGATGTGCGGCCGCTCGACAAGAACTCGGCCCCCGGAGAATGCGTGGAAATAAAAAATCAATAATAGCGCGCTCCTTACCGATGTTTAATCCTCCCTCTCTACATTGGTTTCAGTTAAAACGTAACAAATCGTGCATGATACGCTATGTTATTTCCTTTTATGTTGAACAACGGGAAGAAAAGAGTTCGGCATGTGGTGGCGAAATAAACGCTGCCATCCACTTGAAAGATGAAGCTTTCAAAATATATTGAAATAATTCTTTGGAGGATTGTCAAAGCATAAATTCTCTCTAGGCTAACTCAATTATCTTATAATTAAAATTATTGAGATTAGTAAAATTAAATGTGATATTTAATTTGAAATTCGATGATAGAAATATGTTGTGGTAGATATTAGAAGTTGATTAGTTATGAATTTGGATTTTTACGTGAAGATTTCAAACTTTGTAAGTAGATTGTTTGTTGTTCTATGTCATTTATAAAAGTGTAGAACTAATGTCTTTGAATGTATCTGATCTCCATGACAAATCCCATCTTACACATGGCACTCATCTAAAATTGGCAAATTTAATGTGATAGAATGTGGTTGTTAGGATTTGTTTGCCTTAATTTATATGATATAAATGTGCATAAGAATAAGAAGTGTTTAGGGATGACTAAGGAATATGTTGAAATATGAGGGACAAGTTCTTTGTTAGACCCCTTACCAAATAGCTTTACAACTTTTAGCAAAAGATTGAAGATAGCAAGCAGATGTTTGATAAATCAACACAAACATACATGTTTTAAAGGTTAGCTCACAATGGCTAGTAGAGAAGGAAAACATGTACCCATTATATAATATTTAAATTTAAAATGTTGGGGTTTATATCTACAAACGTGGAAGTGTCTTAGGTCAAATCCCCACTTGTGAATCTAGCACAAGGTGATGAATGGAGGATCTAAGGGTCAAGTACACAAATTGAGGGATTAGTGATAAGAGGGATCGAGATTTGGGGATGTCTCGAACCAATTTCATGTAATAATATGCCACATGTAAGCTAATTATTACATCTATGACACTAATCAAAATAAGCCCAAAATGAAAGGGAAAAAGTCATGGGTATGCAACTTTCACCATAATAATGATGTAAAGATAAAAAGTTCCTACTTTGCACTTTTCCCTCTTTTTTAACATTTATTTTTAGTTTTTATTTACAAAGCACATGATTGTGTTTACTTTTGGCTTTTGTCACATTTATTATCCCTAAACCTACAGAGTGTCTCTCAATTAATCTCTTTTATACCCCAAACATCTTTCATCTTTCCATTCCCTATGATTTCATTGCCTTGGTTGCTACTACACCCATGGTTATATCCTCTAAATGGTACCACATGCAATCATTATCCATGATATTCAAAAAATATTTCCTATTTTATCTCACTTCACATGTAATCTTCTCCCACACCCAAATAACTATTAATAGTTAGATCATGCTTAATAAATAAAAGATTAAATCAAATGAGTGCAATAAGCATGTAGGAATTATAGCAACAACACATAGGAAGCCACTAATTCTTACAAAGACTTCAAAATCAAGTATCTAGTTATATACATTCACCTAGTATTCAAGTGATGTTATTAGAGTGTAGTTGGAATATTCTAGATTGTATTCAAGTGATATTTCTTTTCTACAAGTTATCATTGGATCAAAGGAAGTGTGCACTTAAGTGTTTAATGGTGTTTACACTAGTTCGATCGACCTTGGGTGTTTACACTAATTACACATTTTCTTTGTTGTTTGTGGAAGTGTGGAGTGGCATGTATATGTGGATTTAGGCCTGAGTTATGGTGTGTTGTGGTTCGCCTTCATTCCTTTTCATTGAAGGAATATTTTGGTGCCAAACTAATTTGAGTTTGCACGGTTAAGGTGCATAGAGAACCTTGGAGATTTTTTTCAAGGTTGATGATGGTATAAATGAGTGATGGGTTGATGGAGGATAATTGTGTATGATGTGTATGATATGAAGTTCAGAGGTGTAGAGTACGATAGTGTGAAAATTAGTATGAGATGTAATGAGTTAGACTACTGGATGTAGTGAGCAGAAGGAGTCTGCTATATTAAAAAAGGTGGTGGGTGTGTTAGTGATGTTGTGGTGGAACTATTCTATTGCTTTGAGATGGATTTATCATTGCAACATTCTTCTTTCTTATTTTGTGTAATCTAGCAATGATCCCTTCTTTCTTTTGGGAAGTGAGACCTCCAACAATGAGCCTATTATATTCGGTGTTGCAATTACTTTATATTGTAAGCTAATCCTCACCGTGGTTTTTCCCTTCTTGGGTTTTCCACGTAAATCTAGTATTCTCATGTGTTTAAATGTGTTTGTATTACTGTTTCTCATGTTTACATTCTGTTAATGCATGATAAGGGGTTTAGTGGTTGTTAAGGGTTTAAAAGACTAATGCAAATATGAATGTTATTGAGGGTTTTTATGTTTTAATATACAAATGATTCACCCCTCTCAGTTGTCTTGTGCATGAAATACTTCCAAGAGGATTACCAACTAAAACCTTATAATGCTTGAATACATAAATTTTCACATCATTAAGATTAAATCTATGGTCTTCATTTGAAGCTTCATGTGACTCAAAAACCTAATCATAAGAAAATCCCTCTTCATTTGCACAATTTTAGTAATCTTTTTTGGTCCTTTAATAAAACCACATGGTACCACCTTATGTATGAACACCACACTATGATCCCATATCATATTATTATCATCACTTGTGTTATCAGAATCAAGAAGTGTCTCAACATCCATCATAAAAAGTGGATTATGACAAGACGACTCTTCTATTGAACAAAGGTTTTCATTGACATAAAAGGTTGTCAAATAATACTATATTTTTCAAGAGTTGCACCAACATACCTTTTTGTGATGGTAATTCTATTATCATATGGGTGATCCCACAATACTGGTTTACAATTTTTTTCCAAACTAGACACTGGACTAATTTTTTTTAACTAAATATTCACTTTTGGGTACCTATAACGGCTAAACCATGAGGAATTTGAAGATGATGCGAACTGGTGATTTGTGACATTTTTTCTGTAGATTCTAAATATATATATATATATATATATATTTTAATTTGAATAAGATTGCATTTATTTTTTCATGTCCTTCGAAAACTAGTTTTTATCAGTAAACACCATTTTTAAGGAGTGATGCTCACCGTATACAACATAAAAAATTTCTATGAAGGATAAAATTCTAATTTTTTTGAGATTAGATTTGTAACTATGATATCTAAAAAGTTCATTTTGTTTCATAGTGTTTTATTCAATATTTTTTCCTTAATCAAGTTTCGAAGTCAAACCGATTACAATTCAGACATAGGGGGACCGTATATTGTTAGAAATGAAAGCAAGACTACTTCAATGGAAATTTGATTTAAGATAAATTTCTACAATCTATTAAGTGTGTATTATCAATGGAGATTGTAACATAAACATACAGCCACAATACAAAAATATACTAGAAGTAGAATGAATCACACAAAACAATGTTTACCATGGAGAAAACCCTTTTGGGTAAAAGACTCCACCAAGAAAAGAGGCCAAGTTGTATTATCTTCACAAAAGGAGGCTACAAATACATTCATTTCCTCTCTCTTTCAACCTTCACCTCGACAAAACCTAGGTACCTATACAATTGTTATGCAACAAAAATACATGGTAAATACTTATAGAAAATGTCTTCAACAAGGCCTAGGCATCCACTTTCTCTCTCCCACATGCAAGCATCAAAGTGGCATCAACATGCAACGTACAAGTGTCAAGAAGACCCTTTCAAATTTGGGTGCCCATATCCATGCATGGCAACTTACGACATCTTATGACACATCATAATTGTCATAGATACCTCCAACATGCATGCAACCCAAGATGGGTGTTTGGGGCTAAATCGAGAAAATATGCAACAACCATATCCATCATATGCGTCATAGTGTCATAGAATCTAATGAAAAATTGTAGCTATCATAGATTATTTACATGCACTCACCAAACATTATGACATGTATCATACATGCCAAAAATATCTGATTCTCCAAGTGGAAATTCCTAACCTCTCTTACCATAAGTTTTAACATTTATCAACAATAAAATTCACTCTATAATTACTGCTGATAACTCTAAAACTTACCGTGGACAATAAATATTTTTTACCACTGTCGGTGAAACTTGTACAACTCCTTATGGGCAATTACTAATAACAAATAATAAAAGGAATAAATACAATATTGGGATTTACAAGGTTAATGACACCCTATCCCAACATTCTCCCACTTGACATTATATATTGTAAATCAACCCATAGGAAATCAAACAAAAATAATTAGGAACTAGAAATGAGGAACATGGCCTCTCTACACCACACAAACTTCTTTGTGCTCATAGGTTTGGTCAATGAATCTACAACATTCTTCAGAGTGTCTATCTTCTTCAACTCAATTTTTCCATTTGTAACCAAATCTCGAACAAAGTGATAATGTGCATCAACATGCTTAGTCCGACTTGATACAAAGGATTTTTAGCCAAAAAAATGGCACTTTGGCTATCACAACCAATTTGAATGATCCTGCAATCAAATCTAATACCTGTACATAGTATCCTCAAAACAATTTCCTCCTTAGAGACATGAGTAGCAACCATATACTCTAGTTCAGTGGTAGAAAAAGCAACTGTGGGTTGCCTCTTACTCATCCAACTCACCGCACCTCCAAACAAATTAAATACGTAGCCACTAGTGGACCTTGGAGTATCCAAGTCACCTGCCCAATCTGCATCATCAAAACCTTGTATCTCCAAAGACTTATCAACACTATCAGTACTAGAATAAATTAAAAAATGATCAAAAGTACCTACAAGATATTTAAACACCCTCTTTGCATAATTCCAATGTTATCTACCATGGTTAGACATAAATCTTCTCAAAACTCCCATTGCTTGTGCAATATCTGGTCTAGTGCAAACCATTGCATACATCAAAATCCCTATAGTACTAGCATATGGCACACTAGACATATTCTGAATATCATCGTCAGTTTTTGGACACATATCTAATGAAATCTTAGTACCAATCGGTAAAGGAACTCTAATTGGATTACAACCTTGCATACTAAAGCTCTGCAGAATGGTATTCACATACTTACTTTGTGATAACTAAAGATTTTTTTTACCTCTGTCCCTTCTAATCTCCATTCCTAGAATATACCTGGAAGCTCCGAGATCCTTCATATCAAATGCATCTAAAATTTGGGCTTTAAGCTCACTGATCATATCCTTAATATTGCTGAAAAATAACATGTCACCAACATACAAAATAATAGCCAACATAGAATCACCAACATAGTGAATGTAAACATAGTGATCCTCCCCTCTTTTAATAAAGCCCAATTTCAAAACAAAAAAATCAAACTTTTGATACCACATTCTAGGGGACTGTTTTGAACCATAAAGAGACCTCTTCAACCTACAAACCCAATGTTCTTTTCCTTTTACATACAAACCTGTAGGATGTTGCATATATATTTCTTCTTCAAGATCTCCACGCAAGAATGCAATCTTAACATCCATTTTCTCAATCTCCTAATCATAAGCTACAACAATGGATAAGAGAAATCTAAAAGAAGTCAATTTAGCAACAGGAGAGAATATCTCACCAAAATCAACTCTCTCTCTCTGGGAGTAGCTCTTGGCTACCAATCTAGCCTTGTACTTCGATGAACCATCTACTCCAAACTTCTTCTTGAAGACCCACTTCCATCCTATGGCCTTTCTTCCTTTGGGATAATGAACAAGATCCTAGGTGTTATTAGAGTCTAAGGCCATCATCTCCTCCTACATGGCTAACTACCAAGACTCACTATCATCTGCTGAAATAGCTTCCCTGTAGGATCTAGGCTCATTGTTAGTACTTAATAAAGAATATGCACAACAAAAATCTGGTGGGCTATGCCTGTCAATATGATTTTGTTGTCTTGTGGATCTCCTTAAGGGTGGAGTTAGAGAGTTGATTAGTTGTTCTACATGATCATCTATACCAACTTCTTCTGTAACAACAAATTCATATTCATTAGAACTACTTGAATCTTCTTCTTCTTCACCCCCAATTCATCATTTTGTTCTTCCCAAGGTGCATCTCGATGCTTTAACTCAAAGTGCACTCTCTTTCCCTTTTCTTCTTTTTGTTTTGGCTATTTTGGTTCATAAATAACTCTAAGTTCCCTAAAAATAACATCTCTAGAAAAGATGATCTTGCGTGTTAGTGGATTCCAAAAATTATAACCTTTAACATTATCAATGTATCCAATGAATGTACACTTTTCTAATTTTGGATCCAACTTAGATCATTTTTCCTTAGGCACATGAACAAAATCCTCACAGCCAAAAACCTTAAATGTGAAAATGAAGATTTCTTACCTATCCACACTTCATAAGGAGTAGAATCAAGAGACTTATAAGGAGATATATTTATCAAGTATTAAGTAGTACCCACACCCTTTGCCTAAAAGCATTTATCCAACTATGAATCACTCAACATACTTTTGGCTCTTTCCATAATCATTCGATTTAGCCTTTCTACAACAACATTTTGTTGTGGTGTATACGGAGTTGTATTTTGTCTAATTATACCTACATGCTTGCAAAAATCATCAAATTCCTTAGAGAAATATTCCCCTCCGTTATTAGATCTTAATATTTTAATCTTTAAACTTGATTGGTTCTCTACTAAGAATTTGAATTCCTTAAACTTAGTGAAAACTTTAGATATTTGTTTCATAAAATAAATCCATGTAAATCTGGATACAACATCAATGAAGGTAAAAAAATAATGAGATTTTCTGATAGATACAATATCCACAAGCATAAACAATTTCGTATGAATAATTTCTAACTTCTCTTTTTATCTATTGCTTCCTGAAGGAAAATATTTTCTATTTTGTTTACCAAACACACAATGCTCACAAAAATCAAAGTCCTCATCAGAATAGGAGAAAATCGTCCAACAAATTTTTATTCTTAATAGTTTTTAATACATTATTGCTTGTGTGGTCCAATCGACGGTGCCACAACATACATGATTTTTTAGTACTAGCCTCAAATACATAGGAGGCATTACAAACTATAGTGGCTTCAAGCTTGAACAGGTTTCCCAATCTCTTCCCCTTCGCTACCACCAAGTTTCCTCTCACTAATCTGCAACCATGCTTGTCAAAAGTTACATGCATTCCCAAATCATTCATCTTTGAAACATAAATTATATTTCTAGCTAATCCAGGAACATGATAAACTTCAAGGAGGGTTGTAATCCTTTCATCACTAAAACACAACAATACCTTGCATTTCCCAACAATCGGATATGAAGAGTTGTCTCCAAGGTATATATTACCTCCATCATATTTATCATATGTGGAGAACCATTCTTTATGTGGGGTCATATGTAATTAGCATCTTGAGTCAACCAACCAGTGATCATTAGAAAAAACATTACAAGAAAAAAATAAAACAGCTTCACCTACATTCGAGGAATTATTAGAAGCATTCACCCTCTTGGGGTTTCTACACTCCTTATTTACATGTCCCCTTTTACTGCATTTCCAACACTTAACTCTGTTATTCTTTCCAAGAGTCTTTGAATGGCCCTTGGAATTGTCCTTAGCTCCATTTCGATCTCCTTTTAGTCCCCTTTCCTTAGACCTTCCCCTGACACTGAGAGCATCCCCTGAACTATCTATATTCTTCTTCCTCAGTTCCTGTGCCAGTAAAACTACAAGGGCATCCACCTTCGAATCTATGAGATTAGCAATGATAGCAAGAATAAAATTTTCCCATGACTCAGGTAAAGAACAAAGAAGCAAGATACATTTATCTTCCTCGTCTACTTCAACATCAACTGAAGCAAGCTGACTCATCAACAAAATAAAAGAATTTAAATGCTCTGCAACTAACTCACCCTCTTTCATTTTCAAAGAAAACAAATTTCATTTTAAATATTTTGTTTACCATACTCTTGGTTTGGTAGATCTCACCCAACCGATTCCACAATTTATATGCAGTCTCTTCCTTTGCGACATTCAACAGGACAAGGTCTAAAATACACAATCAGATGGTTCCCCGTGCCTTCTTGTCCAATCTATCCTAGTTGTCTTGAGAGACATCACTGGGTTTGTTGTCTTTTTGGAAAACCAACCACTGGTTTCTTTCTTCCAACAAATCTTCCACAACTCATATCCCGTGTCATTGAAATTTTTAATGTCCAAGCGAGAGGTTGATGCAACGATGGATGCAACCATAATTTTAACACAAGATATACAAAATAAATACAACCAAATCTCCCATTGCAGCTAAAACTTCCACACTACCATCGAAGAGTCAAAGCTGGCCAGGCCGATACCAAATGTTAGAAATGAAAGAAACACTACTTCAATGAAAATCTGATTTAAGATAAATTTCTACAATATTTTAAGTGTGTATTATCAATGGAGATTGTAACATAAACATAGACCCACAATACAAAAATATACCAGAAGTAGAATGAAGCACACAACATAGTATTTACCATGGAGAAAACCCTTTCAGGTAAAAAACTCCACCAAGAAAAGAGGCCAAGTTGTATTATCTTCACAAAAGGAGGTTACAAATACATTCACTTCCTCTGTCTTTCAAACTTCACTGTGACAAAACATGGGTACTTGTAAAACTGTTATGCACCAAAATAATACATGGAAAATACTTGTAGAAAATGTCTTCAACAGGGCCTAGGCGTCCACTTTCTCTCTCCCATATGCAAGGATCAAAGTGGCATCAACATGCAACGTACAAGTGTCAAAAAGACCCTTCCAAAGTTGGGCACCCATATCCATGCATGACAACTTACAACAAATCATGACACATCATAACCATCATAGATACCTCCAACATGCATACAACCCAAGATGGGTGTCTGGGGCTAAATAGAGAAAATATGCAACGACCATATTCGTCATATGCATCATAGTGTCATAGAATCTTATGACAACTTGCAGCTATCATAGATTCTTTACATGCACTCACCAAACATTATGATGTGTGTCATACATGCCAAAAATAAATAGTTCTCCAATTGGAAATTCCTAACCTCTCTTAACATAAGTTTTTACATTTACCAACAGTAAAATTCACTTTGTAATTATTGCCAGTAACTCCAAAACTTACCGTGGACAGTAAATAATTTGTACCACTACCGGTGAAACTTGTACAACTCCTTATGGGTAATTACTAATAACAAATAATAAAAGGAATAAATACAATATTGGGATTTACAAGGTTGATGACAACTTATCCCAACATATACAACATAGCTTTTTTTGTATGTATCGAAATTCAATTTATTTTTTACTAGATCAAGGACACTAATACCTAGCCCGAACATTTTTTTAAGAATTTTATTTTGATAATTTACTATTTTTCCACATGTGCAAAATAGAGAGCTTGATTTTCGGTAAAAAACCTATGTTTAATCAAACTAAGAAAAAATACATAATAAAACCAAAACATATTAAAATTATATTCGATCAATAACTCGTTCCGAAGACTACCATTATCCACTTGGTTCTGTGAAGTCTCCTCCATTTTCATCCTCAACCCAAGATTCGAAGGGTAAAATTTTGTAGAACTTTGGTGCAAGAGGGGGAGAAGGGAAAAAAATGGGGGTTCGAATGAACCCAGGTTCGAGTGAACCCCCCATGGAGGTTCACTAAAACCACAGTTCAAATGAACCCTGGTTCAAGTGAACCTGCCCTTTTATTCAATTTTCCATTATCTTTGTTATAAAAAAATGCCAAAAAATTGGGTCCCATAATTTAATAGGATTCGCTCGAACCAAGGTCCATTCGAACACCCCAATTCTTGCAAACCGCTAAAAAGAAAAAATAAATTTCATGGGATCGTTTTTGTAATTTTCCTTCCTCACTGGAATTGTAAACTAGTATTGTGGGATCACCTATATCACTAAATTAAGAAACATACATTACTAGCTATTGAGGAGTGTTTGTGTTCTATAAGTATGTGTGAATTTTTTATGCTTGCAATATCACGTATGCATCCATTCACTATGAGATAAGTGATCTGGAAGGTTGTACTAGAATTTTTTAGTTCAATGTTGGTTCAGTGTTTCTTGTAAGGAAGCTAAGGTAGCAGAACAACTTCCTACACTAATATTGAGAGGAGAATAATGCAAAAATTTATATATCTTTACAGTAGTTATAGTAACTTGAACTAAACAAACATAAATATCATGCATACCACAACACAATGATTTACGTGGGGAAAACCCTTTCAAGAGAAAAAACCCACACTCCAAAAGTCACCCAATATATTATTCAGAAATCACAAAGATTACAATATACTTGTAGAGCAAGCTTCTCACAAGAGTATAGCCAAAAAAAGATCTAGAGGCAACACATTTGCTATCAGACTCTCAAAATACTCATAATACAAAACCACAATACAATTCCCTCATAAAATAGGGTTTCCTTCTAAGGCAATTTCAAACTAATAAAATATTGACTGTCTGATCTGAGATATAATGATGAACGGTCCATATTTACAATAATACAATATAAATAAATTTATCTTTTGGGGACGTGCAACCCCCAAACCCCCCATCGGAGGGATGATCCCCTCGAACTCCTCATGGGGGGGGACCCCTCACGTCCCTCATCACTGACTTGTCAATAGTATCTTATGTAATTGCAAGGTTGAGACATTTTTTTGATATTTCCCAAGTCCCCTTTATGGAGGTGTTATAGGCTCTACAATTTCAAAGGAGAGGATGTATACACATGTTCTATCATATTCCAAATTTTTTTGGAGATATGTTCAACATGCAAAAATCTTTAAGTGATAGAAGGTTCTTTGTGCATGTCTGTTAGCTTTTTGGTGTTTGAGACTTGTGCGATAACAACTAGTAGCATGCAACATTAAAATCTTGTGTGTGGTGTTAAGATATGACCTAATTAAGGTTCTTGTAGTAGCACATTACATCATGTTATTTTGGTGGAAAAAAAATTAATTTTGGACCGAACTGTTACACGTTTCATGAAAATTGAATTTAGGTCCATCTTATGTCATCTTGGTTACGTATGAATCCTTGACCAACGTAGAAGTGTGTTAATGCAATGCCATATATATATTCCTCAATTGTGTGGATGCACAAAGTGATGTATAATTTTGTGTGAGAAATAATTTGAAGAGAAGGTGGTGATTATACAAGGAGATTATATTGCAAAGCTAGAGGGTTGCGTCCTAGATTATTCATCATTATCAGAAGATACTATGAAGTGTGGAAGAGTGTCTAAATAATGTGTATGAGGTGTTTTCATCTACTTTGAAGATCGACAAGCTTTATCTATGTAATCTGGTAGGACTAGTGTTCTACTTGTTGAGTTGGTGCTTAATTCATTGTATTAGGGATCAGTGTCTCGAGTTGGTTGGTGTCTTCAATAGGTTGGTGTCTTAGGGATCATATTGTAAATTTCACTTGTTATATTCTTGCTTTGTGAGGATGGATTTGGACATTAGATCCAAGCAGCTATTCTCACCATGGTTTTTTCCATCTTGGGTTTCCATGTATATCTGGTGTTCAATAGTGTGAATGTGTGCTTAATTCTTGATTAGAAGTAATGAAGATTCAAGTTACATGATCTAATATTTTGAGTTGAAGTTAAGAGTTTTAAATTTATTAGATCTGTTGATTCAACCCTCCCTCAGTAGATTGTGTGCCCTTCAATTGGTATCAAATATAAGTTCCTTTGAAGAAGCCTAATAGCTTAAGGAAGTTCTAGGATGGCACACTCAGTTACTCAGGAAGGATTGTCTATAAATAAAGCACCACTCTTGGGTGGATCCAATTATGCATTCTAGAAATTTAGGATGGATTCCTACTTGATGGCTCTAGGACTTGATATATCGATGTCAGTTAGAGAGGTATATGAGATTCCTGAAAAAATATCTTAGGGATCAAGTTGGAAAAAGGGATTGTTAAACTAATGCTAAGGAAAGGAATGTTACTTTATGTGGATTAACTAACTTTGAATTTGTAAAAGTGATGTAGTGCAAAACAACGATGGAAGTATGGGAAAAATTACATACCATCTAGGAAGATGATGACAAAGTCAAAGAGGAAAAGTTGCAATCTCATGGATCTCAAGTCTGGAGATGAAGGAAGATGAAAATATTGCTACATTCTTGCTCTGGGTTGATGAAGTTGTCAAATCTATCAAAGGTCTTGGTGCAAAATTGAAAGACAAAACTATTATGAAAAAGCTACTCAGATCTCTTCCTAGAAGGTTTGATTCTAAAGTATCTTCTATTGAGGAAGCTAGAGATTTGAATGCTTTGAAGATTATTGAACTACATGAAATCCTATTTTCTTTTGAAATGTGGTTTGAAATTGAGGATTCTATAAGGAAAGAGGCGACATTTAGAGTATCTAAGAAGAAATTTTATCTAGATTCTAATATCAGATTAAATCCAGAGGAAGCTAATTTTGTTAGAAAGCTACAAAGAGGTTCTAGTAAGTATAAAGTTAATTTACCTTTCAAGTTTTTTAACTATAGCGAAGTATGACATTTTATGGCATTGTGTCCCCATAAAGATTCTAACAATTTTGAGAAAAAGTATGGAAAGAAGTCATTTCAAAAAAGGAATAAAGGTTAGAGGAAACAAAAGAGTTTCTACACTAATGAGGACAGCTATTGTACTGATGAATAAGATGAAGATATCTCTTGAGATGAAAAAGATAAATATGTATTCATGGCCTTGGAAACTACTAAAGAACACATAGAAATTGATTTCAAGAACAATGAGGATGAGGTAGATCTTGTGCAAGAATTGCTTTGTGCTAAAAAAGAGATTAAGATACTAAAGAAGATAATTGCAAAAGAATTGAAGGCTAAGGAAAAGGTATCTCTAGATCTAGAGAAAGGAGAGAATACGATTATTGATTTGAAGACTCAAGTAGAAGAAGAAAAAAGGATTGAAGAAGTTCTAACTAGAAGATTGATTTCAAGGGAAAATGGCTATGAGAAGCTTCAGGCAAAAGTTGTGTCAATAAAAAAAGAGCTTGAGAAAGTGAATCATCGACTACAACTAAATTTTTAAAAGATTATTGAGACTCTAGATAAGATATTGGGACGTTAGAGGTCTTCGCATGTCAAAATCAGAATTGTTTTTATGATCAAAAGAACAAAGTTATAGAACAATTAGTGAAGCCTACTATAGGGAGTTTGGAAGTGACTGGTTCCAAAAGTACAAGTGATTAAAGAAAGACATATAATGATGGTTTTATCCAAGTTTAGAAGAAGAACATAAGATTCAAAAGACAATACGAAGTTCAATTAATATTTTTTTGGTTATTGTTTTAATTGTAACAATTTTGGTCACAAGGTTGTGGACTATAGAAAAGCTCCAGTAAGAAGAAATAAGTTTGTTAGTAGTAATGCATTTGCACATTTGTATAATTTTAATCTTGTTTTCTACAAATCAAAAACTTTGGACATATTTCTAGGAATTGCAAAAAAATATTTGTGAGTCCTCTTCTACTAGAAATAGGAAGAAAATAATAAAAAAGCAGGAGTCATGAATCGGATAAAGTATAGAAGAAGGTTTTGGAAGATAAAAATTTAGAGAAATTAATGATTTCTCAAATTGAACTACATGCTTAGAAATATAAGAATTTGTGGATCATAGACAACGGGGTTCAGAATCTTAGGAGAATTGAGAAGGAAAATGAACAAGTACATTTTGCATTACTATCAAATATATAACCAAAGTACTATAAAGAAGCAAGAAAAGAGAAATATTGGATAGAAGTTATGGATGAAGAATTGAATCAGATCAAGAAAAATGAAACTTGGGAAGTGGTCCCAAGACTTGAAGGAAATAATTCCATTGGAACTAAGTGGGTTTTCAGAAACAAGCTTAAGGGAGATCGTGAGGTAATCCAGAACAAGGACAAACTTGTGTGTAAAGAGTATGCTTAGGTTGAAGGCATATAATTTGAAGAGACATTTTCTCTAGTAGCAAGAGTGGAATCTATCAAAATGTTTTTAGCTTTTTCAACATTCAATAATTTCAAACTATATTAGATGGATGTGAAGTCAACATTTGTGAATAGACAAATAGAAGAAGAGGTCTACATTGAACAACCAGAAGAGTTTCAATTTTTATACAAACTGGATTATGTGTGCAAATTGAAAAAGGCCCTTTATGGACTCAAACAAGATCCTAGAGCTTGGTATTCAAGGTTGGATGGGTATTTGTAGTAGCAAGGGTTCCAGAGAGGAAGTTCAAATAGTAATTTGTACATAAAAATAGAAGGTGGTCAACTGTTGACTGTTGTAGTCTATATGGATGATATTATCTTTGGTGAAAATAGTGATGATATGTGTAAAGTCTTTAATAAGGAAATCCAGAGTGATTTTGAAATGTCAATTATTTGTGAACCATCTTTCTTTCTTGGGTTGTAGATTGCGCAATCAGACACAAGAATATTCATTTCTCAAAACAAGTGCATAAATGAGATGCTAAGTAAGTTCAGAATGGAAGACTACAAATCAATGGGTACACCTATGGTTATCAGATGTAAGTTGAGTAAAGATGATGAATCTGATATAAAAAAACAAACATTTTATAGATATTTGATTGGTAGTTTAT
This sequence comes from Sequoiadendron giganteum, assembly GCA_007115665.2. Lineage (NCBI taxonomy): Eukaryota > Viridiplantae > Streptophyta > Pinopsida > Cupressales > Cupressaceae > Sequoiadendron > Sequoiadendron giganteum. The sequence continues at coordinate 451,447,944 of CM021108.1, read as the reverse complement.
TGTATGTGACAACATCTTGACTAGATATAATGTAAGAAGTTAGGATGGTATTATCTTTGGCGGAAACAATGATGATATGTGTAAAGACTTTAATAAGGAAATGTAGAGTGATTTTGAAATATCAATTATTTGTGAACCATCTTTCTTTCTTGGGTTGTAGATTTTGTAATAAGACACAAGTATATTCATTTCTCAAAACAAGTACATAAATGAGATGCTAAGTAAGTTCAAAATGGAAGATTGTAAATCAGTGGGTACACCTATGGTTATTAGATGTAAGTTGAGTAAAGATGATGAATTTTCTCTAAAAAACAAAACTTTGTTGGCATATGGCTTGTAAGTGTTGTCATTGATGTTAACCAAATCAACCTAAATGGTATCCTAAGTCTTACATTCGGTTTGTAGTATAGTTTTGGTTCCTACCGAAAAAAGAGAGTAAAGAACAGGGAATCCAGTTACAGGCATAAAAGTTGATCTGGACACCTTACCAGATAGATATTTTGAGTTGAGGATCTCTGAGGAAGGTCTGTTGATGTTTTCAATATCTTGGTGAAGGATTTTTTTATGTGAACTCACTGGTACGTGATCTAGAAGATCCAATCCACTAATTTGTTGATTATTTGTGCTAGAAGGCTGACACGACAAGTATAGTAATCGTGGATGTATAAGATGTAATTAATTAAAAGTATTCACACTTGATTAAGTTTTTTTGGTTCCTCTCTTTGTCTTAACCGAATTTGGAGGATGCACATAAATATTTAGTTGTGGATCCGGCTGACAAGATGAAAGTAACTTAATACTTTATGAAGCCAACTAATGGATAAATAAATCCTTGTTAGCAGATATATATATGAGATCGGTTCTATCATTTTGGTTGTATGGTATGTGGAGAAGTGTGTAAAGGTAGTGAATATATGAAAAATGAATATGGTGCAAAATCTAGCAAAGTAGTAGTGTGAATTCATCTCTAAGTGATGTAAAGAGAAGAAAAGAGTAGAGCAGAGCGAAGTGCAGAGTTAGAAAACATATCCAAAATCGAATCTATGAGCTTCATTGGAAATGTAATTTGGCATAAGTAGATTCTACTATCTCAGTTCACCCTTCAGATGGTCTTAATCTTAATTTTCTAAGGTAGTGAGCCTTTCTCTTTTGAGCAGTGAGCTCTAGGTAGTGTGCCTGAATGCAAGTGCATTCTCTTTTGTAAAAAATTATATTTGAGTACTCAAATTATGGATTAACCCCCACCCTAGTTTTTCCCCTAACAAGGTTTCCACGCAAAAATTTGTGTGATGGTGTTATGAATGTTTCCTTTGAATTCTTGCATATTTCTTTTAATGTAATGACATAATGGTTTAAGTTTCAAACTAATGAAAGTTAAGATTTGTTGAACACTGATTCACCCCTCCTCTCAGTGTTCCCTTGAGTCCAAAAATTGGTATCAGAGTGCAATTCCTCTGAAGAATTTTTACAACTTGAGGTGGATCTTAGAATGTGATGGACTCTGGTAGTCTTGAAAAACAACTTCTAGTGGAACTTGATGACCTTGATCAGTCTAAAGTAGAAGTTCAAGAATTGAAAGAAAATCTTAGAGATGTTGAGAAATTCATCCAGTCATTAAAATATCATATTTTTAAATCCAAGGAGAAAAGAAAGGATCTATGTGATCAGATACAACAAAAAGAGAACAAAAAAATGGATGATGCTCACTTGAATCAAACCTTGAAGGAAATAACTAAAGAATGTGAAAAGCGTACTAGAGATAATACAAACCTAAAACATGAGATGGAATCTATGATGATGAAGATGACTGAAGAGATTGAAGAAAGGAATAAAATGAGGAAAATCTTGCTCAGACCTTGAAAGAGAAATATGATGAATGAAGTAGAATAAAAGGGGAATTCACTCAGTTGGAAAGTGAACTACAAAGAACCAAAAACAATGAAGTATAATTTGATAAGAAGATTGTTACTCTTAGGAATGATCTTGTCATTGCAAATGAATACAAAGAAAATTTTAAGATCAGTTCAATAAAACTTGATGAGCTGACTCAAGGATAGAAGAGTGGAAATGATAAGAGAGGTCTTGGATATGAAAAGGGAGAAATTTCTAGATCAGGACAAAATAATTTCAGACGAAACAAAAATGGAAGGTATCTGGTAAGACAACCTAATGCACAAAAGTTTAATAGGTTTTGTTTTTCTTGTAATAAGTTTGGTCATATGGTTGCTTAGTGTAGAAGTAATATGAATTCAAGAGTTTCATCACTCTGTGGTCAGTGTTTCAATTGCAAAAAAATTGGTCATAAATCAATTGAATGCAAAAATGTGTTTAGTTACTCTATTGATAGAATTTTTTTTGAATGCTACACATGTAGGAAACTTGGGCATGTTTCTAATCAATACAAATATAAAATAAGTCATTGGAATGATTGGTCAAAACAAGAAAGCATTGTGTGCTACAACTGCAATAAGTATGGTCACATTGCAAGATTCTATAGAAACAAAAATTTAGATAGAAGAGGTCCGGTATACAGAGGAAAAATTATAGAGAAAAATGATAAAGGAAAAGAAAAAGTGACTACAGATGAAATCATAGATCAAATGAAGAAGACATGGGTAAGGAAGAATGATTCTAATGCTTGAAATGGTTCCATACTAGAACTTGCTTCCGGTAACTCTTCCGGTAATTGATTTTAGGCCACTGGCCTAGGGGGAGTCTTTTAAGAAAATATTTCCTCCCCTGTCTATGGATGGTATCAGAATGAAGAGAATAGCTGAGGAAATGTATTTATGATGTAAAAAAAATTTGGATAAATTTAGCAAAGAAAATTCACACAATTCATAGGTTCGTAGAAGATTTTTCGTCGCTGCTTGGGAAAACAGAGTCTCTAGAAAACTTAGGGAAAATGAATTTATTACACATGTGCGAGCTATAAAGTCAAGTTGGAACAATCATTTGTCAATTTGCATCAAAGAAAGAAAGAAGGAGAGCACTTGGGAGCAGAATTACGAAGCAGTAAAATCAATTCATCGACAAAGCTCAAAATTTATCAGGTATTTCAAATTACTCTTGAAATCTTCATACAATTTGGTGTGCGGTTGCAAACCCTAAATACGAAAATAAAATGGAACAAATCAAAGGGTCAATCACTCTAGATGAATATAACAATGCAAAGATTAGGTCTATGAAGAATTTTTTACTGCCTGATGAATTAAAGCAATTGAGGGAAGCTAAACATGGGAATTTGGATATGTGGAGTGAGTTTTCATACTTTGACAATGCAAAATTCATGAAATTCATATTGAGCATATTTCATGATGATGTTTTAACTTTGGACAAACCTTACATCATCTCAAAGGAGGCAATTGAGAATTTAACTCGATTTTGTAAAGTCGAAGATATACCAAGGAAGAAATCTATCTAGAACAAAGAGGTCAAAACCCTAACTAGAATAATCGAGATCAACAAGCCTTGATAATTGCTATAATCAAGAATCATGTTACAAAGTACATTGCACATGAAATAACATATAAGATCTTCTACATAAATCAAGAAGGAGCCACATCGGTTGGCACAATCTACATTTATCACAAGATGATAATTGAAGGTCAGAACTTTGACCTATGTGGGTTGTATGCACAACTAACAAAGGAGATAGTTTACCCTTTAAGGTTCGATACTTTTATTAGATGTTCAGTAATGTATTTCTTGAATTTATTTTTGAAAATCGACAATGTGGTATGGAAATCAAACAAATCGATATGCAAACAAATATACTCTTATTCTAAGAGCTTGGCTAATTGGGATTTAGAATTTGAAAATTTATTTAAGAATGTGCTTGAAAAGTGTGGTTCAGTCAATATTTCCCTTTTGGTAAGATTAGTTGAAGCTGGTTCCTCTTCCGATGGCATTGATAAAGGATAAAAAAGAGGAAAGGAAATTATTGAATACAACCCTCTGGAAAGAAAAGTTTCTAGAATTGAGGGAAAAGGAAAAGAAAAAGAAATTGTGGACATTCTGGATGAAGAATCCGATGAAGAAGCTGAGGATCCACTAAAAAATGAATCTAAACTAGAAAAAGGTAGTGAGGAAGAAGAAGATTTTAAAAAATAAAAGCTAAAACAACTTATTCAAGGAGAAGGTGGAATGTAGAAAATAGCTAGGCTATGGTCTATCAGACCATCATATGATCAAGACATGATTCTAAGTGTGCTAAATTCTCATGTTGAGCAATGCAAGATTAGATTGGAAATCTTGTAGAAAATTTTTCCCGATGAAATGATTGAATGCAGTAAAGAAATATTGAATTTTGAAGCTCAAGAAAAGGAAGTTGGTGAATTTATCTCTCACTTGAAGGAGAAATTCAAACTATCCTTTTCCAAATTGAAGAAGAAAATTAATGAGTTAAGGAAATGCATAAACTCAGCCACTGACATCTACAACTATTGCATCCATTGGACCCATGCAGTCAACAATTACAAAGAGAAGTTGGATCAAATTGAAACAGAATTGAATGACATTGGTAAAAGCTTTGACACATCTCAGCATCCAAATGGCACCATTAAGGAAATATTTTGGGAGCTACAATCAACACACAGAAAAATTCAACTCTCCAAGAACACTCTTGTGGATACTTTTTTGAAGGTAAAGGATCTAACCGAATGCAGGTTGGAATAGATGGTGGAAATATTGAGGAATGGTAAGAAATTGGAAGAAGCAATTACAATTCCTGAATCTCTAACTGAAATTGTTAACAAGAATTTAAAGAACAATAGCTTGATCATTATCATTGGAATTAAAATAGATGCTTGGAAGAAATTCCTTCTGGAAGTGAAGAAAAACCATAAGATAATCTTCTAAAGATAGTAGTAAATTGTTTTCAAGTTTTTTAAGTTTTGATCAAAGGAGGAGAATTGCCGGCATATATGTGATAAATTTTTGAAGCCTTGAGGATTTTGAACACATGTTTTGTCACTATCTTGTCAATATCACTTTTTCTATTTTTGGCATATGGAATCCATGCTTTTTCATTGATGTCAAAGGGGGAGAGAATGTAGTGAAAAATTTCCTATAGATGGAGAGAAAAGAATGCAGTATAGGGGGGAGAATGCCTTATAAATCTCAGGGGGAGAAAGTGTAGTAAAAATCTTGGTAGTATACCTATAATGATTCTGACACTTTTAGCCATTTTTCACTAAGTTTTTCCATCAATGACAAAGGGAGAGATTTTTGGTATATGGCTATAAAGTGTTGTCATTTATTGCAACCTAAGAAACCTAAATGGCACCCTAAGTCTTACATCCGGTCTGTAGTATAGTTTAGGTTCCTACCATCGGAACAAAGTAAAGAATAGGGCATCCAGTTACAGGCATAAAATTTGATCTGAACACCTTATTGGACATATATTTTGAGTTGAGGATATCTGAGGAAGGTCTGTTGATGTTTTCAATACCTTGTTGAAGGATTTTTTTGATGCGCACTCACTGGTACATGATCTAGAAGATTCGGTGCACTAATTTGTTGATTATCTATGCTAGAAGGCTTACCCGACAAGTATAGTAATTGCGGGTATAAGATGTAATTAATTAAAATTCTTCATGCTCGAGTAAGTTTTTTGTGGGTCCTCTCTTTGTATTAACTGACTTTGAAGGATGCGCATAAATATTTAGTGGTGGATCTGGTCGACAAGATGAAAGTAACTTAATACTTTATGAAGTCAACTGATGGATAAATAAATCCTTGTTAGCAGATATATATATGGGATCGATTCTATCATTTTGGTATGTATGGTATGTGGAGAAGTGTGTAAAGGTAGATAATATGGTGTGAAATTCAGTAGAATAGTAGTGCAAATTTTTCTTTAAGTGATGCAAAGAGAAGAAAAGAGTAGAGCAGAGCAAAGTGAAGTGCAAAGTCAGAAAGTAGATCCATAATCAAATCTATGAGCTTCACTAGAACTATAATTTGGCATAAGTAGATGCTACTATCTCAATTCACCCTGTAGATGGTCTTAATCTAAATTTTGTAAGGCAGTGAGCCTTTCTCTTTTGAGCAACAAGCTCTAGGCAGTGTGCTTGAATGTAAATGCATTCTCTTTTGTAAACAATTATATTTGAGTACTCAAATTATGGATTAACCTCCATCGTGGTTTTTCCCCTAACAAGGTTTCCACACAAAAATATGTGTGTTATGGTGTTATGAATGTTTCCTTTGAATGCTTGCATCTTTATTTTAATGTAATGACAGAATGGTTTAAGTTTCAGACTAATGAAAGTTAAGATTTGTTGAACACTTATTCACCCCCCGTCTCAGTGTTCCCTTGAGTCCAACAAGCATTGTATAGATATTTGATTGGTATTTTGTTGTATGTGACAAAATCTTGACTGAATATAATGCAAGAAGTTAAGATGGTATCTAGACTCCAAGTGGCTCCTAAGGAAACTCATGTCAAAGCAGTAAAGATAAATATTCAGATATTTGAAGGTTACAATAGATTTTGGGCTATGATATCCAAAGATGCATACACAAATATAGATTGGGTAGGAAGCATAGATGTCTGGAAGAATACAAGTGGTGGAGATTTATTTCTTGGTGATAGTTTGGTGTCTTGGTTTAGAAAGAAACGTGACTTGATTTCATTTTCCACAACATAAGCAAAATACTATAGCCTCATGTTGCACTCAAGTATTGTGCATGAAACAAAATCTGAACAAGGTAAAGATTGAGTTTGATGAACCTATTTCTATTATTTGTGATAACACTAGTGCCATAAACATCTAAAATTTAATCTAATAATGCATTCAAGGACAAAACAGATTGCAACCGAGTATCATTTTTTGAAGGAGAAGGTTGCAAAAAAGAAGGTGAAGTTGAAGTATGTTGAGAACAAGGAGAAAGCAGTAGATATATTCACAAAACCACTTCCTAAGGAAACTTTTGAGTTTCTCTGATAGAAGTTAAGAGTTTTTTTCTCCCTCCTCTTGAATCAAAAGGAAGTAGTGATTGATGGGGAGATTTGTCTCCCTAATACAAGAAGGTTGGGTGGTCTTGCAAAATGTTTTCTGAAGCAGTGAAGTATGGACTTAGGGGGAGTCTACTCAGCAAACAAGTTTTTTGAATGGTGCAAAGTGTTAGAAATGCAAAAGGGGAGTGTTGAACTTTTTCATTGATATCAAATGGGGGAAAAGTGATCTCAAAATCCTATATCCTCTAAGGGGAAGAAATGAAACTTAAAATTCTATATCCATTAAGGAGAGAATGTGGAACTCAATCCTAACACATTAGACTTGTCTTCATGTGTGACCAACTAGTTTTATTGGTGGCCCAACATTTTGTTGTTTTCCATCAATGGCAAAGGGGGAGATATTGAGAAAAGGTTGTTATTGATGCCAATTGTGTGTCAAAGAATATATGATTAGTGGAAGCATTATGTTTTTAGGAGTTGTGCAAGCATACCTTTCCATATTGGTAATTCTACAATCATATCACTAATAAAGAAACATAGATTACTAGCTATTGAGGAGTGTATATGTTCTAGAAGTATGTGTGAATGTTGTATGATTGTAATATCATGTATGCATCCATTCAGTGTGATAGAGGTGATCCAGAAGGATGTACTAGAATGTTTCACTTCATTTTTGGTTTAGTGTTTCTCAGGTCTCCTTTCTAGAGGTTTTATAGCCTCTGCGGTTTTAGAGGAGAGTATGTCTATGCATGTTCTATCATATTCCAGATTTTATGAGAGATATGTTCAACATGCAAAAATATTGAAGTGATAGAAGGTTCTTTGTGCCTATCTACCAACTTGTTGGTGTTTCAAACCTGTATGGTAATGGCTAATAGCGTGTGGAATTCAAATATTGCATGCAGTGTTAAGATGGGACTTGATTAAGGTTCTTGTAGTAGAACACACAATCATGTTATTTTGGCAGCAATAAATTTGATTTTGGACCGAATTGTTACACGTTTCATGAAAATTAAATTTTGGTCCACCTTATGTCATCCCAGTTACTTGTGGATCCCTGGTTGACATAGAAGTGAGTTAATGTAATTTCATGTACATGTTCATCACTCAAGTCTTAGATAAACTTGAGAGATCACTTGAAGGATGATACTCTGTAAATATCACCACAAAAATATTATTAGAATTTATTCACCATTATTGAATGATGTATTTGGGTCAAGCATAATTATGCATGTGGAATTTACTCTACTTGATATTTTTTATTCGAGAACTAACATTAACCATAATCAAATCAGTAGAGATAATATTGCACAAAACATCTTTATTTATTATTTAGTTTCATTAACTATTATAATTTTTTCACATGAGATCTCATATTTGACTACTTAAACAATAACCCATATAATTAATAGCTTATTTATTACACATAAGTATTTGTATTCACTAATCAAACTCTCTCCCTATATATTAATGAGAAATATATAGCCTTATCGCCTTGCATAATTGTAGTATATATTTTCTTTCTATAATGATGGATATGATCTTTAAATATTTGTTTGTGGTTGTTCCTCCTCTACTTCAAATAGTTGTATGCCATATGATTGATCACAATACCCATGCACAACCCAATCAAATCTTTCCTTGAAGGTTTTCTTCCCTGAATTCACAGATAATAGTTCAAATATTAATATTTTCCTAAGACTACTTTGCTTCTAACACCCCCCTATTGAAATTCACAAGGCAACTGAGAGGGGGGGTTGCTTTACTTCTAAACTTAATCAATTCCACTTTATCTTCAATCTGTTATTAAGTGTGAACATGAAATGCAAATAACAGAAAGAAAACACCAAAGACACTAGATTTATGTGGAAAATCCAATCAGGGAAAAACCACGGTAAGGATTAACTCACAATATAGTAGTAATATAATACCAGATACGAAGACTCACTTGCAGAGGGCTCACTTCCCAAATACAAAGGCTCACTACCCAGATTAAGGGCTCTCTACCTTGAAAGGAACTCATCTAGAAAGAGGCTCACTGCCTACAAAAAATGAAAAAGAGATAAATAAAGATCCACCACAAGGGTTCCACACACTTCACAACTGATCAAAATATTGTAGATACCATTAGCTCACTACTTTCAGGAATCTAACACAATAAAGTATTGTTGCCTCACTTTGCTCTTGCACACTCTGATTTTTGCACTTGTTCACACACTTCTCTTGCTTGAATCGAATGATAGATGGATAATCAATTCGCTACAAATTCATTTTCTTTTATACCATCTTCAACCCTAGAAACATTCTCCAAGGTTGGCTATATAGTTTTGTTTACAAATTCAAGCTAGGTTGGCTACTCAACATTCCCGCGGTGGATAAGAATGAGAGAGGACTAATTACATATTTAATTTTGGACCCAAAAAAAATCTTGGATCGAACATACACTTCCTTGATTTGATGCACAAACTTAATTTAACATGTAGACACCAGGTCAGACAAACCTAATGAAAAAACCAATGATATTTAAAGTCCATGCATCTCTAGCAAGATGAATACATGTGGATAACTCAACACACTTCACCAGAAGAATTTCCATCTCTAAGAATGCCTCAAATACATCTGCAAAAAATACATCAAACTTCATTCACATAGAATTCTTCAATAGTCCAACCAAACCAACCAACAAAACATAGGAGCTTTGGAGCAAGTCTTCCAGAGTGCCAAATCACAAGCAATTTTCTTAGAACACGGAAACCATAAAAAAGAATCATCTCCCAGATCCACAAGATATAAAACCAAATATCAGAAGACTGCAGAGCCAAAAAAATTCTCCCAGTCCACAATCAGATATTTTTTCCAAACCAGTTCACACACCAGTGAACATATCTTTTACTCTCCATTGATCCAGAAGCTAAAAATTAGGATATATTATCCATTGAATATGATGAACACACTTACAAATCTGCACAGGCATAGGATCAATACAAATGAAATGCAGAGCACAATACCAGAGCTCAATTAGAACATAATTTAACACTGCCTTCATTATTTCTTAAATTTTCTCAAAATAACTTGGCAAAGATAGAGCTACAACTTCATAAATATAGCTCCATGTACTCTAATCACTTCTACAGTATCTCAACTATATAAATACCATCTGCAATCAACTTGAACTGTGTTGACATCAATGACAACACCATCAAACACATCCATACTTGCAACACCCCCCTTTAATGAGTGTTTTTGAAACACTTTAGAAGGACTAATGTTCATCATTCAAGTAATTTTTAATGATTATTCCAATTATTTTCATCACTCAACAACCTTATCCTCCACTTTCAATTTCTAAATTTTTAACATAATTATAAATTAATGGAAAATATATATAGTGGTATCAATAACAAGTTGGGAGAGGGAATAATCCCTCTTTATTTGTGCCTTCATACATAGATAAACTTTTGATGTAGAGGTTTAAAACCCTTTTTCCCTCAATAAGAAAAGGATGATCAATTTTAAAATGAAATGTTTTAAAAATTTCCTTAATACTTTGGTGAAAACTATTGAGTATTTATAATTTTATAATGGATAATGTTATTTTTTAATTTTGGTAGCTAAAGTTCTAAAAGGGTTTATATATGTACTAGATTATTCATATGGTTGTTAGCTAGGTAAAGGAGTTTTTTAGCTAGGTATTCAATGGCACACATGGTAATGAGGAATGGGTGGAAATAACCTTATGTAGATGGAAATAATATTCCCAAACCCTTATTATAAATACCTTTATTTTTCTTAACATGATTGTGTACTTGCTATTGGGATTTTCTCAAGTTATTTTATGCATAGTGAGTAGCTATTATTTATATGTGTTCATCAAAGTATATAGTTAGTATCACTTTCTTAAGAGGTGAAATAATTGAATAATTAGTAATAAAAGACATATGACCATGTATTTGAGCTCCCTAACTTCTAGTTATTGCGATAAAATTATTTATAATTTTAATCTTTTATTGATGTTAAATCTATTCATTTTATAGTGTCAAGCTATATAATTCCTACAAAAGTGTTTATTGAATTCAATTATCCTTGGTATATATATTTTAAATGAAAATTTAAGAGTTTTTAATAAAATTATGGAAAGTGTTGAGAAGATCGTGCCCTTTTTCTTGAAATACATAGTCTAACAAAAACTATCATGAAAATTGTAGCCTATAGCATTAGAGGACCACACTTTTTATTGAAATCCCATTATTATTTTATTCACATTCTATGATTTAATTTAATTTTATATTAATATGATTAATTATTAGGTATGAATACTTATCTAGTTGTTGAATTATATAGTCAATAGGTGGTCAAGCTAGATGACTATTTGAAATAAGTAATTGGATGTGCAACAATGGCATGAGACACAATCTTCCTCATATTAATTCTTTTGTTTAACAATATTTTAATTTACAATCCATTTATAAGTAATTTGAAATTATTATTTTTGTATGTATTTCCTTAGTATATTAAAATTATGGTAAACTAATAATCTAAGCTAACAACTATCTCCAAGACATACACTAATTATTGTATCAAGATGATGTAAACACGGTACAACTTGATTTATTTCATATTTAGATCATGAACTTGTATTACATGCAAGACTCTAGCCAAATAAATCTACGTAATACGTATTATTAGATGGTAACTAGTAAGCTTCAAATTATGAATCAAATGAGGTTCTAACCTAAATTATGCTTTAAATATATTGAAAATAAAAGTGTAGCAAGGTTATAATATTATTCTAGTAGCATTAACCATGATTTAGTTTGAAATTAAGTTTTCTAGCCTAAATCATACTCTAGGAAAAACTATATACAAGTGCATGTGATTGATGTTTGTAGTGAAGCATGTATTAGGGATTATATTGAAATATTTATTTGGTTCGCCCATGATTGCAAGAACTCTCTCTCGTATGGTGTATTTTGAGTGATGATGTTTTTTGTAGGGAAAGGACACATTTGTATGATGAATGGAGTGTAGTGGAGTTACGAGATCTATGGTTGGAGGTAAAACACATTCATGGTACCTATTTTCCCATACTCATATCTCCATTGTGTAATTTATACTTTCAATATACATATTTTTTAAAAGTTTAATGCAATTATGTTTCTAAAGAAATTAATAGTCTAGGACATTCAATTTATAATAATAATTTGTACCAAAGAGGTCTTCATAAATTTTTAATTATTACCAACTATAAGTTGTGTGTTATTTGAAAAAACTTTATTGCATGTAAGATCTGTCTATAAATGTACAACCTTTGTAGTATATGAATGAGTAAATTATTATCTCATTTTTTTATATAATCAATTCAAAATATTGATAAAGGAAATTTAGGAGATTATGTAATCTATTATTATATACATTATATTCATTGTAGTCCATTAGAACTCTATTAAATAAAAAGTGTTATTTATGAAAAATTTATCATATTCACTATTAAATGGTCAAACTAAAATTTTGTTGATTTCTATTAAATTTATCTTAAGAATGCCTATTTTATAGGTGGTTTTGGGTTTATTTTGATGATAATTAAAATATAGGGTGTTATATCTTATTATAAAAATATTCCTCAAAATTGTTATGATTTTTTGCTGCTCAAATTCAATTAGAAAACTTGGTTTCTTATTCAAAATTAGCTCATAAGGTGTAAGCCCTATAGTTAACCTCCAAGAGGTATTGTATACACACATTGCCTCATGAAATTTCCTAGACTAATATTTCCTAATGAGTGCTACTATCTTTGTGAGGAATTTATCATTCTCTATAATTTTGACTTCAACTTGACTATTGGCTTGCAGGTGATATGGAGAACCTATCTTTTGTCATATTGTTATTGCTCAGTAAAGGCCTAGGTTATATCAAACATAAATTGTGGCCCTTTCTCTAAAACAATGGCCTTAGGTAGACAAATCTTAGGAATATATTTCTATACAATAAATCAACAACCTTCTCCTCTATAACAAATTTTAAGGCTTGTAATTTTTCCCACTTGGTGACATAATTAATACATGCTAGAATGTAATCCTTCCCTTGAGATAGGAGATTGAATTGGCCCTATGAAATATAATACCCATTTTAAAATGGTTAAAGAACCAATCAATAATTTGGGATGCAATTTATAATGAGATTGGTGTTCTAAATTAATAAATTTGGAGGATAATATCAAGTGAGAAACTTATGGTACTATGAATGAATTATGCAAAATAAAGTTCAAAAAACTTAAAAAATAGATGTATGCCTCTAAAAAATTGTGTTATTATCTTCAAATTTCAATGTTTATATATTTTTATAAAATATCAAAGGTCAACACATCCTTGGAATTTGAAATGGGAGATTGGATGGGGACAAACTAACTAACAAAATGTGAGACCTACCTTTCAATGTTAGAGGTTGTGAGTGTGATGTCGATTATTAGGTGATTCTCATGGACAATTATGTCAAGGATTAGGATGTTGCCATGTATTTTTATTGAACAAACCTTGATGTTATCCCATTTACATGATACACATACACACATGCTTATCCTCATAGATTATGGTTTTGTGGTATTTATGCAATTGATCAAACTAATTTAATGATCTTGTTATTTGTTATTTTACAAGTGAGTTATATGATTAAATGGATTATTATGGATACTACATGTAGCGCATTCATGTTCAATTATCCTAGAATTTGATTCTATTAATGTTATGGTATTAGTGACATGAAATGAGTGTATGCAATGAGATTTTTAATTTTGAAATGTCCTTTATAAAGATATCATATTGTCTATTTTATGTTTTGATTTTATTATGGATGATGGATTAACTATTATAATTAAGTGTGCATGATTATTCCATGGCCAGTGGATCCAAGAAAATATAAAGGTGGAAATTTTGCATACCTGTGAAGGCAACCTAATCTATTTGGAAAGGTTGAGGTCTTATATGTTGCCTTTCTATGTAATATGGATATTGTACATTATATGCTAGTAAAAAATATTGTTCGAGTTTTAATGCGTTTTAATTATGTTTTATGATGTTTCCATAACCCTAGGTCATAAGGCTAAGACTTTGATATAATTTTATGCGTTTAAAAGTTAACTTTAGAACATTTAGACCCCTTTTTTGAAACCTTTTATCACAAGTGACAAAATGCAAAAAAGGTGGATAAGGCATGTGAATCTTAGGCATGCTTACAAAAACCTCACACCAAAAGTGTGAAGGGTTGGGTTGAGAGAAATGGGTGATCAATTATGAAGGCGACACTTGACAATTGAAAATGTGGATATAGGGTTTTTGTGAAAGTTTTTTTCTTTTAAACCTTGGTATTGGGATTCACTCATTTACTCTAGTTTTGGGGCTATCAACATTGAAGGGAGTGAAAGAAGTTTGAAAGAAGGAGCTTGGAGGAGAGTATTGTTGTTTTTCCATCTACCATTTCTAAGTTGAGGTGTCAATTTGAAGACAATATAGATTGGTATTGCTACCCTTTTGTATCATTTTTATGAAAATAAGTGTAAGCATTTTGTTGTAAAGATTTTGTGTTATTTGTTGTGGTTTTTGTGTTTTGTGTTTTTTTTCATGTTGATTGAACCTACCATTGTATGGAGGTTTCATTATGTATGGGGTTGAGTGGGTGATATTTCCATAAAAATGGGTTGTTGTAAGGGTATGAATACCCATGAAAAACTTGTTTTGGAATGTGAAAAAAAATTGATGTGATACACGGTATGGTATGGTGATGATTGAGTGTGAAATAGAGGTACTCTCCCTCTTTTTTTTGATGTCCCCACTCCCCCTTTTTAGTATTTTTAAGAAGATACATTGCATTGTGTCTCTCTTGAAGAAGAGGCCTTGTGTTGTGTCTCATGTTGTTATAAACTTGTAATTTGTAGAAATTGTGTTGAGTTTTATGTTGTGAAGTGTTGTTGGAAGTGATTAAATTGTTGCTATATATATATATATGTATATATATGCCTGTCAATTTTGGTGTTTCCCATAGCTTTGGGGTGGGCTATTTTAGCCCTATGGATAGGAGGTGAGATCTCATTGTTTATGGAAAAATTGTTTTTGTTGTGTGTAGAAAATTTGAGTAGGATAAAATACTTCCTATGGAGAAATGGTGGGCCCCTTTTTGCATCATTGTATTTCAATGTCTAGTTGTAGAAGCATGTGATGTTACTGTTGAGGATTGTGTATGTAAAGGCTGCAATGAGTTAGCAATTTTGTTGCTAATGAAAAGTAGTCCTCATGCAAAGAAAACTATGTCAAACTTTGTTTGGCTAGAATGTAAAATTTTCATATGATTGTCTGTTTGATAGTTGCATAAAAATTATGTTGGATATCTATGGA
The DNA here is from genome assembly GCA_007115665.2 of Sequoiadendron giganteum. Classification (NCBI taxonomy): domain Eukaryota; kingdom Viridiplantae; phylum Streptophyta; class Pinopsida; order Cupressales; family Cupressaceae; genus Sequoiadendron; species Sequoiadendron giganteum. Next base: position 451,432,596 of record CM021108.1, on the reverse strand, counting down.
TGAATCACTTGATCTATAAAAAATGAGGTAATTAAATGGTTTAAGTAAAAGACAACATAATACAATTCTAGGCTTGCTAAAATTGTTCATAATCAATATCTTTATAAGAAAGGAAGGTTTATACAATCACATTTTGAACTGGTTGAAGTAATCCCACCAAACTAATGTATGTTGAATTATGATTATTATTTAAGTTGTCACACATTAGCAATATTCACAAAATATAATGTTTGATCTATGTTGGAAGTTTAACTTTGTTTCAAAGTTACTCTAGGAATTTGGGATATGAAATAAACACTAGAATATAGTTTTATTCTTGCATGAAAGAAGGTTGGGTTTAGATAGATCTATTAAAGTAGTGCAATAAGAAAATAATGTGTTTAAAAGAATAAAATATGTAGAGTAGTGCAATAAGAAAATAATGTGTTTAAAAGAATAAAATAAAGATAATTTTGCCTTGTGTTTGTTCGAAGCTAAGGACCTAGAGTTGGTGACTTCAACAGTACTAGTCTCCACCTTGTTGATGAAGGAAGGAAAAAACATCTCCAAGTTTTGGAAGAGTCAATTATTTCTTTCCTTTTGAATTGCCTATATAAGTAGAGATGGGCTCATCCTCCATAATCCAGCAAATAAACCATTTTTGTTGAGAGTTGGCCAGCCTCTAAAAAAACTCAAAAGATCTCGGGGAAGAGTAGCAGACCAATTCAATTTAGCACACAATTATCTCCAACATCTAGAAGTGAAGGGACAATCCAAAAAGATACAATCACCCGTGTCTTCTTCTTGCTTGCATAGAACACACCTAGATAGGCTGCAATATCCCATCTTCCTGAATCTTTCTTCGATTAAAACTCTACCTTGAATTGTAGCCCAGGTGATGATTCCTACCTTTGGTAGGTAGTTTCTATGCCAACGCAATTCCCTTGGTAATTATGAAGAGGGCTTAAATTATTTTATCAACTTTTTATTACCATCTTGTGTGTTATAATCATCTGAAACCAAACCAAAGCATTTTAACATGTCCCTACCTTCCTTGAAGCATAGAAAATGAGTGCTTAGAACATCTTCAAAGATAGAGACCAGCCCACCATCCAACCCCAGAACCCTTGCATCATTTAACTCTATGTAGCCATTCACATTTGAGATAATCACATAATCTCTTACAAGGTTGCACCATGCTTGTTTTGTAGCTACCATAACCTGAGAAAGATCCCCATTGTAAGATAAAAAATGGGTGACTACCCCAAGAGTCATCCCAAAACAATGTCAAACTACCATCATGAACGTCCCAGGTGAGATAATCAATAATAAACTCCTTGCAGTTACACAAAAAATTCCAAATTCTTGACCCTTTTGGGAGTGACATGGTGGAGAGGATATTAGTATCATGTACCCCTAAATATTTGAATTTCAATAACCTTACCCATTTAAGATCTGATTTTGGATACACCCGCCAAACCATCTTGGCCCCCAATACCTTGTTCTGTAGAGAGACTCTCTTTAGACTAACCCCATCCAATTCCTTTGATTTGGAAAATTTCTCCCACTTAATTAACGAAAATATTCTTTGGTCTAATTTAACTCTCCAAAAGAAATTATTTTAAGTTGATTGATTTGGTTTCTTGTTCCAATAGGAAATGGTAGACATGAAATTATGTAAATGGGTAGGGCAACAATTACTACCTTTATCATAGTCAATCAATTGGCCCATGACAACCACTTTCCTTTTCATGAGGACAAACAACTTTCTATTTTTGACACCAGTGGGTCTCAAAGGTTGCTAGGCCACACCCCCGAGGCCAAGGGGAAATCTAAGTACTTACATGGAAATTTACCTTTATTGAACTTTAAGACTCTTAATATTTGATTTTCAATATATGATTTTCAATTAGAGGCCATGTAGTCAACTAGGAGCCTTTGGAAACATCTTGCTTCTGATTTACGCAACACCAAATAGCATGGTGTCATCGATCAATTGTTGATGTGTGATGGAAGGAATTCTACTTGCAATTTGGATCCCCTTGATTCTTCCATGTTTCATAGCCTTATTGACTAATCTTCCAAAATATTCTGCCATAATTATGAAAAGGGGGACAGGGGGTCCCCTTGCCTAGGCCCTCTCAAAGCCTCAAAGAAACCTTCAAGAGTGCCATTGATCAAAACCGAATATCTTGGACATGCCATCCAATTGAAAATCCAGTTTATCCATGCTTTGTGAAAACTAAATGCCTCCAATACCTTGCACAAGAACCTCCAATTTACCTTTTTGTAAGCCTTCTTGATGTCTTCATCAACATTGAGTTTCTCCTGGTTTTTTTATTGAATGTATGGATTCTTGTGCAATAATTACTCCATCTAGGATCGATTTTCTAGGTACAAAGCCTATATATTCTTTTGAGATGATGTTGGGGAGGAGCTTCTTGATTCTATTAGCCATCACCTTCGCTAAAATATTATAGATGGTGTTACATAGGATAATGGGGTGAAATTATTCTAGTTTATTTGGCTTCTCCTGCTTAGGGATTAAGGCAATAAAATTATTGTTAAATTATTTTAGTGTCTTACTTGAGGCCCTTGAATCTTCTATAGATTCCACCACATCTTTCTCAACAATCTCCAAGCAATGTTGAAAAAAGGCAGTCAAAACCCATTCGGGCTTGGAGCCTTCTCACGATGTATTTGAAAAAAATATTGTTTAATTTCCTTTTCTATGAATTCTTCCCTTAGCATATCATTTTGAGCCTCTGAGATTAGCTTGGGGATTCCTTCCAAGATGCAATTCTAGGCTTCTAATTGAGAACCTTCCCAGTTATTAAGAAGGTTACAAAAAATTCCACAGCGACCGTAGAGATATCTTCCATTTTTCTCAAAGTTCTTACATCCCCTATCTTGATCAAATGTATCCTATTCACCTCCCTTTTGGATTTGGTGGAGTTGTGAATTTCTTTTGTATTTTTATCACCCGTGCTTAACCATACTTCCCGAGATTTTTGCCTCTAGAATATTTCTTCCTTGGACAAAATATCTTCCAAGTTTTTTAAAAGCTCTTTTTCCTTTTAGATACATCCTACAATCCATGCTCGAATCACATATTTCCTCATGCAAAACCTTGAGCTCATCTACAATTTTCTTTTTTTCCTCAATTTTTTTTTTCGAAATGATCTCTATTCCAAGCTTTTAGTTGTTACTTGTACACACCTAAAAATGTCCTAGCTTGTGAACTAGCATTTTGAAACTTATATTCATCTATTAATTAAATTATTTAACATTGTTTAATTAATTCATCATCAAATAGCATTGAAAAACAACGAAAAGCATCGAACAACATTGAACAACATCAAACAACATATAAAAACATTGAAAAGCATCGAACAACATTGAATAGCATTGAACAACATCGAACAACATTGAACATCATCCCACACCATCCCAGGACATCCCATAACATCTCAAAATGACTCAAAATCATCCCATAACATCTCAAAATGATTCGGATTTGTCTTCAAATATCTCATAATATCTTGGAATCATCCCGTAACATCCTAAAACAACTCAAAATCATCTCATAATGTCTTAGATCATCTCAAATCATCTCAAAATCACCCTGGAACATCCTAGAATCATCTCGTAATGTCTCAAAACATATCAGAATCATACCGTAACATGCCCACATTGCACCACATCAAAATGACATCAAAAACCCTTATTCCTCTATTAATTGAATAATACAACATTATTTAATTAATTCACTTTTTCATCATTTCAAACAAATTAAATAAATTTCATTTATTTAATAAAGTCATGAAAACCCTTATTCCTTTATTGATTAAATAAAACAACAATATTTGATTAATTCATGTTTCATCATTTTGACCAATTAAATAAATCACATTTATTTAATGAAGTCCTAATCTCACTTTATCTCGTCTTGATTGATTGAATAATTTCAATTATTTAATTACGCCACTAAATCACCTTATTCCCCTAAGTTGATTAAATTATTAAATAATAATTTAATTATGATACTTTCCCTCTGAAATTTGAATAATTAAATCAAACTATTCAAATTAGTTATCAAAAATCAAATCAAACTAATGCAACTCTGTTTGCAAAAGTCAAACTTGATTTTCACGTTCAACTCCAAAAAGGAATTAATTAATTAAATCAATTAATTCATATTTCCCACCCACTTTTTGATTGAGACAATTACAATTGCTGACTAAGCAATCTAATCTGTTAAATAATCAATCCAAGTTTTTAACTAAACAATCTAATATGTTAACTAAGCCATCGCATTCCTAACTAAGCCATCAAAATCTTGACAGATCAATCAAATTTGTTAACTGATCAATCACACCCCTCACTAGCCAGTCTATTTCTCAATCACCCAAATTGTGCAATCAACTTTGCACAATTTTCTCATGTCTAATTCCTCTCAACACACTCTGACCGTTGATCTGGATATTCTTCAACATGATCTTGATCATCCATTTCAAATCACATTTTCTATATAACAAACCCCTTTCCTCACAAGTAAGGATTGGAGAATCGACATACATTGAGCAACAAAGTGCTATCAAGAAAACCATTGAAAAAGCTTCACCATTTCTTCGATCAACCAACCAAAATAGTCACTCATCAAGCTTTTGCACAAAAACTTTGGAGGCTTCGCGGTGATAAGAACAACCCAACATCAAGTGAATACACTCCACTACAAGATGGTAAGACTATGTTATTTCTTGAACATTCAATATGGTAATCATAGATTCGTTTATGCATGTTATAATAGCTTAGTTTCATTTCATATGTGTAGGTTTATATCTTAGGTTATTGTGTTTAATCTTAGTTTAGATTCTTAGATTAACATGTTTTATCTGTCTTTCGGTCTAATGTTCTCTCCCTTGCACATTATGGCATGCTCGGTGGGACCCTTTTCCCTTCCTCTAACATTTGTTTGAGTCATTTTTGAAGTTGTAGGGCCTGAAAACTCATTTGACAGAGTTTTCATGCGCTTTCCCAAAAAACCTGTGTGCTTGTCTATCAAAAAAATTGTGCTATTGTCTAACAACTGTGCTATTGTTATGGGAATGGTGCTATTGTCTAAAATCTGCACACTTTCTTTTTGACAATGTTATTTTTTGTTGTCTAATTTGAGCATTTGTTTTTGGAATTGATCAGTTGTATTATTTTGCCTGTTTGCATCTTTTTTTTGAGCAGTTGTTCTAACAGACAAGTGCATGGATCCTACACTATTGTAATGGGTTTTTTCACTAACATTTGTTTGTTTTTGGATGTGTAAATAGGTATTGACAGATCTAAGATAGGATTCAAGTAACATTAACATGTTTTTTGTAGGGAAGACAATCATTCCTAGTTTTTGATTTACATTTAATTAACGTAGGAATCTAAATTTGGTGCTCTAAAATGAACAAACACAAACTCACTTTTTATTTAGTGTTTAAAAATTGAAAAAATTCATGCTTTCTTAACTTAGGAATCTAAATTTGGTGCTCTAGAACGAACAAACACAAACTCTCTTTTGACTTGGTGTTTAAAATTGAACAAATTCATGCTTTCTTAACTTAGGAATTTGAATTTGGTGCTCTAAAATGAACAAACACAAACTCACTTTTGACTTGGTGTTTAAAATTGAAAAAATTCATGCCTTCTAAACTTAGGAATGCAAATTTGGTGCTCTTAAAAAGAACAAAACAACAAAAAAACACTTCAATTTTGGGATCTAAAAATGAACCAATTTCATGTTTCTTAACTTAGGAACTTCCAATTTGGTGCATAAAAAGAGCACAAAGGATTTCCATTTTTTGAAACATGCACGATTTTCATTTCTTGACCAATTAGAGACAAGGATTGTTTTCTTAGAAACACCCAAATTTGGAGCTTAAAATGAAAAATTCATTTCTTTTGTATTGCACCATTGCGATTTTTGAATGATATCCTAAATAATTCCTATTGGTGCAAGTAAAAAGAACATTTTTTTAATGTTATTCACATATTTATGGGGGTAACACTGCTCAAGGTGTTTAAAATGAATCAAATTGCTATGGATTGTTCATTGTGCATTTATTGATTGGAAAAGCTAAAGTGTTTTATCTTCTCCCATCGCACCTTTTGGAGATCTTGGGTGAGCGAAAGAAAATTTTTGAGCATTACACTTTATTTTTCAAGTTTACCTTAAAGAGGGGGCTTTCCTTGAGATACATCCCACACTGGAGAACTCATTGTAAGATCTTGAAGCACATTTATTGGTAGGCTATATTAAAGGTTCTGAAATCATAAGAAAGTAGCTTCAAGTCATGCTAACAACAGACTGCACCTAATCCCATGCCTTAAGTGGAACAGGAAATGTTAAAGAGCCTTAAGTGGTCAGCGGGTGAGTGTCACATTTCCACGTTCATAGTTATCACTAAGAACCAAATTATTTTAGAGGCCACCCTATTATACAAAAAAAATTCTTTGAAAGTGGTGCATCGGAATTTACTTCCAAGAAGTTACTTGCCATGTCCGACTATAGGCCCACACCATAAGTTGCATGTAAAATCATCTCTTCAGAGAATGAGGCAAGCCTACCTAAGGTAATGGTGTCTATCCCTAGGGTTGTAATTACTAGTTTATGTTAAACTTGGACCATTACATTAAAAAAAAATGGACATCAAATTCTATGATTGGATTTATGAAAATTAACACATTCAAAAGAAACAGTAAACGAGATGGTTGAACCACAAACCCTTTGATTTAGTGCATACTTGTGAAAGAAGCCTTATGTTTGCACCTCTTTGAAATGATATTTCCTTAAAGGTTTCCGAACATTTTGGCTTTGATTTCAAGGTACATTAATCAAAGTAAACTTTTGTGAACTATGGCTTGGGTGTTGTGATTTCACAACCTAAGTTATAGACATGAAGTTCACATAGGTCCATGCTTGTTGAGTTAGTCCAAGTGTTGTTTTATCACTTTCCATAATTCAAACATAGAGAAAAATTTGAGAGAGAGTTTATAAGATCATTGTTCGAACCAAAACAATTGGAAAGACAAAAGTTTAGGTAGTCCCACATGCATTATTTCCATCCTACCTATTCGAAATCAAAATCAAACAAACCATTAAGGTCATTCCTCCACTTAGACGTCCATGATATCAACAATTACTTGGGACTCATAGATAGTACAAGAAAATTTTCCCACAACATATCCTCTGGAAAAGGAAGTGGAATATAGACTTTAGTTCTTCAACCTTTTGATTTCTAAGTAGTGTCATTTCAAAACAACACTCAAACCCTAGGGTCTTGAGCTTCACAACAACCATCCCATAACACCATCAAACTTAATGACCATCTAGTAATCAACTACTCCATTTCAAAAACCAGATCTTGTAGCTCCTATCCTTCAGCCTAGTCTCACATATATCGAAGGTGAAAAAACTGACATCATAAGAAACTTGAGAACATTCACTTTTAGAAGAACTAAACACCCCACCAATTTCTCACCGCATCAATTATCCTAGATGAAGAGGAAGAAAAATTGGCATAGCAGTAGAGAGACCCGTATTACCACCACCAACATGGAAATAAATATCCCCATGATGATCTCACACAAGGTCAAGATTCCTAAGGTAAAGTCCATAAGTCTTCATTTTAGACTTAGGCATCTTAGTCCAAAATCTCTCAAGAAACACCTTTGAGCATTTCATGAAACCAAAACTTGGTTGGTATAAAAATTTTACAAGTGTGCTTCTAGGAACAATCCTAGCTTGTATTTTGTCTACTATTGTTAGAAACCTAGTTTGTTCCAATAGTTTCAATATCTCACATAATCCATAGGACAACATCGGGTCTTTATGATTTGAGTCACCTAGATATTTCAAACATTACACCACTCTCCCACAAGGGACCCAAGTTGTTTATAACAGCCATGATATCACAACATATGAATAAAATGGAAGCAAGTAAGAACAATACCAATATACCACCAACAAACACAAATGACAGAAGTGGCCCATGAGGATATAAATCAAGTGACCTTATGATAGGATATTGAGCATCAAAAAATCCCCAAAATATGTCGATCTATTATCCAAATCACTCTTATCAAGGGCCACAACATCAAGGGTTTCAGAATCCCAATCAAGGAATAATTCCAAAACATCAAATTTCCCTAAATAAAATTGAGAGAGATCTTGAGGAAGTTAAACGAAGATGAAATACAACGTATCGTGAATGCCATGTGAAAATTCAGAACATTACATATCAAAATCTTGACAATCAAAAAATACCTCAATATCCACATCAATAACACTTCCAATATCTGTAGTATCCAGAAGTTCCATAACACCAAGGTGTACCTCAAGTGCAATATCAAAATGTACCTCAATCACTATTTCAATAAGTTTCACAACACCAAGGTATACCTCATGTGCAAATTCAAAATGTACCTCAAACACAAAATCAAGAGAAAAATAATCAAGAAAAGCCACAAAGGAAAGATTACCAAAGAATAAGGAAATTCGCCCCTTTGGGAGAAACTATAGACATAATCATGCATGAACTAGTACAACAAGAACTTATCAAATTAAAAAATAGTCCAACTTATAGTGAACCAAGCTTTAAAATCCCTTGGTATAACCATTACAAATGATGTGAGTTCCACAAAATTAAGGGTCACCCAATGAACAAATGTGCTACACTCAAGAACCTCATCCAAGACATCATTGATTAGGGAGAAATAGCTATTAAAAATGATGTTCAAGGGCCATCTACCAAAGAAAACAATGATAATGTCTCAACCTCAAAAGTTGAAAACAACAATCAAGAGCTATCTACCACTAATCACATTGACAATGTCTCTACATCATCTAGTGAGCAAGAGGACATAAATCAAAAAGTTATTCCCAAGCAAGATCATAATCAATCACCCAAGTCTACCAATGATTCAATCCAAGATATATTGACATCATCTAATCTCATGGCGATACATATTAAAGACCAAGAGACTCTTAATCCAACGCTTATACCCAATGCAAAAGATGTAATCCAAGATTCATTACCCATATGTCCACATTTTGAGGAAAGCCAATGATGCTTTACAAGAAATCCCTTCTTTAAAATTGATCCATGTCAAGAATGTGATCCAAAAAATGTCAAAAATGATACCACACAATGTCAAGATCAAGAATCCCCATCACCAAAATACTATAATGACTTGGCAAATATCTTCCAAGACATCCCATATTTTTCAAAAGAAAAACAAATCCATATATTGAGCACACATACATCTACCCATGAGATGCTTACTCCTAATAGACATGTAGATGATCTTCATCTAAGACAACATTTCCATACTTGTTATATCATTACCAAAGAACAAGAGTCTCCAACTCTTAACATTTGTACACAAGATCAAGACATAGTAGAAGCTAGAGACATATCAGAAAGGGATCATGAAGAAGACTTATACATAAGTTCTGAATCAGAAAAATCATGTGGAGACATATCAAAAAAGGATCATAAAGAAGACTTATATATAATTTTTGAATCAAAAACATCCTATGAAGGCATATCAAAAATTAATAATGAGGAATACTTTTGCGTGGATAGTAAATCAGAAACACCTCTTGAAGAAGCATTAAAATATGACATTTTACAAGATCAAGCCAAAGATATCAATCAGGAAGGTATCCCACATCTAAAGGAGCCCATCAGTGAGGAGGCTACCACATTTAAAGGTCCACAATAGAGAAAATAAATATTAGCCTTGTTTCCAAGGTGAGACATATCCCATTGCAAATAAAATCTCTCAACAGATTCAGTATCAAGACAGAGAATTAGGCCTACATGAACAGGGTATCCTAGAATCAATGCAGATTGTTGGCAATCCTAAACATCAAGGTCTTGGTTATTCAAAGGAATCTAAACATGTCATTGATACCTCCATAATATTTGGGGAAACTTTATCTTATGCAAGCACCAATATGGGGAGCAAGAATCGTCCTTATGTTGAAATTGCTACCAACACTACAACTAGCCATGACATGAATTGTCATCCACATATATTCCCATCCTTTGATTGGAACCAACAAAAAAATAAAAATCTATATCAAAGAAAGGATCAAGTCATTGAATAAAAATAATTAGCAAAGCAAAATGGACAAGAAAATTTTAAATGGATACAAAAGAAAAAGAAATTAAATTATCCCTATCAAACTCCATTAGTCAAAGAAACTATGGGGAAAAATAAAAAAGGGAAGTTCATCCAGCAAAGATGTCCAACAATGCAAAATAAAGCTTGAAGAGTGACTTAAAAACTATATCAAGGCATTGGTCCCAATAGAATCTCCATATCCACCCATCATTGCTCATCATCCCAAGTTTGGAAAATAAAAGGTTCTAAATTGTCAACCAATCCATCTAAATATCATATTCCTCAACACATTTCACCATCCATGATATCCAAAACCCACATTGACCATGTGTTTGTAGAAACTCTTTATCATAAGGACTTGAAGGTCACTCTACCAAAATATTTGCATCAAGGTAAGGTTAACTCCAGTATCAACAAAGAAGATAAGAATTTCCAGTGGTTACATTCAAGCACCCACATTCGAGCAAAACAACTCCTCCAAGAAGGATATCGTTGGCATGTCATGACATCAACACTGACCATATTAGCACCAACAAAATCTACATCAGCATCACCACGTGGTTCAACATGAGACAAAAATGGTCACCATGATTAAAAAATGGTAAATAGGCATCTTGTGTGACATCAAAAATCAAGAAAATCAAGAAAATCGAGAAAAAAAGTTAAGAGAAAAAATCATCCTCTAGTGAAAACCACTATGGTGGTGCTTTGGACAAGTACCATGGTAAAAACCTGGAAAATAGGCATCATGTGTAGAATTGAGCATTTACATGCACCATTTCAGTTAGAAGCATCTCAACTTATCCATAACAAACCCAAGCCATTGTTTCCAAAATCCAACTTATCTTGGTCTTGACGAATTTTCGGTATACACTTTACACTTGCTTAGGGTAAACATCTTGACACGGGTCCCTATCATTGATCCTATCCTATCCAGCATTATTTGAGCCATGAGGCATTGTCTAAAGGACATACTGTATCCAAACATGTTATCCTATCATAATATAATCCATCACCCACATTGCTAGACACTGGGGGAAAATGCTTGCATATTGCTTCAAAATAAATCTTGATCTATGTCTTCTAGCTCACGTTGTGATCTAGGAAATTATCCCAAAAATAAGGTGTACCACTAACACACTATCAGGGTAACCTTTGAAATAATTCATCTCATCAACAAGGTATCTCGCCAACATACCACCAGGCTAACCTTCGAAACAGCTCATCTGAAACAACAAGATGTACCACCAACACACTAATAAGGTAACCTTCAAAAATAATGACAACATGGATTATACCTTCACTTGAAAATTATAAGATATTAATAGTTGCGTGAACCCCACAACTAGTTCAAGTAGGCTTTTCTAAAATATATCCTCTAGAAAAACAAGGTGAAGTATCAATTCAATTTTTCAACATCTTACACCCTAGGAAAGAGGGTAAAAATCCACCAACAACAAGATATACCCACCAATGCACCACCAAGGTAACCTTCAAAATAGTTCATCTCAAACAACAAGGTGTACCATCAATGCACTACCAAGGTGACCTTCAAAGATGACGACAACATGGATTATACCTTCGCTTGAAAATTGTAAGATATCAATAGTTGCTTGAACCCCACAACTAGTTCAAGTAAGATTTTTCACAACATATCCTCTAGAAAAACAAGGTGAAGTATCAATCCAAGTTTTCGACATCTTACACCCCAAGAAAGAGGGTAAAAATCCACCAACAACAAGGTATACCCACCAATGCACCACCAAGGTAACCTTTGAAATAGTTTGTCTCAAACAACAAGGTGTACCACCAATGCACTACCAAGGTAACCTTAAAACACGATGACAACATGGATTATACCTTCACTCAAAATTTCTAAGATATCAATAGTTGCTTGAACCCCACAGCTAGTTCAAGTAAGCTTTTTTGCAACATATCCTCTAGAAAAATAAGGTGAAGTATCAATCCAAGTTTTCAACATCTTACAGCCTAGGAAAGAGGGTAAAAATCCACCAACAAACAAGGTATACCTTCCAGCACACCACTAGGGTAACCTTTGAAATAATTCATCCCAACAATAAGGTGTACCACCAATGCACTACCAAGGTAACCTTAAAAGATGATGACAACATGGATTATTCCTTCACTTAACACTTCTAAGATATCAACAGTTGCTTGAACCCCATAGCTAGTTCAAGTTATCTTTTCCACAACATATCCTCTAGAAAAATAAAGTGAGGTATCAATCCAATTTTTTAACATCTTATACCCCAAGCAAAAGGGTAAAAATCCAAAAAAAATGGAAAAAAAAGAGAAAAAAAACAAAAAAATCAAAAAGCAAGAAAAATAGTAAATATAAATAAAACATTCTTTTGAGTGAAAACCACTTTGTGGCTCTCCTAGTCCTAGAACATGTACCATAGTGAAAACCTAGCAAATAGGTGTTATGTGTGAATAAAACATGCATCATTTTCTATCGCCATTTTTTCATAGCATCCACCCATCGATTTCGCAAATCATGTATCCAACCATGGCTTGTCACTGATTAATGTAAGTCATTTTATTGAGGGAAACTTCCCAAGCTGGTCATGGATTAGATCTGGTATCATTCGATCATGGTCATAAAACAACAAAAGTCAAAAAAACTAGAAAACAATAAAAATAAAAAACATACAAAAAATATCAGAAACAAAACAACATCGTTGGATTATTCCTTCACTCAAACAATCTAAGATATCAAAATTTGCTTGAACCTCACAGCTAGTTCAAGTGAATTTCCCACAAAATATCCTCTAGACACATAAACGAGATATCAATCCAAGCTAACGATGTTGTTTACCCAAATAAAATTCATGCTTTGAGTCAAACGGTCGAACTACGTGGTCTTTGCATGTACAACTTAGGAAAGGCTTATCTTTGATTAGCCTCCGAGGCCTTAGGTCAATCCCATTAGGTTTTTATCAGGCTTTATTCCAACTTAGTCAAAAATAAAAAATCCAAACAAATTCAAAAAATTCCAAATTCCAAAAACATTCACAAAATAGAAAAAACCATGAAACCGACAATTGGATCAAACAATTGATGAGGACGTCTCTCTCTCTCTCATCATAAGTGGTCGGAGACTCACCTACAAATTGTTATAAACCAGGATGTTAGGGTTTCACTCTAAACATGCAAAGCAACACAAAATGACATGAGCATGATGACAAATAGACACATGCTAGGGTTTAGAACAAATGCTAAAAGAAAATGACAGAAGGAGAAGTCAATTGCTAGGTTATGGAACAAATGCTCAACAAAAACTAAACAAAAGTGTTTTATTCATAAAATAGCACAATTTCACAACAAAAGCATAAACAAATAATGCAGTTTTTAGACAATAACATAGTTTTAGGACAAAAGCATAAAACAATAACACAGTTTTCAGACAATAGCACAGCTTTAGGACAAAAGCATAAAATAATAGCATAGTTTTTAGACAATAACACCATTTTAGAAAAAAATCATAAAACAATAACACAATGTTTTAGACAATAACATAGTTTCGGGACAAAATCAGAAAACAATATCATAGTTTTCAAATAATAACACAGTTTCAAGACAAAAGCATAAAACAATAGTGCAATTTTTAGATGATAGCATAGTTTCAAGACAAAAGCATAGAACAATAGCACAATTTTAGGACAAAACCATAAAACAACAGTGTATTTTTTAGACAATAGTGCATTTTTTAAGCAACTGTGCAGTTTTCACAGTACAAAAGCAACAAAATCGATGTAAATGCTCAGAAATCACCATAAATTTTGTATTGACTCAAGAAACTTTGTACATGCAATACAAGAGTGTAACAAAATAAAAATGAGAAGCAAAAAGGTACATACTACGAAACCGATGCCTAAAGGACATCTAAACTCTCGAAATGCATCCACGTGATATGAGGCTCCTCGAATCCTGGCCATAGCTCCTCAACAATATACAAAATAAAAACATTCAGATAACTTAAAAGCACAACAAAAACAACATCAAATAAACATCAAAAAGCACAATTTAAAAAAAAAAATCTCAAAAATCCTATTTTCACCATCACCTATTTGCAATAAAGGTTCATCCATAATAAACAGATTGTCACACCCACCCTTTGACAAAATAGACAAACAAACAAAGCAACATCAAAAGTTAGAACTTTCAAGCAAACAATCACAAGGATTTGAACACAAGTAGAAAAAAACAAAGTCAAGTATAACTTCTTATCTATTGACGATTCCCAACAACATCCTGAGATATGCCTTAATGGATTTGTTCCTACAATAGACATGATCAACACCGGATAATAGTCCCATAATAGATAGAGCAAGTGATACAACAACTTTATTTTTTTATCTTTTTGTAGTCTTATCTTTTTTATTTACATTTTAAATTCATTCCCAGGATCTCTTGAGGATGTCCATAAGGATTTAGAGAGGAAGGAATGAGGGAAATTGAGCATCATTTTGGTTTTTTGTTTGTTGGATATTTTTGTGAAACTACCATGGCGAATACTTTCTTTATTGAGTGTATGAAAGTCATGTTGAAATAATTTGTGTAGCAGTTGCATGTTAGGTATTTCATACCTCTTTGTGTAAATGGTCCAAAATTCGTGTAGCAGTTGCATGTTAGGTATTTCATACCTCTCTGTGTAAATGGTCGGAAATTCATGTAGCATTTTCATGTTAGGTTTCCTATACCTCTTTGTGTGATTGGTCTGAATTTTTTTTAACACAACCCAACTATATACTTTAAACAAAGTTTTTGTATGTATAGTATGAATAAGAATACTCCTTGTTTGTACAGTCAAAGTCCATGCAATGGATACAAATTCACCTTGGTCATTAATACCAAGGTGTATCGTATCTATTTTCTACATCAAACAAGATTTTTCAAACTATGAAGCCTCCAAGCAAATCAAAAGAAACTCATTAGTGACTAAAAACATCAACTATTCTTCACTTCTTATTAACATTTTCTTCTTATCAACATTTCTTCTATCAGTCGTTGCACTTAACACAACACATCAGCTTATCAACAAATTTTATTCACTATCTAAAATTTTCACAAAATTTCTCGAGGGGGAACCATCCATGCTATCCTTTATGGGGCATACTGGGGAAAATATTACACCTGGGGCATACTAGGGCAACGTTCTTTGAAAAAAAGAAACCAATACTTTGTATCAAAGAGGGGTAAAATGTAGACACCTAAAAAAGTCCTAGCTTTTGAACTAGCATTTTGGCACTCATATTTGTCTATTAATTAAATGATTTAACATCATTTAATTAATTCATCATCAAACAACATTAAACAAAATTGAACAACATCAAACAATATTGAACAACATCGAACAACATCAAACAACATTGAACAACATCGAGCAACATTGAACAACATCAAACATCATCCCACACCATCTCGAAACATCCCATAACATCTAGTAATGAGTCGTATTTGTCTGAAACATCTCATAATATCTCAGAATCATCCTGTAACATCCTGAAACAACTCAAAATCATCCCATAATGTCTCAGATTATATCTAATCATCTTAAAATCACCCTGGAACATCTTCAAATCATCATGTAATGTATCAGAACATATTGGAATCATACCGCAATGTTCCCACATCAAAACAACATCAAACCCTAATTCCTCTATTATTTGAATAATACAACATTATTTAATTAATTCACTTTTTCATCATTTCAGATAAATCAAATAAATCCCTAAAAACCCTAATTCCTCTATTGATTAAATAAAACAAAATTATTTGATTAATTCACGTTTCATCATTTTGACCAATTAAATAAACCACATTTATTTAATGAAGTCCTAATCTCACTTTATTTCATCTTGATCAATTAAATAATGTCAATTATTTAATTACATCACTAAATCACCCTATTCCCCTAAGTTGATTAAATTATTAAATAATAATTTAATTACAACACTTTCCCTCTGAAATTTGAATAATTAAATCAAACTATTCAAATCAGTTATCAAAAATCAAATCAAACTAATGCAACTTTGTTTGCGAAAGTCAAACTTGATTTGCACGTTCAACTCCAAAAAGGAATTAATTAATTAAATTAATTAATTCATATTCCTCACCCACATTCTGATTGAGAAAATTACGATTGTTGACTAAGCAATCTAATATGTTAAATAATCAATCCAAATTGTTAACTGAACAATCTAATTTGTTAACCAAGCCATCACAAATTCCTAACTAATCCATCATATTCCTAACTAAGCCATCAAAATCTTGACTGATCAATCTAAATCTATTAACTAATCAATCACATCCCTAACTACCCAATATATTTCTCAATCACCCAAATTGTGTAATCAACTTTGCACAATTTTCTCATGTCTAATTCCTCTCAACACATTCCAACCATTCATCTGCATATTCTTCAACACTATCTTGATCTTCCATTTCAAATTACATCTTATATATAACAAACCCCTTTCCTCACAAATAAGGATCGAAGAATCAACATACATTGAGCAATAAAGTGCTTTCAAGAACACTATTGACAAAGCTTCACCATTTCTTCGATCAACCAACAAAATAGTAACTCATCAAAATTTTTCACACAAACTTTGGAGGCTTCATGGTGATAAGAACAACCCAACATCAAGCGAATACACTCCACTACAGGATGGTAAGACTGTTTTATTTCTTGAACATTCAATACGATAATCATAGATTCATTTATGCATGTTAGAATAGCTTAGTTTCATTTTGTATTTGTAGGTTTAGATCTTAGATTAATGTGTTTAATCTTAGTTTATATTCTTAGATTAACATATTTTATTCATCCTCTGGTCTAATGTTCTCCCCCTCACACACTACTTAACCAATTTTAACTTCAAAACAAAAATGAACATTTTTGAACCATCCATAATAGATTCATTCCACCATTGCTTGAAAAGATCTAGGAAGTCTGTATCCTTAAACCACATACATTCAAATTTGAATGGGCACCTTATGAGACTCTTTTCACCCAAAATCCCAAGGAGAACTGAGAGATAATCAGAGCCAGGGAGAGAAACAATTCTACTTTCCAAGGAGAAGGGGAACACACTTATATCACCTTTAAAGAAGAATCTATCCAATTTTTCATCAATACTAGAGAAGCCTAGATTCCCATTTGTCTAAGTATAGCGCCTATTGGTGGTCGAGATATTGATTAGTAGATTCCTCTCAGTGAACAATTTGAAATCAATTTGGGATTGGATCTTCCTTCCAACACCACCCTTCGTGTCGTCCATGTGCAATATTGCATTGAAGTCCCCACCTAGAATGATGAACTCAGAGTCCAATTCCTTCCAAACCTCCTTCTTTTGAGTGCAAGTATTAGGGCGATGAACATTGACTAGAAAGAAACACATATTTTATGAGTAGCTTATAACCTTGTAGGCTAGCCATTGTTTTTTCTAAGATATATTTTCAATTGATACCCTTTGAGGGTGCTAAAGAGTGATGAGGCCCCTAGCTTGTCCTTCAAAGAAAACTAGAAACAACTTCAATTCTCTCAACCCTTTAGCAAAGTTATCTAATTCAGCTTGGAAAATCTTGGCTGCTTGAAGAAAAAAAATGTCAACTTGAGACACCATCAATTGGTGTCCAATCAAGTGTTTTATTTTAGGGGTGTTTAGTCCCCTAAAATTCCAGGTTAATATTTTCATCTTTCTTCAGGAAGGGGATCATCCTTCCCTACTTTCAACATCTATATGATATTTTTCTAGCTGCATGCTTCACCGTCCAATTTAAGCTTTTCTAAATTAGGAATCATTCCTCTTCTATTTGTTTCCCCACAATCTAGTGATAGCCTCACATTATCCTTTTGATGGATGGCTAATTTTCCTTCTTGATCCTACTACAAAAAGGTCCCTTCCTAAACCTCCTCCAACATCTCCTCCTCTTCCAATTCAGGGTTTTCTTCCAAAACTTCATCATTGTTTTCCTCCTCCCCAATTTCCCCTAAAGAAGCTTCTTTTGCCCCTTTCACTAATTCCACCAATTCTTTGCTAGCCTCGACTAGTAAATTTAGGGCATCCAACCTAATGTTGTTACCAATCAATCCTATGACTTCAGTAAACTTGGCATTTAAGGATTTATTTAATTCCAATGAAGAACTGCCTTGATCACCCAGGCTCGAGTCAACAAAATCATTCAAAGGAGAATACATAGATTCAAAGCCAACCTGCTTCCACCTGATCAAGGCCCAAATCTATTTATTTATCTAGATCTATGGTCAAAACCCTATCATTATTTTATTTTGGTACATCAACATGATCCGCGGAATGCAAACCAATAGAATCTAGAAGAATTTTTTTTAGATGAGGATTAAAAACAAAGGGCTGACACAGAGTATCCCAGTCCGTAATGATCTCATTTTTTTCCAGTAAGGTCTGTGTGGTTTTTACTCAACACAGATTCTCACATATGTGTTGATGCCATCTTTATTGATCCATTCTTCCAAACAAACATATCTACCCAAATGGTTGCCAGTTTCTTCTAGAGTATTTAGTTACCAAAAATACAAGGGTAGATTAGATAGCTTATACCAATCTTGTATGCATTCCATTGTGTGTTGCACTAGATTGAATGCCACTTCCCATTTACAGATATAGAAACCATTTCTATCCATCAACCAGATCCCGCTTAGTATTTGGTCTCTGATCTCTTGGGATGGGAATACAACCACAAATAATTCATTCATGAGCACCTTAAACTTTAGATTTTTCCCCCAAAATCCATGCCACCAATAGATCAAACTATCCCAATTTAGGTTTCTCCCATACCACCTAGCTACAAAGCCCTGTCACTCCAAAATCGCAATTGAGGGTCAGAGTAAATTTGAACTCAACATCATCCATTTTCTATTTCCTTGGCTAGGCCCATGAGAGCGACCAACCAAAGGAGTGTCTTGGTTATTTCCTGAAAACCACATGAATCCCTAACACATTGAGCTTCTTCTTGGTGCAAGGATCATATGAGTCGCCAATCAGAGTTCGATCCTTTTGATGAATGTTTCTTTTCCAATTAGAATTATGCCTATTACCCTTGTTGTAGTGCCTCCCATTCCAATTTCCTTTACCACAAAATTTTATTCCAGGTTGGTTTAAATTTTGTCACCAAGCTTCTTTGGAAGCGTGCTTTTGTAATACCTTAAATGGAACCTCCTACTCTGATGTCTTTGCCCATGAAAATTTCCAAGCAACCACCTCCTTGCAACCTCCATTTAGCTATGTTGAAAACCTTTCACTGCTTCCATGACCTTCTGCAAATTCACTCCCTTCGCCACCTTATGCCATTTTTATGTTAAATATAATTTTATTCATTCATAGTCTGAACACAATTAAATCAAAATCCTTTCATATTTCAATATTAAGGACATATCTATGTAGACATAAGTAAAGATAAAATAGTATAAATAACCCTTTAGACTCTCATCCTCTCTCTATTTCATGCAAAAAAAACTCCCTTCCTATCCCTAACCCAATAATCATGTTGATATTTGTCTAGAAACACATTTTCTAATTCCTTCCATAAGTTGATGGATTTAAAACTTAGTCTATGAACCAATGCATGGATGATTTTTTTAAGCTCAAAGGAAATAATTTAATTTTTGGTCAAGTATTTTTTATAATTGTATGTTTAGCATAGGGCATTAAAATAAAAAAGGAATTGGTCAAGGTCCTCAAAATTCATTCCCCTAAAAGTGGGTAATACAGAAGGAAATATGCTCTTTGTGAGGGCTTCGATCTTAGTTTAATTTGATAGTGTAGACATGTAAAAATGACCTAACGCATATCACACATCCTAAATGACATTTCCTCATCATCGACATCATTATCACTTAATATCACTGCATTTTGCATCAACTACTTAAAAAACCCTAATTTCCTTTATTAATCGAATAATATTATATTATTTAATTAATTCACTTTTTCACCATTTTTGACTAATTTAAATAAATTTCATTTATTTAATAAAGTCCTAATATAACTTTACTCCTCCTGATTAATTGAATAACATCGATTATTTAATTATGTCACTAATTTACCCTATTCCCCTAAGTCAATTCAATTATTAAAATATAATAGTTTAATTAAATTACTTTCCCCTAAACATGAATAATTGAATAAATTATTCAAACATCATTCAAAAAGTTCAAAACAAACAAATACCACTTTGTTTGTAAAATTCAAACATGAATTACACCTTCAACTCAAAAGGATTAATTAATTAATTCAAATTAATTAATTACCTTCACCCACTTTCATGATTGAGTGAATTATGATCCCCCAATTGCTCACTCTAATTGGCTGACTGATTCATCTATTCTTCAATCCCAGTAAAGGCTCAACTCAATTCTTCAATCCCAATGACAGCTCAATCTATTTCTTCAAATCCACAAAACACTCAAATTAATTTCATCAATCACACTGATTACGTAATCAAAATCCACCGCTTCTTCCCATCTAATTCATCTCAACGGTTTTGAACCGTTGATCAGAATATTCTACTATGTAGTCTTGATCATTCATTTCAAAACAAAAAACCTATATAACAATCATCTCCATCCAAAAAAATGATTAGAGAATTGACATCTTTTACACAATGAAGTAATGTTGAAATTGTAATTGATTTCTTCACAAACTTTACATACATATTTGATCAACATCACACAACTTTGAATCTTTTGCAACACACAAATGGATTCTTTGAATTGATACAACAACAATCCAACCTCATTGTGAGTACACTTTGATATGGGATGGGTAATTTTTTGTTTTATTGAATTCATTTTTCTTGATTTTCAATTTATTTCTTAAATTCAATATCTTGTTTTGTTCATTTTGTGAGTAATGGGTATGAATCTTAGTCTTTGTTTTGAATTAGATTTTATTTAATTCTTTTAACATTGATTATCTAACACTATCCGATTTTCCCCTTACACATTTTTGGCATGCACAGTAGGATCGTGGTCCTTAACACTAACATTTTTATGAGTTCCAATTGAGCAGTTGCAGGTTTCGAAATGCAAATATAATTTCCAGAAACACATTTGAAAAATATTCATGCAGAATCTACAAAAAACAATCACATGATTATTTTGTCGTTTCTGTCGCAACTTCTCTTTTCCTGGCCACTTTTGTCATTTCAACCGCATTTTCCAAAATAGTAGGATCGTTGTTTCTTTTTCTAGCTACTTCTGCATGATAAACAGAGGCCACTTTTTATTTTTTCAGCCGCAGTTGCTTATAATAGGGTCACTTTTGATTTAAATATTAAATTTTTCTCTGTTGATTATTTATTCGAAATCTGAAAAGAATTTTTTCAATTTCTAACACTAATTGGTGTTTATTGTTGATGTTTTATGCTTTCTAACTTCATTTATGCAACTCTTACAGAATATGCTACATTTTACATCAAAAATAACACATTTATTGCAGGGAAGGTGAACGATCGAAGTCTAATTTCTTTAGAAGCTTTCATAGTTTAGGAAAAATTTGAATTTGATGCTTAAAATGAACCCCAGAACTTGCACGCCTTTGATTTGGTGCTCTAAAAAGAATGTTCAAAAATATTTCTAGATTAGAACATTTTTTCAATTGGTGCTTTAAAAAAATCCTTTAGAAGCTTTCATAGCTTAGGAAATTTTCAATTCAGTGCTTAAAATGAACCCGACAACTTGCACGCCTTTGATTTAGTGCTCTAAAAATAACGTTCAAAAATATTTCTAGTTTAGAAAAATATTTCAATTCGGGGCTATAAAAATAAAATTTCAAGAAGCTTTATAGTTTAGGGAAACACTTTGAAATTGGTGCTATAAAAATGAACCCCACAAACTTACACACTTTTGTTTTGGTGTTCTAAAAATAATTTTCAAAGGTTTTCTAGATTGGAATAACACTTCACTTTTGGTTCTCTAAAATGGAATATTGTCTTTTGACCAAACTTTCAATATGTTGACAAAATGAACGATTTAATTTTATTGACCATTTTAAGACAAGGATTGTTAGAAACGCTCAGTTTTGGGACTAAAATTGGACAAATACTTTTGTATTTGCACACTGATATCTAATTTCTTGAAATCTAGAACACTTCATTTTGGTGCACATAAAAAAAAATTGTTATCTTGTACACATTTCAATTCTTTTTTTTGGATAGCATTGCTCGAGGGGCTTAAAAATGACATTACAATGAAGTGTACATTGTGTCTTCCGTGTTTGGAAAATTAGGTGTCTATCCTCTCCCCTCGCATCTTTTGGAAATCTAGGGTGATGAAAATCATCTTGAGTTTCACAGATTGTTTTCATTTCAAATCATTACCTTTATAGGGCCTACCTTTTGAGACACATCCCACGTTGGAGAAATCAAAGGCAACTCAAAGCGGTATTTTAATCAGGCCAGTATATAAATGGTCAAGGCTAAATGCCAATCAACTTGCATCGGCAATTACTTTTCCATCAATTCCATTCACGAAAGGGGAGGTACCTTGTGTATATAGAGCTTCGATTAAGTTGGTAAGAGCCTTAAGTGGCTTGTTGGATGCTAGAAAAGTGTTGGATCCCCTGAGCATTATTAAGAACCAATGTTATAGAAGCCACCTTTTTAGCCAAAAACATTCTTTCAAATGGTGCATCGAAATTTACTTTTGATAAGTACTTACCAAGTCTAGCTTATGGTTGAGATAAAAGCACTCTCCATTCGTTGCATGTAAAATCATCCCTTTGGGACATGAGGTAAGTCCATCTTAAAGAACGTGTTTATCCGTAGGGTGTAAATTGTCTTCAAAAATTTGCCAAATCTCTTGGTTACTTAGAAACATTAAACATTTGGTTGAATTAAAATGAACACATCCAAAAAATAATTTAACATGGATATCAAACATCAAACCCTTTTGACTTAGTGAGAATACTTTGAAAAGAGCCCTATATCTTCACTCTTTAAAGATATCTTAAACAAATATCTTTAAGGTTTCTGAATATTTAGGCTTAGATTTCAAGTCACACTAAGAACAAAGTTAGCATTTGAAACTATGGATTTAGCATTTCAATTTTTATGAACTTTGAAATTTTGTGTAAAGAAACGTCCTTAAAGTTATAGACATTTAGGGTTAAAATATTTTGATTGTTGTCTTGCATGATATCACTTGCCAAAATCTCAAAACAGATCAAACAAAGACACCAAATCTGCAAATTTATCCAAACTACTACCAAAACACAAAACTAGAAAATAAATCTATGTAGAATACCACAATTACCTCTATTTCTATCGCTATTGACCAAAGACTACCCACAGTCGACCAAAAACCTGTCGCTTTTGCTCTCTGGATTCTGACAATTAGTATCAAAAACTTGTCGCTTTTGAAAAACTAGATGCATTCAACCTCAAACTTGTCACAATTGACATATTTTATTGGCTATAGTTGACTAAATTTTGGTTTTTTGTGATCAATATAGCCTCTTTTTCTTGCACAAATCACCAGTCAAAAAATTTCACACAAAGGATTCTTTTGAGAAAACTAGAAGCAGTTGACCAATATCCAGCCGCACTTGATATATTTTTCCAGCCATAGTTGACTTCAAACTGGCCACTTTTGACCAAAATTTTTGTTGTTGCACTCACTATTTGTCAAGAATAAAACTTGAAATAGAAGCCACTCTTAAAAAATCTTGCCGCATTTTCCTTTCAGATTTGGCTGCAATTGATCAAAGTTTGGATTCTTTTGACAAGAATTACCACTACCATCCTCAAATCACTGCTTTGCTCTATTTTCTAGAGAAAATCAAAAGACTAATATGAAACTGGTTATAAATATTGTGAGAACAAAAATAGTTAGACTCCCAAAACACATCATAAATCACATCAATCCATCATCCATTTAAACAAACATTCAAGCCTACTTTTAGAAATTAAAAATCAAAACAAATAGCTTGGATCATTCCTTCACTCAAACTTCTAAGATTTTTCTTGAACCTCAAGGCTAGTTCAAGTAGATTTCACACAATATATCCTCTATAAAAATGAAGTGAAATATTGATCCAAGTCGTTTAACATTTTGAGTTCCAAAAATAACATCATCCAAAACATCACTCAAACTTTAGAGTCTTGAGTATCACGAAAACCATATCAAAACACCATTCACTTATGACCATGTGGCATCCAATTGCTCCAATTCAACAATGAAATATTATGACACCTATCATACAACCAATTCTCACACAAATTAAGGGTGAACAAACAGATATCATTAGTAGTTTAAGAAGCTTTGTATTCAAGAAAAAGGAAATACCAACCTAGTGGAGAAACACGACCAACATCATAGACAAAGAGGAATAAAAAGCGGGTCTTGTGACCCAAAGGCCCATATTACCACCTCATGTATGGCAATAGATACCATCCATAAAACAATAAAATCCCAAAACACTCAAAAAATAGAAAAAAATCCCAAAAACAAAGCATTCTTTCATTCCATATGTTAGAAATCACCAAACTTTCACAAAATCTTGGCACTTTTTGATGAAAACTACAAGATCACAACATAGAAAAAACATGGAGGCCCACAAAATTAGCTCTATTATACCCCCAAAAAACACCACAAACAACAGAAGTGAACCATGGGGTTATAAACCAAGTGACCTTGTGATTCCTTAAAAGGAATCAACATTTAACACAACATGAAACCAACCACCAAGCAAGGAGGAAGTGAACCATTAAAAACAAGAAGTGATGGATAGATGAAACCAAAACCCAAAATACATGATCATAGAAGAAGTGGATAGTGAGGAAGAATTCTTTCAACACTCCAATGATCCCAAGGTGCTTAAACCGATGGACAAACTACTGAGAAAGGATCCAAATACCTCATCAAATTAGCACAAAGTGGTGCTAAGTTACCTATAGACTTTAATGTGGAAGGTCTTAAGGATATTAAACTCATTACCTTAGGGGATAAATTAGTGGTGAGAAAAATACCCAAACCAATGGAGATTCCGAACATGCCACCGATCTTCTCGCAAAGAAATGACCAACCTAAACATCAACCAATGGGAAACCCTTTGTTTAGGAAACCGGCCCAAATTGAACAAGAAGTAGTGGCCCAACAATATCAAGGAGGTCCATCTCAATATATACTGCAAGGTAACAACACACCAACAAGACAATACATGTCCCAAAACACTTCATATATTGACCCTTCCCGAAATGGACAAAATCAACAAGGGCAATTTTCACAACAAAACCTGGAATAAGGTATGCCACACACAAACTACTTAGGAAACCTTTAAATAAATCAACAAAATCAACAAGGTGCTCCACATTTTACCCTTCCCCAACAACATCAACAAGGTATGCCACATGGTACCCTTCCCCATCAACAACAACAAGGTGTACCACTAGCGCATTGCCAAGGTAACCTTCAAAAAAATTCATCCCAACAACAAGGTGTACCATCAACGCACTACTAGGTAACCTTCAAAATAATTTGTCCTAATAACAAGGTGTACCACCAGCACACTACTAGAGTAACCTTCAATACAATTCATCCCAAAAACAAGGTGTACTGTCAATGCACTACCAGGGTAACCTTCAATACAATTTGTACCAACAAAAAGGTGTATCACCAACACACTAATAGGGAAACCTTAAAACAAAATTGTCCCAACAACAAGGTGTACCACCAATGCACTACAAGGGTACCCCTTTATAAAAATCAACCACAACAAGGAGTTCCACCAATGCACTATCAAGGTACCCCTTTTCAACAAAATAAAAAAGGACTTAACCCTCCTTTCATACAACAAGGAATTAACACTCCTTACATTCAACAAGTACTTTATCCTCCTTCCCCACAACAAGGACTTAAACCTCCTTACAATCAACAAGTACTTAACCCTCCTTCCACCTCACATGGTTATCAAGGTCCTATGCCTTCATAATACCCAATCTATGACCAAACGAACATTGTGGGACAACAAGGCTACTACGCGCAAGTCCAC
The DNA here is from genome assembly GCA_007115665.2 of Sequoiadendron giganteum. Classification (NCBI taxonomy): domain Eukaryota; kingdom Viridiplantae; phylum Streptophyta; class Pinopsida; order Cupressales; family Cupressaceae; genus Sequoiadendron; species Sequoiadendron giganteum. The sequence goes on along the minus strand of CM021108.1, from coordinate 451,406,392 downwards.
AAACAAATGTACAAAACATAGAGGTGATCATGAAACTACAAGCCCTAAATCAAAAGATATTGGACATTCAAATTGGAAAACCAAAGAATACCTACACTCTATAGGATATATGTTTGTTCCCCTGTGTTCACTCTATTACTATGCTACCCTTCCTGGAGAATTTTGAAATACCAAATTTTGACAAATACAAGGGAAAGGGTGATTTGGTAGAACATGCACGAGATTTCCCGGTAGCTTGCATGGAAGTGAAAAATAATGATTCTTACCTAATGAGACTTTTTCCACATAGTCTTATTGGTCACACTATGGAATGGTTCTCCTATCTACCACCAAGTATTAAATTTTTTGATGAGTGGACCAACAATTTGTGAACAACTTCTCATTCAACATAGAACAAGATGTCACCATCACATACCTTTACAAGATTAAACAAAGCCAAGGATAATCCTTTACATCCTACCTACAAAGATGGAGGCATAAAGATAGTAGATGCAAGTGGCATATTCCTGACAAATAACTGGTGGATATCTTTGTTTCCAATGTCCAAGAAAAAATAAATTACCAACTCACCATGTTGTGTCTAACTAACTTCAAAGAGACTGTTGAAAAATGAATACACATTGAAAGAGATCTTATCGCCAAGGGAGTCCTTAAACTAAACAACACAAAAGACAACCCTTCTAGTTTGAATGGAAAACCCAAGATTTGGGCAAAGAAAAAAAATGTTACCAATGATGTTGATGCTAGAGCTGTATGGGATGTGAAAATCTCAATGCACCGTAAAAAAAACCCCAAGTTGCACAAATGAGTTACACTCCCAATAACATGCAAAACAATCAACTCATCTATCCCCAAAATAATTAATTGAATAACCAACAGATAAATCAGGGAGGACAACAAAGACAATATAACCAACCAAGGAGGAAATTTACTCAATTAGGAGAAAAACTTGAGATAATCATGCACAAATTAGTTCAACAAAACCTCATCAAGGTCAACAAACATCCAAACTATGAATAGCCAAGTTTTAGACCACCTTGGTATAATTAAAAAGACTTATGTGAGTTCCACAAGATTAAGGAGCATACAAAAAATAACTACATCAGACTTAAAAATATAATACAAGACATAATCTTCAAGGGAGAAGTTGATATCAAACATCGTACTGAAAAAAAAAAGACCTCCAAATCTACATGAATCCAATTCCTAACCATGCTAAGAAAAATTAAAAACAGTAATAACAAGACTATCACAATGCCAACTACACCTATGGTGATAGCGTCTTAGGTACCCGCTCCCAAGAAAATGAAACTAGGGTCAATGTGTTAATTATATGAGGTAGGGACCCTGAATGTAATGTAACTACTCATCGAGGAAAATTCACAATACAAGGAGCCCCACCTAAACCCACAACTAAGTCATCTAATGACTATAATATTGTGGAACAATTAAAGAAGACTCCCCCTTTGATCTCCATCCTATATTTGTTGAAATTATCACCCACGCATAGGGAAATAATAGAGAGATTTTTGGAAGCATTGGTCCCTAATGACCTCAATCTTGACCAATTTCAAGCCATGGTTGGAAAAATCACGGTCAATCATCATTTAGTCTTTTTTGAGAGATAACTTTTGCAGAAGGCATTCCACAACCAAGTCCTCTATATAGAGGTCGGTGTCCACAAACATATCATCAAAAGAGTATTGATAGATAACGATGCATGTTTAAACATTTGTACCTTGAAATATGTTAAACAAATAAGGTGTTTTGATGATGTAATTGACAAGGGAAAAATCATCACTATAAGAGCTAATGATGACCTAGAAAGAAATTTGGAAGGGATAGTCAGGCTACATGTACAGATAGGACCAGAAATAATAGAAACATGTTAAGTACTGGACCTTGAGCTACCATATAAACTTCTTCTAGGACACCCATGGATTTATGCACTACAAGCATTTCCTTCAACATTTCATTAGTGTCTAAAATTATCTCACGAAGGAAAGGAGGTTACAATATATGTTGATCCTGGACCCTTTCACCATTGTGAAAAATTGGGGGAGAAATACAACAAAATCCAAAGAATACCTAGTAATGATATATCATTTCACTCCTCATATGTCGACCCATCAACACTACCATCAACCTCAGCGAAACCCCCATCAAGTTAGAAACCAAAATCTGGTTCCAAGATTCAAGTAGTTGACAAAGGTAACGGGAACTATCATTTCAATCAAGTCTTTTGTATTGGAATGCTTCCACCAACACCAAAGGTTTATGGAGGGCCTAAGGAGATAAAACATATAAATGGTAGCCAAACCCATTATTTTTACCAAGTGGGGATATTGATGCAACTAGGGGAAGTCCTACAACACACTCAACACAATTTCACACAAAAACAATAACCTTCGAGTTAGTATTCTTCAAATTTCTCTGTCTCAGCCACTTTTACACAATTGCTTGGAGCATGGCAATCTCCTTCAATTGGGTATTTATCCTCAATAAGATTCTTTCAATCCAAGGCTTGAACCATTTCATGGACCCATCAGGGCACCTTTCAACATATCACAACCACACAATAGGTTACTTTGATGCAACTTTCTCAAAATCAAGGTTCTACAGTTTCTAGCCTTCAAATTGGGCTTATTTTCCAAAGGGACCCTTTCTTAAACTTTCCCTTTCACTCCAAATTCACTTGGGCAGCAATCTACAGGTGTCAAAACCTAGGATTCCACACTTGTTAGAAACTCTTCCACCAGAGCACCAAACCCCAAAACCCTCTTTTCTAGGCAAAAACCTAGGGCTTTATTGAAACTCACACATCCAACCTTCAACTACCCAAGAAATACCTCAGTCAGGTCCAATATAACTTGCACAAACTCAATCCACCAATAAATCTCACCACCCTAACTCATTTCACACTTTGACATACCTAAAACTCTCTTTTTCACATGGAAAAATCCATTTTTCACACTAGGACTTATTGTCCAACGCACCTTTAGGCCTCCCCTGCACTCGCAAAGCATGGAAACATTCAATCATACAAAATAAATCCCATTCCACCTGGTTATAGTGACCACAAAATGTGGAATGTATTTTTAACTCATTGTGATAACTTCAAACCCCTAACTCTGTTTTACACAGGCAATTTTGGGAAAACAACTCAAACTCCCTCCAAATGGGATATTAGACTATCAAACCTCCTACAAATTTTTTTTAATTCATTCTACAAATGAATCCAACAAGTTATTGAGCAATTAGTTATTGTACGGGGCCATACAGGTCTGAACAAGAGGGATACACTGGAAAAGTTGGACTTTGGCTACATATACAAGGTAGATGGGAACCTATTATAGTGGAACAAAGAAAGAACATGGGACTAGGGTATGTTTCACTAGATATGGTAACTCCAAACACTAGACATACCTCTTTTAAGAAATTATCTCATTCTACTGACGTTAAGACATCAGATATATACCATCTTATGGACAATGATTTACCCATTAAGGACTTATTTGAAAGCTTTAGCGTAAGCATATTCCCTACCTGACCTAGAAAACCTATATTCAGAGACTATACTTATGAAACATACTCTAACGAGTATGAATGGGATTCTCCTTACTTTTCCACCTCTAGCAACAATGACCTATATACCCAATGGGAGAATGATGTTAGAGCCATATTGACCATTTCAACAACTTCCATAAGCTTTGTAGATAATGATGAAAACCTATCCCTTTTCTATCCATAGTTAATATATTGGGACCAACAACACCATACACCTATTTTGGATCAATTCAAAAATGATGAAGCTATTACAAAGTTTATGGGGCTTCAAACTGATATACCATCAGGAGATCATAAAGAATATTTTTTCATGGAACTTGAACAACAAGCATATTTCAAAGGGGAGATTGTGTCCTCTAGTTGCAAAATTGAAAAAGATAATGTATAAATCAAAATGACTCCCTAGGGAAAACATGATGTGGCTCTATCAAATCTTGAAAATAAAAATAAAGGATGAATCTAAGGTTGAAAACCTCCTTGAGGCACTCGAGGATGGAGAATTCAATCTCCCTATTTTTCAATATCAAGAGAAGTTGATACTACTAGTTGAAGAAGTTGAACCCATCAATGTTGGCACGAAAAAGAGCCCAAAAATCACATACCATGTAGCATCACTTGATCTTGAAGAGAAAGTGAACTTCTAAGTGTTCATTAATGAAAGGAAGATAAAATTCACATGAACATATGCAGACATGCCAAGGCTAGATCCAACATTGGTCGTACACCATATAGCCATATTTCTAGGAGCCAAACCCATCAAGCAAAAACTATGAAAGATGCATTCCCAGATAACACTTTTGGTAAAATTATAATTGAAGAAACTACTAGATGTAGCCTTCATCATACTAATTGATTATCTGAAACGGATATAAAACCTATTACCAATATCAAAGACCACTGGGGGTATAATAATTTGTATGGACTTCAGATATCAGAGCAAAGCTTTCCAAAATATGATTTCCATCTTTCAAGCATTGATATGATTGTAGATCTAGTCACGCGGCATGAAATGTTATCACTAATGGATGAATTCTATGGCTATAATCAAATAAAGATATACCCTGATGATCAACATAAGACAACATTCACTTGTGTATGGGGGACCTTTTGCTAGAATGTCATGCCTTTCAATCTAAAGAATGTAGGAGCAACCTATCAAAAAGAAATGACTACAATATTTCATGATATGTTGCATACAATTATGGAATATTATGTGGATGATATAATAGAAAATTCCATCAAAAGGGAAGACCATTTGAAAAACCTTGCAAAATTGTTTGACAAGCCCAAATAGTATAACTTGAGGCTCAATCCAAAAAATTGTGTATTCAGAGTAACATTTGGAAAAATGATAGGATACATAGTATCAAGGAGAGGCATCGAAGTAGATCCTATATAAAATCAATATTAGAAATGCCTCCTCCAAAGACATTGAAGCGACTGGGAATTCAATAGGAGAAACTACAATCCATCAAGCAATTCATCACATAGTTGGCAGACAACTGTCATCCAGTCACCCATCTCTACACAAAGACATGACATTCAAGTGGGATGATAGATGCAATCAAGAATTCAAAAAAGTGAAATAATATCTACTTATTCCTCCAATCTTAATGCCACCTATTCTAGATAAAGCAATGATACTCTATGTATCTACAACACAAGTGAAAGTAGGACCACTCTTAGCACAATTGGATGATAATAACAAGGAGAGAGCGGTCTACTACATCAACTAAACACTGGTGGGTTACAAATTGAACTATTCACCCATAAAAAGAGTGTCTCTCTCTATAGTTTTTGTGGCACAAAATTTGAGACACTATATCTTGAAAAGACAAGTAAAAATGATCTCAAAAGTAGATCCACTGAAATACCTACTAGCAAAAGCAACACTAATAGGTAGGATTACTAAATGGGTGATGATATTGAGTGTGTTTGACATAAAATATGTGGATAGAAAGGCCATAAAGGGGTAGATCATAGTAGAACAACTAGAAAAATCACTAATGGACAATCACCAGCCTCTCACAATAGACATCTCAGATGAAAGCATTTTTTTTAAAAGTAGAAAAGTTGTTGTACCTTGTATTTTGATGGGTCCCATACTCAACATGACTCAAGAGAAGGTATATTATTTCTCACACCAAAGGGAGATAGTATACCTAAGGCTTACCAAAATGCTTTCCCATGCACAAACATCTTTGAGTATTAAGATTTAATCAGAAGACTCAAAATGGGCATCGAATGGAGAATAAAAGAACTGCAAGTGTATGGAGACTCTCAACTAGTGATCGAGAAAGTCAACAATGAGTATCAAACAAAGGATGAAAAGATAATTGTTGGGGATATGAATACAGACTGTCATCATAGAACATGTCTAAGATAATAATGCCTTAGTGATTTCAATTCAAAATCACTCCAAAGACACACACAACTCTACCATAAATTAGAAATAGGTACAGTTGTATCCCCCATTGATCTTATTGAGGAAAGTAAATGCATAACTATAATATATTCAACACAAGAGAACAATCATGAAAGAAAAATATGATGACACAAAGATATACGTGGGGAAAACCCTTCTGAGTAAAAAAACCCACCCTCCAAAACATTCAACTCTTATGTATTATTCAATAACAAAGATTACAATACATTTGCAGAGCTATGCTCTTCTAGGAGTTTACATCTTGTCCATTAGGAGAATAGTAGGCAATAGTAAACTAGAACAATCATGTAGTTCCAATGTCATCTAGCTGACATACTACATAGATTCCCTTCAGCTCCTAAGCATACACTCTTTCAGCCAACCTCACGGCTAGCCCAATCATAAGGCTACACAGGTTCACATCTTTGCAGCACTGTAATAGTCATATTTAATGGTTACAATGCCTTTGCATACCGTTCTAACTCTCTGCCACCCTTTTTCCAGAATCTTGTTCAATGTATTCGACTTACTCAAGTCATACATCACAATAAAGTCTCGACTGAACACCAACCTTAATCCATGCTACTTTGACCATTCGAGAAAGCAATAGATCTTCCCAGATTGCATCGAGCCACATAGGCATTCAATCCATGCCTTAATCAAGTTTTATTTCTAGCAAGAAAACTAGCCTACAATAATTGTCATTACTCGTTTGGTCTTCGGCTAATCAGACGCTACCATCTTGCTATGTGTCACCTTGTCATTCGCTTGTCACGCTGACATTGAGTCCAACTCCCTGTTCGAGCCCATCTAAGCTCCTACCGCATCATCGCCAACCCCAAGTCACCCAACTGTGGTATGGCGGTGAGCTCGCCCAACCTCACCTAGCCATCTACCGCACTACCTCTAAGTCTGATTGACCCAACCGCGATAAAGCGGTTAGCTCAACCGAGCTCACCCTTTGAAACCACCGAGCTTCTTCTTTGACTGCCCCGCACAACTGCTGCCTAGACCGTGACACCCCGTGGTGTGGAGGTAACCGCTCCGCAGACCATCAGCAGTCTTATCGCACTATCGCAAAGACCGCCAGGTCTCACCATGATAGAGTGGTAACCGCTCTAGCAGACCACCAAGCCACACTGTCGCCATCAACCACACCACCGTGGCTTCCCCAAACACTGCCTGCAGTAAGGCAATAAACCTTACATCCGTCACCCTTCAACCACCAACGAGTAATCGCGCCCATCATGGCTTAGTAAATAAGCCATGTGGTAGGGTGGTAACCGCCACACTATTCTGTTGCTGCCTTTGCTCCTCACCGCGCCACTGCACCACCAAAAGGTGACCCCCGCAGTAAGGCGGTAAGCCTTCACACCACCAACCCATTGCTCACCCCATTGTCATGCCACCACCGAGCCACCTCCATGGTAAAGAGGTAAGAGACTTCTAGACCATTGCCACTTCACCGAACCACCGCCAGGTAAGAAGAAAACCATCACGGTAAGGCAGTAACACCACCCAACCACCGAACAGGGTGGCCTACGATATGGCGATAAAGGACCAAAATAGAGAGAAATCACCTAAGTCCTCAAATGGGTCAACCAGAAAGTTGAGGCAGATTTCCCAACACTAATGTCATATAAAAGGATGTTGGAAAGTTTCAAGCAATATTTTGTAACCATCACCTTTGAACAGATTCCACGGATCAACAACAGAGAAGTTGACACTATGGAAATGGTAGGTTCGCTCCTCAACATCCCACATAACATTTCTAAGTATGAATTCCTTATGGAGCAACCACTCCTACCCACATTCAATTTATCAGAATCAAAACTAGTGTGTTATTGTTGGTCCTAACTCACCATGGTACCATGATAAATTTGATTATATCCAACATGGTATCATACCCCCTTACTTGAAAACCATCCAAAAGAAAACCTTTACTTGAAGGATTGCTCAATTCACAATCCTAGGAGACACCCTATATTGTTGAATTCTAGAAATTACTTTACTCCGATGTCTTGACGTAGAAGAAGTACAAACCACCATACAAGAGGTACATGAAGGTGTTTTTGGGTTCCACTCTAGTGGACCTAACCTAGCATAAAAGTTACTAAGAAAAAAATACTATTTTCCATTAATGGAGCAAGAATCTATTGCATACACAATAAAATGTCACCAATGTTAGTAACACAATGACCTCATTCATGTACCAACACAAGATTTAAAACCTATCATGATACCATGACCTTTTTTGCAGTGGCGATTAGACTTGATAGGTAAGATCTCTCCTGTGTCATCACATGGGAATAAGTTCATTATTACCGCAATGGAATACTTCACAAAATGGGTAGAAAAAATTCCATTAACCTACATCATAGGGAAACATATATCCAAGTTCATATTGAATTATCTAATATGTTGACTTGGAATTCCTCAAACCATCTTAACAGACAATGGGACCCCGTTCAAGAACCAATATGTCAAAGGTCTTTGTTCCAAGTTCTCCATCTAGCACAGATTCTCCATGCCCTATTACCCCCAAGGAAATAGTCAGGGAAAAGCATCTAATAAAACCATCCTGAAGACACTAAAAAAGACTGTTAATGATGTCAGTCGTGATTGGCATTTGCAACTGAAACCAACCCTATGGGCTTACTAAACTAGTATTCGTACACCTATAGGTGCCACACCTTTTTCCTTGGTCTATGAATCTGAAGCTGTCTTACCTATATAATTCGAATCCCCTCACTACGAATATCACTTAAAAGCATGGTCAATAATGAAGAGTATCAGGTATCCAGATTGAATGAGTTTGAACCCCTAGATGAAAGGCGTTTGAGCACATTAAACCATCTCTAGGTTTATCAAAACCGACTCAAATAAAGCTACAATAAAAAAATTAGAAACATAACCTTTTAGATTGGTGACTTAATACTCAAAGAGAATCAAAAGGTATAGCTAAATCAAGATGGAAAAGGTAATTTTGAACCCAACTGGTTAGGCCCATTCATCATCATAGCAAGCTATGACTATAGAGCCTATCAATTGGCTACTCCTAAAGTAGAACCTTTATCCAAACCACAGAAAAAAAACCACATCAGAATACCCCATGCAAGAGGGTGAAAAAAAAAAATAATAATAAAAGATAAAAAATCATAAAAATCAAAAAGCAAGAAAATAGTAAAGAGAAATAAAACGTTCTTTAAGTGAAAACCACTTTGTGGTGCTTCTAGAATAGGTACCATAGTGAAAACTTGGAAAAAATGCACCACAATTGAATACAACTTGCATCATTATCTATCAGCGCTATCTAAAGCATCTACCCATTCGTCCCATAAATAATAAAATATGTGTCCAACCATGGCTTGATGACTGATTAAGTATTGAACTAAGTTACACCATCAACACCCATCTCCCCTAGAGAAGGTAGTCTTGTCTGAAACTGGGGAAAACTTCTTAGAACTTGTAGTAGATTGGATCCTTGTACATCCCATTATGGTTGAAAACTATCAAAAATAAAAAACTTCCATAAAACAAGTAAAATCAAAACAAAGTTGTAAAACATCAAAAAAACATGTTATTCTTTGAGTAGAAAATGGTCAAACTACGTGGTATTTGTGTGTACAATGTAGAAAAGGCTTATCATCCCCCAAGGCCTTAGGTCAGTCCCCTTAGATATTTATCATGCTTTCTTTCAAATTAGTCAAAAATTCAAAATTCAAAAACATTCAAAAACATAAAAGATCAAAAAATGTTCATATCCAACAAAGAAAACTACGATCCCCTGCATGTATAACGTAGGTAAGGCTTATCTTTGATGAGCCCCCGAGGCCCTAGGTTAGTCCCCTGAAACAACAAAAACATCATATAAACCCAAAAAATTAAAAAGTTCCTACCTCTATCATCATCAACCGTAACAAAATTTTCATCCATAATAAACAAATCGTCACACTCACCCTTTGACAATGAAAATATCAAATAGGGCAAAACATCAAAATCAAAAATACCAAAGTGAAGATCGAAACAATTAGACAACTATGAAGTAAAAAAAATTACAAAGTGTTGTTACTACCTATCTATTGACAATTCACGAACATCATGAGATATGTCTTGAAAGATCTGTTCCTATGATAGACATCATCAACATCGAATAATAGCTTGAAACCTCAAAACAGATATGGGAAGTGATACTGCAACATTTTTTATATTTTAATAGTCTTATCTTTTTTATTTATAGTACTACCACATTCCCAAGATCTCTCGATGATGTCCATAAGGATTTAGAGAAGAAGGAATGGTGGTATTAACTGTTAATTTTTCTTATTTTTGTTTGTAAGATGTTTTTGTTCTACTACCATGGTGAATGCTTGCTTTGTTTGGTGTATGGAAGTTATTTTGAGACAATTTGTGTAGCAGTTGCATGTTAGGTATTTCATAGCTCTTTGTGTAACTAGTCTGAAAAGTTTTAAAACTACTCCACCATGTATCCTAACAAGATTTTTGTATATCTGGTATGAGCAAGAATATTCTTTAGATGTTGAGTCAAAGTCCACACAATGGATACAAAGCCACCTTGGTTATTAATACCTTGGGGCATCGTATATGTTTTCTACATCAAAAAGGATTGTTAAAGATACAAGGCCTCTATGCAAAGAAAAAGCAACTCATCAAACTAACAAACATCAAATTTCAATCCATCATCAAATATTTCTTCTAAATAACATCTATCCTACATCACAATATCATTAGTACCACATACATCTTGCATCCACAATTTCATCAATACATATCATGATGATAATAAAGCAATAAAAACATCAAGTATCATTTATAACCATAAATCACATATATAGTATATCCAAATCCATCATATACATAATTAAACATCATATATCATATAGATATATTGATCATTCATCCATCCACATCATATGCATACATCAAAAAAGTACAAAAACATGTATAGGCATATATATCATCATCCATAATCTTCACATAACATATAATAAATTCAAATCAAAACATATATATCTCATATATATCATTATCAAAAATGAGAATTTTAGGTACATCATCAAATAACTTGTGTGATATCATACACAAAAGGATACATATATATGAGGCATCAACTAGGCCGATGAACATATATACAAAATCATGTCTACAATATAAGTCTCTAAACAATAAACATAAAGATCAAGAATAAATAACTCCTACTGCTCATATGGAGATGGATATCTCTAATGGTCATGGCTCTAGTATGGAGAGGTTTGTGGCATGACTACAGGTTGATCGGGTCGTTTCACCAATTGGTCACTGAAATCAATTGCACTAGTGGCTATGCTCGGCACACCAAATCTCATACATCTATGTGCTTTGGGGACAATGACTTCATACAGAGCTAGATAATATGTATCCTCTCTCATATAGTAGTCCCTCTCTTCTTAGAGGGCATCTTGCTTTGTCTTGAGAGTATCCCTCTCAGTTGTAATGACTTACACTTGTGCCTCAACAACAAGACAACCATCAATCTCAGTATCTCATTGTTTCCTGAAGCCATCTCACTCCTACCTATTTGTATCTCTCTCCATATTTAGGGTAACAACTTGAGCCTCTACAACCTATTGCTACACTACCTTTGCATCTCTGGTAGCTATCATCTGAACTAATTGCATTGATCCATCACCAAGTGGTGGATGAGGACACATAACCTATGTTTGATCCTACTGCATTTGATTGTCCTATCCATTCTATTGACCATCTTGTATAGCTCTCTCCAACTGCTCAACAGTGATCCAAAGTCATTGTCTCTCCCCTTGGTGGTTGGTGATCCCTGCTCTACCCATTTATGGCATAGCACCAACAAGATCTATAAACCTCAAAGGAATACTCTAAGCCCACCACTGATCAAAATTTGGGGTGGTCCCAAGATCTACAAACCCAACTGACCACCCCCACCCAAATAAGACAAGTGCTATGAACTCTGCAACAAATCCATCATGGTCTATTTGAACACCCCACACTTGAACCTCTCAAGTGGTCCTACCAAAATGAGCCTCGTAATCAGTAGTAAAATGGCCGTGTCTCTCATTGAACTAACGATAAACACAATTAGGTAGATATCTCTCTAGGATAGAATGCACACAACCAATAAGCCATCAAGTATGTCTACAATATGGAAATTTCTCTTGATCATCATGCCATGCATCACAATCCAAATATAGCCTCCAAAAAAAACCTGGTATATCATCAATCACACAACAGCAGTAATGTAATTGCCTAGGCCAAGTATAATCAAATGTAAAAACAAAGGAAAAAATTTTAGTCAGGAGCGAACATTTTAATCACGTGAAAGCAGAAAATACAAGTGCGGTTCATTTATAAACAATAATAGTGATAGAAATAATTTAAAAGTGTGAAAAACACAAGATTACCACTATCATTTACTTGAACTTCATTCATTAAATACACAAAAACTACAAGTCGAAAACATGAAAGGAAAAAGTAAATATTGATGCACCAACACCTGCAAGTTGTCCGAACTCGTGAACTGCCTTCACATGATGTGTAGCTCCTCGAATCCTCGACATAGATTCTTGACAATCGATAAAACATGAAATCCAGAGGCAACAAATTACTATAGGTTCAAAATGAAAATAAGGAGAATTAAACCTTATTTACCTATTTTAACCCCCAAAACCCTAATTTTTTACCTAGGAAACCCTCCTAGGTTGAAATTAGGAGTTCCCAGGAACATTTGAACTAGCAACAAGATTCCTATAAGCTTAATTTTACGTCCTCTACACATTTGAATTGAAATTTATCATTATCAAGAGCTCGAGCCAAAAATTGATATTTTTGGCCAACCTCTCGAGGGGGAAGTCTAGCGTCCTACCATCTTTTTGCTGACCATCGGAGAATAGTGGGGCATATAAAAGTTTTCAAATCTTGATATTAACATCAAAATATTTGAAACAAAGTAACTAGTACTTTATCTCAAAGAGGGGCAAAATGTAGACATGTAAAAATGGCCTAACGCATATCACACATCCTAAATGATATTTCCTCATCACCAACATCATTATCACTTAATATCACTATGTTTCGCATCAATTACATCAAAAACCCTAATTTCCTCTATTAATTGAATAATATTACATTATTTAATTAATTCACTTTTTCACCATTTTTGACTAATAAATAAATTTCATTTATTTAATAAATTCCTAATCTAACTTTATTCCTCTTGATTAATTAAATAAAATCAATTATTTAATTAAGTCGCTAATTTACCCTATTTCTCCTAAGTCAATTAAATTATTAAAATATAATAGTTTAATTAAATCACTTTCCCCTAAACATGAATAATTGAATAAAAAACATCATTCAAAAAGGTCAAAACAAACAAATACCACTTTGTTTGTAAAATTCAAACATGACTTACACATTCAACTCAAAAGGGTTAATTAATTTATTCAAATTAATGAATTTCCTTCACCCACTTTCATGATTGAGAAATTTATGATCCCCCGATTGCTCACTCTGATTGGCTGACTAATTCATCTATTCTTCAATCCCACTGAAGGCTCAACTTGATTTCTTCAATCCCACTGAAAGCTCAATCTATTTCTTCAAATCCAAAGAACACTCAAATTGATTTTGTCAATCACACTAATTACGTAATCAAAATCCATTGAGTCTTCCCATCTAATTCCTCTCAATGGTTTTGAACCATTGATTAGGGTATTCTACTATGTGATCTCGATCGTTCATTTCAAAACAAAAAATCTATATAAGAATCATCTTCATCCTCAAAAACTATCAGAGAATTGACATCTTTTACACAATGAAGTAATGCTAAAATTGTAATTGATTTCTTAAAAAACTTTACATACATCTTCAATCAACATCAGACAATTTTGAAGCTTTTGCAACAGACAAATGGAGGCTTTGCAATTATACAAAAAATGATCCTACATAGTTGTGAATACACTTCGACATAGGATGGGTAACTTTATGTTTTATTGAATTCATTGTTCTTGATTTTCAATTGCTTTCTCAAATTCAGTATCTTGTATTGTTCATTTCATGAGTAATGAGTATGAATCTTAGTCTTTGTTTTGATTTAGATTTTGTTTAAGTTTTTTAACATTGATTATCTAATGCTATCTGATTTTCCCCTTACATAGATAGGGTAGATGGATGTTCTTTATACCCCACCTCCTTTAATTCCACTGGTTCTTTTTATTATGTTTTCTAGAATAAAAATTGTTGCTTGTTTGGTTTCTTGAGTTGTTTTAAAACTTCTTGGTTGGCCTTTGTTATTGAAATAATATTCTTGAGGATATTCTAGGATTGAAGTGAATATTCTTAAGTTAAACATGTTTCCTGGAATATGTTTTTTTTTCAATGTTTATGATTTTACTTTTATGATTTTGGGGGTTTTTCTATAAAGAAACCTTGAGAATTTATTTTTTGACCTTATAGAAAAGAAACTTATCTTCTATAAAAATTCTAAAGGACTATCAGTAAAAGTAACAAGATATCATTGAATCTCACTTTAGAAGATTTTTCTATTTTCAATCTGGGGAATATACAAAGGCTATCTACAATAGGGGTATTGGAAGCCTAAATAGGGATGTTGGAAGCCTGATAAAATAAAAATAGAATCTTGAAAAAAAATTCTTAGATAGTTAGCAAAAATTATGCACATTTATAGAGTAAAAATTAACACATGTAACAAGAAAAATATAAAAAAATACTTATGTATAACACTATCAACTCATACACCACCTCTTGGGTAAGTGGTTGGCTCCTCCAAAACAATGAGAGCTTCAAGAAGCACATGCAACTAGTCAAAACTCATACATATAACACAAATTGAAGTATTCATTCTATTGTTATTTATTTATAAAAATTACTTAGCATTAAAAATTATTGAAGTCTTTCTTGTAAACATCGCTATTTTTTTCTCTCTATTTTCTCTATTCGATAGATGCATTATATACATGCTTATTGAAACTCCTATAATTCAATTCCATTTGAATTCACATTGTGTTTTATTATACTAGGAATCTAATACTTTGGGAATATAACAAAAAGATTAAATGAAATAATTTACTATTCAATGAATGAATTATTGCATGCCAAATAAAATGGAGATTGACTTTCAAGAATGGTTGGTTTCACCACCAATCCTCCTTTTTTGTATTTACAAGTTGATTGAACTAGTGGAGTTGTGTTCCCACTATGGTGGAGAAATAGAGTTTTTTTTTTTATGATTTGTCCATGTTCTCCAAAGTTGTCTAATATATATGGCAACATTCTAGAAAATCAAATTTTATTTGTATTAGTTCTAGATATTCTCTTCACTAACTTTAGAGTACTTTTCAATTACCTTTTAGAGATTAAATGTCAAAATTATCATTATTTATCAAAAATTGTTAACTTTCAATCCTATAAGACAATTAGTATCATCAACAATAAAAATTTCACCAATCAACTAAATAATAAATACATTTTATATCTATTTCAAATAGGTAATAATCTTATATAAATCTTAAATCAAAGAATTATGAAAATACAAGGGAAAAAAATAATTATTTTGAAAAAATCAAATGAGGCATCTACATCCTCATTAATGTAATATGTCAATTGTTCACACAAGTAAATATCCTAAGTTTTAACTTTCAAGTAATTAACTATGTTTCATAACCATTGCTATAAAAAAAATATTTTCTAAAAGAGAACCAATGAACATAGATGACATAACAAATTCCATTCATTGATTTCATTTCAAAAATAATATTTCACATATTACAATATTTCCAACGGTCGTATACAAAATACATACATAGCTCAGCCAAGCTTCAAAGCAATGGATATAGATGGTCTAGGAATCTCCTTTTAAATATTGGTCACAAGTTGAGGAGGAGAAGCATCACTCAAGAGCTTTTTTTCCAACCACGAACTCAGATGTGGTCCCCCACACATCTATCATCTGATAGATGGCCCTACCCTTCGAAAAAGAGATTAGTGGAGTAACCTCAAAATGACAACCAATCTTTGCTTACCGTTGTACCCTACATAACTAGAACTTGTAGACAATACAATCTTGAACTAGCATGCATAAAAGGAAGACAGTGAATTGATAGTGGATCCAAAGGAAATCACACTACTATTTCCAAAGTATTCTCACTCAGTATCTTGAGTGACAATCATCCTATTCACATACACTACTCTAGCTCGATTTGACTTAAGGCCATTATAAACTATGCATAGGTAATTTCCTTCAATAGGTAGTCATTGAACTTAGAAAAAACCTATTCCCTTTTCCAAAAATATAATGGTATCTCTACCAACTAAGCATAAGAAAAGCATAAGTTACCCCCTTCTATGGATATTCTAATCCTAGGTATAACATATGAGTTTTCTAAGTCTACAAATTAACTTTGCATTAAAAACTTATCAAGCTATTCCCATTTCATCAATCCTAGTATGTAATATTATAGATGATAATCAATCTCTCCTTACAATATATTAAGTATAAGAACTTATAAGGAAATCATATCAATAATTCTTTTCTTTTCCTACAAGAAAATAGAATATAACTCTATTTCAAACAAACAATGTAATTTCCAATTTAAACACACAAGGCAATCAATCTTTCACATAAAAGATAAAACATGAAGAGAATAGAATCTCATGCCTGATATATGCTTATTCCAATTGGTTCACTAGATCTCAAACTTAGCCCCTCTTAAAATAAACTTAAGAATAAATCCCTCTAAACTTCTCTCACCAAAGTTTCCTCATAATAACTCTCAGTAGAAAATAGGAATCCCTCGATGAAAATATAGCAGAATGGAGCAGTGTAATGATGCAAAGAAAAAGTGTATCCAAATGAGGTGGGAATGCCCCATATTTATACCCAAAAACCAACATCTATAGGCTACAAACAAGGCTCATGATATGATACTTCTCAACCCAATACCATCGACTCAGCTTAATAATAACAAGGTTGCAGATTTCTATCACAATACTCATAAAAGTTATACAACAGGTCAACCCAATTCTTGCGAACAATAGTTTGACTAGTTCATAAAGCACATGCTTCATTCTGGAAATCAACTTACAAGATAAATAGACTTCTAAGAGAAACACTAAATTCATAATATGGCACCAACTATTCATCACATTTCCTATTCACAAGCTTGTTGTTTAAAATAAAGGAATAAGTCAGACTCCATTTGGATGTGTTTCACATAGTTGAATTGGTCCAATACATAGCAATCGACACATTTCAATGAATCAAACTCCTTCAATATAGCATGGGATATTCTTTGACTCATCACGTTACAACTTATAGTGCACAAAACTTTATCATTGTGCTATATAAACTTTACGCAATAGTTTTAATACTTATGTATTTCCATCACTCATTATCCATAATGATAAATGTGATTTAATATTTAGTATTGTGCTATTAAATATAGCGCTACATTCACATTATATCAACCATGGCATATATTCCATACATCGGACATTAATATAAATATATATGTACATATATATATAACATTAATAAATAGAATTTAATGCTATTTATATATATATTCAAATATATATCTATTTATATATATTCTTTGACAAATAATTTTTTCCAAATATTCCACTTGATATTTGAATGAATGAGATCAAGTTAACATTTCATATACAATATCGCTTGTGTATATATTTCTATATTCATTTATATGTACATATATGTATATTGACATACTCATATGGGCATTCCCATTTGTAAACACATACACATATATCAACAAGTGTATACAAATGTATATATGTATATACCTCATATATATATACATTCAATTATACAATCACACACGTAAAAAAATTATATCTTATCGATAGGTATATATACATGTGATGTATATATATACAAACATGTCTCATTGTCCTTTTGATATCACCATTCTGATGAGCATGCATAGGTACGTCTACCTATGTACTCTCATGCACATATTATCTCATGTGTATGGGTTATCGTCAACATGAACATGTATACATATATACATTCTATTTATATATCTCATCAATCAAGTATAGTAATATGAAGAAATCACATGCACCAATCACTTAAACACAATCCAAGAATTCTCTTAACAAAAATTAAGATCCTTCCTAATGAAAACACATCATAATAAAGGATGACTTACCAATTCCAAAAACTATGAATTGAATAAACCATTCTATCAGTGAGTGTGTGTGTTAGTTTAGTTAGGTTTCATTACAGGTTGCTTGACCAAGTTCTTCTCTTGAGTGATACTTCCCCTCATTTTCGAAGGATTGATTCTAAACCAGCATCCAACTTAATACATTTTCATGGTAGTTGTTCATTCATCAAAAAAAGCACTTACATTTCATAGTTAGAATATCAGATTTAATAAACATTCATTCCAGCTATTCATTCCACTATATAACATTAAATGAAATAATCATTCATTCATAAATTTCCAATTATTTAGGTAAAAAAAGTTCAATCATATATATATTTTCCATTCAAAATTCCAAATACATTCACATATGCAATAATTTACCCTAACATAGTAATAGTAAATAGGTAAATGCACAACGAGGTGTAACATACTCCCCCCCTGTGAATCATTGTCCCCAATGATTTTATTTAGCAAACATAAACTACCAAAGCAAATAAAATATTATTTTTCAAGCACTTTCAAAATCACATAAGACGTGGAAACTTTTGCTCTATCTCAACATAGTCTTCCCAAGTGGTAGAATCTTCTGCATATTGGTCCCATTGAACTTTACACTACAGAACCTCCCTATTACGCAAGAAAATATTACATGTTTTGAGCACCTTAATAGGCTCAATTATCTCCTAGCATATACTTCTTTAGGTAAGAAATGTGAAAGACATTATACATCGGGGCAAGAGTTGGTGGTAATGCAATTCAGTAAGCTACTAGATTTACTTCCTCAAGAATCTCAAAAGGACCTACATAGTGTAGAGCTAGTTTGGATGACTTTCCAAACTTGATGGAACTCTTATAAGATTTTACCCTTAACAACACCTTATCACTTACTACAAAATTCTTGGGTATTCGCTTTGCATCTACATAACTTTTCTATCTATCATTGGCTTTAGCTAGCCTTTTCTTAACAATTCTAACCTATTCCTCCATTTCATCCAACATCTCTGGCCCAAGACTCACCCTATCCTCAATTTTATCCCAACTTATAGGGGTTCGACACTTTCTGCCATATAATGCTTTGAAAGGTGTCATCTTTATTGCAAAATGGTAGGGATTTTTATAAGAAAAATCCACTAAAGGCAAGTAATCTTGCCACTTGTATTTTTGATCCATGCAATACATTCTTAGTAGGTCTTTGAATAATTTATTCACCCTTTCTATTTATCCATATGTTTCTGGATGATATTCTAAACTTATATTTAGTTGAGTCCCAACTATAGAAAATAAGGTTTTCCAAAACCTTGAGGTCACAAGTGCATCTCTATCCAAGATAATCTTCTCAAGAATTCCATGCAATCTAAACACTTTTTGAATGAATTTTTGAACTATGATAGGAGATCCATCAATTATATTCTTAGGAATGATATGTGTTACCTTAGTAAGCTTGTCCATAACCACAAGAATGGTATTGTTCTTATTCCTTGACATAGGTAATCCATGCACAAAGTCTATTCTAATGATTTCCAACCTACTCTCTAAAATATCATGTGGTATAGTAAGCTCATTTGATGATTATGTTCAACTTTCACCCTTTGACATTCTAATCATCTAGCCACAAATATAGTAGCATCCCCTTTCATTCCTTTCTAAAAATATAATGGCTTCACATTAGCCAACATTTTTGTCACACCAAGATGTCTAGAGTATGGTGCTTCGTGAACTTCTTCCACACAATATTTATTAACTCTTCAGAGTCAGACACATACATTCTTCCCTTATACCTAATCAATCCATTGGGTTCAAAATTAAATCCCTTATACCTTTCCTCTTACGGATTTCTTTCAAGTGATTGCTTAACTTGCATTTAGTACTCATCCTCCTTGCATTTCTATAATACTTGGCCTTTAAAGTTGGTTTGGATTGTCACTATTTAAGCAATATGATGTCTATGACTTAAGGCATCGATAACCGAATTTTATTTTCCCTTGATGTATTTGATATTGAAGTCATAATCATATATCAACTCCAACCATATTCTTTTTTGTGCATTCAAATTAGGCCGAGTAAATAGATATTTCAAACCATGACGATTGGTCTTCATCTCAAAGGGATTTCCCAACAAGTAATTCCTCCACATCTATAATGAATGAACCACTTCTGCTAACTCTAAATCATGTGATGCATAATTTTTTTTGTAGGGTTTCAAATTACTTGATATTCATAAGCAATTACCTACCCTTCTTGCATTAAAACTCCACCTAATCCTTCTCTCAATGCATTTGTGATAATAGTGAAGTCACCATCTGGATCTGGTACTTTCAAAATTAGAGCAGTAGTCAACTTCTCCTTGAGTAGATCAAATGTTTCTTGGCATTTTCTATCCACTCAAACTTTTGTCCTTTCATTTGCAAAGAAGTAATTGGAAAGGCTATTTTGGAGAATTTTGTAACAAACTTCCTATAATATCCCACCAAACCCATAAAAATTCTTACCTCAGAGACATTTTTAGGCACTGGAAATTCGAGCACTGCCTTGACCTTAGCTGGATTGACTGAGATACCATCAATTGAAATCATGTGTCCAAGATACTGTACTTTCCCTTGAAAGAAGGTATATTTAGAGATTTTCCCATACAACTTATGTTCTCTCAATCATTGTAGAACTATTCCAAATTCTTGCAATGATCCTCTTCATTCTTTGAATAAATTAAGATATCATCCAAAAAAACCAAAACATAATTATCTAGGAAATTCCTAAACACGTTGTTCATTAGGTTCATAAATGGTGTCAATGCATTAGTAAGTCTGAATGGTAGAATTGTAAACTCATAATTCCCATATTTGGTTTTGAAAGTAGCCTTGAAGATTTCCTCATCTTTGATTGTTAACTGGTGGTGTCCAGATCATAGACCAATCTTAGAAAACACGGTAGCTCCCCACATTTGATCAAAAAGGTCATCAATGTGTGGCAATGGATACTTGTTCTTTATCATAGCTTTGTTAAGAATCTGATAATCTATGCACAATAACAATGTACTTATTACCTAATTTCACTAATAGCTCAATTAGGTAGAGTTGTTGTGATTTACAAATGAAAATAAGGTACATTTTATTTCTGCTATATTATAATTCATGTGCATAAACAAAATCAGAATATTACATTACTAGATTGCATTTATGGAGATGCATATAACATACGAGAAGATTGCACAATCTTTCAAAAAAAAGTAATCTTTATTGATAATGTAAATGTATAATGCTCACACAAGCCATGAGACTAACTCTTCTAATGCAAATAGAAGAAAAAATATACATTTGCATATAAAGAAATGCAAATATAAGGAAAGGTGACCAGTCATTTTTTGAATGAGGAGTCCTGGTTGAGTTTCCTTGTGTCATCTTTGGTCCTCTCACTTTTCTTGAAACTGAATGTTGCTCCTTTGTTCCTCCTAGTTGCCTACATCTGAGAGAGAGAGTGTTGTTAGAGCAATGAAGGGTCACAAATCGGTATATGCACAAACATCTGAAAACATATAACTTTACCTTCATTGGCATTAAAAAAGTTTGGATATCATAAATGTCCAAGGAAACAAGAGCATTATCAAACACATCTATCATATGCATATTTTTTTTAACATGTTTGTTCACTATGTAGATACAAGTACATATTTCATTGATGTTTCATCATTTTTAGAATTTCAGCATGTGGAGTAAAATAGGATGCCACAAGGGTTGAGCTCAACATGTTGTCATATAGTATTTTTAAAAGAGGTATAAAAAGTAATTCATATCCTTGAGATTATTTGAAAAATCATATATAAATTATGGCAGTGATTTGTTGATAACTATCATAAGTGACATATAATTTTTTAGGGAAATCATGAAGCATGAATTCATATGTTACCTATACACTTCCTGAACAAGTTTCCAAGAGACAAATGGAGAGTCACTATGCATAAATGAAAGGATAGACTTCTAAATACAGTCTACATCACAAGGTAAAATGACAAAAGGGTTTGAGTGCCTCAAGGGATAGTGAGTCACATAATGTTAACATTTTATCAAATATTATCATGTAAGTATTGTTCTTGTAGTCATAATAAAATGATGGTCATTCAGAAATAATTTAAGGAGCAGTGCTTTGAGAATTTTCAACATTCAATAGAGAAAAATGACAATAAGTAAATGATTTCAAAGCATGAATGTAGAAAAGAAGAAGGAAAGTCAAATATTTAAGGTGCAACTTATAATTGTGAAGGGACTGACATAGAAATCTACAAAGAGCCTAGGCAAGTGATCAAATCATAGGATTGTAGTGTAACAAAGAAGTGTCAGTCCAATACTAGAGATTGAGGAAGTTTTTTGACATAAAGGGTAGAAACATGTAGAGTTGTTATCAAGTTAGATAAACAAAGGACTCAGTGCAAGGTGTGTACATAAGGTAAAGGAATGACAGATGCAATAAATGTAGCATGGAATGAGTGACAACTCTAGGAAGATAATTTTTCAAACTATGATCTTGTTAGGGTTCGAACCATGAAGAGTACCTTGTTATCATGCTAGTACCATAATAACCATGACCTGCTATAAAAATCAAAATGTAAATTCTAGAATGCCATAAAGAGGTAAGAGCCATTTGATGCACAAAAACATAGGTAAACCTCAAGCTAGGGTTTTAAGGAGATGGAAGTTTCATTTTCTTAAAATACAAAGGTCGAGTGTTACCCAGGATGGGTAGGGTTTTAGCTTGTAAACCCTCATTGTGCACACAAAGTGAACAACCTAGATTTATGAGCAGCCTAGAAAAATGAAGGTTGAAAAATCAGAATGCAAATACAATCATTTTTACAGAAAATGAAAGCCAAAACTTCTATAAAGCCATGCAGCTAAGGGTTACAATGAGAAACCTAGAGAGGGAAAAACAAAACCATTGACCAAGAAGAATTGGAAAACTCCAGGAAGCACAATGCTTGAGTATATCTGTAGAGTGTAAAGGTGTTCAACCCAGAAAATACAAAGTCGTGATATTAAAGTGTGGGGAATTAACAAAAAATCCATGTAAGCTTGCACTTTGAAACGAAAACCCATGAGGTTTACAAGAAATATCTCAGATAGAAGAAGGGTTTTCATTATTTTTTTATTTATAGTGTCTATTCATTTTTTAGAAAACCCAGATGGTTTCTCAAAGTCATAGCCTGGGTGAGGGTTTTCTCCATAGTGATGCAAACCGACCTAGTTTTTTGTTTCAAAAATTCAAATACAGAGAATAATAGATTTTTTCAAGCTAGTGAAAATATTAAGAATGAGGAAATGTGAGCAACCTGGTATATGGCCGCAACCATTAAAATGTAAAAATTCCATTTTATTTATGTTCTATTTATATAGAATAGTGAATCCCAAGCTTGCAAGGAGTAAAAATCATGGCATGTAGAGTACCAAAGCTCTGAGCCAAGAAATGAGTGAGTGGAGGACATGGGTTTGGAATAACCCAAGTGGGGTTTTCTCTTTTGACTGCAAACCGTAGTGGCCATAAAGTGAAGAAGGCTGAGTTGAAACTTTGAGAGGCATCAAGAAAACAATAAAATCCATGGTGAGTCACTTAGAAGTCGGTTTCATTCAATAAATTTTTCTAGATGCTAGAGAATCCTCAAAATGGAAGTGTAACATCAAAATCTTGGCCATGAAGCAGAGTGGAGGACCCAAAAGCTAATGCTTTGAAGGAAATTAAAAAAACAAGCATATAGGAGCCGCAACCATGGGAATGATATATAGAAGTCAAATACATTCATCAGTTGTTATTTTTAACAGCTCAAGTTTTTACAACAAGTACAAGATGCCAAGAGAAAACGCATGAAGTATGTAGAGAAATGGAGGCATGGGTTTTTTCAATAACCCCAATAGAAATATTGATACTTGTAGAACAAGGTATGGTTGTGGCCATTAAAAAGAATGGAAATGAAGTCTATAGAAAAGATCACAAAATAACCACAATATTTATCATCTCTTCACAATAGATCTCGAAAGATAGGTTTTTATCCACATAAATGAAGGGAAAAGGAATTTGTTTCAACAAATCAAAATTACATAAGCATAGCTCCAACATGTGCTCACGGGTGAAGCTCAAAAGATGGGTTTTTATCCACATAAATGAAGGGAAACAACATTGGTTTCAACATATCAAACTTACATAAGCATAGATCCAACATGTGCATGTGGGTGAAGTCAAAGAACCTTCATGCAATTACAAAAATAAACTCCATACATAGAAACCCTATGGCGGCTAAGAAGCAAACTTCTAGAAATTTCCAGATGAAATGAAACAAATGAAGTGCCTTTTGTGTGGTCGGGTTTCCTTTTAGGGTTTTCAACCCTAAATTTTATCGATAGATGACTAAGGAATTTTTTCCTTTTCCTTTTATTTTATTTTGCAAGTGAACTAATATGCCTATGACCTCTTTGTGAACTAATATGCCTTAGTGAATTTCAAAACCTTGGTGATTCTTCATAAAAATCATTATGAATTGTATTTTTTCTTTGACCTAGGTAAGGTTGAATTAGGATGACATGTAACTTTGCATTGAATCTCAAAGTTGTAAATTATTTTTAGCTTGAATGATGAATTTATAAATCATTAAGTCAAAAATGCTATTTTAGATGCAAAGTCGAGTACATACCTTACGTATGCCTTGTGAGTAGGAGGTTTATAGTTAAGTCTTCATGACTTTGAGAGCATCTTGGGGGTTGTTTTCAGTTTGAAAACATGAGGAGGGTATATAGGGGTGCTTTTATTTTCCTTTTGGGGAGTTGGAGAGTATATAGGCATTAGTTTGATGTGCCTTTATGATTGACTTGGTCAATTATGACTTTTTCACCCTTTTGGAGCTCTTTTGGAGGAAAAATAGTTGCTAGACTTTAGAATTTTTGGGGGAGTCCGACCCCAACTATTTCTAGAACCTCTTTTAGTGGGTTTTTGGAAGGATTTGTTGGATATAGTCACTTGAGTGACTCTTTTATACTCAATTCTTATTATGCAATTTTTGGAGTTAGTGATATTTTTCAATCCTTTCTCAAACTTAAGCATGCTTTGTAACTCTTTTGGGATATGAAATACAAAAAACACCTTGGATACTATTGATTCAAGTTTTTTCCTTCTTATTCTTGCATTATTATGTATTATCAAGTGATTGATCAAGTTATTTGTGAGGTATTTTCATTTCCTAGTAGCTTTGTCTCGTGTCTTTATGGCTTTTCTGTAAAAGTATGTTTATGCAGGTTGCAAATTGTGTTTTAAAGTTGCATATAGCTTTTAAATTGTGAAAGTTATCTTCCTTTTTAAAAGTTAATGCATTCAAACCTTTTTGTGAAATTTTTATGCTTAAGCATATAGTAAAAAGTGTTGTATTTTAATTTTTGTCATTAGTGGCCAAGTGTATGCAAGTCTAAATTTTCATAGTCCTTGTCAGTTTGTTGTATCACCATTTATTTTCATTTTTTAGTTTTCATTTCAAGAATTCCTTTTCCCTTTTCCTCTGCAAATTTAGTAGTTTTTAGGTGATAACTATCTAGGAGTGCAACCTTATCTAGAGATTCACTTCAAACTATAGGTGACCCACAACCTAGGAGTGATTTCATGTTTCTCTAAAGTGCTAAGTTTTGCAACTTAGCTAGGGTGCAACTTTAGTAGAAACTAGTACCATCCTTCTTTTTCACAAAGATTATTTGTTCTCCCTAGGTTGATACACTAGGTCTTATCAATCCCTTAGATAACAATTCATCTAGCTATGCTTTAAGCTCCACTAACTCAGTTTTAGTCATTCTATAAGGCACTTTGGAAACAAGTTTCAATCTGGACACTATATTAATAAAGAAATTGAATACTATTTTTGATGGTAGTCCATGTAGTTCCTCTAGAAACACATCTGAAAATTTTTGTAAGACAGGATATCTTTCCATATCCGTCTCTCTAGTTTCCATCATTTCACTTTATTCCATCTCTTGGTAATTCTATGAATATAGTCTTCACAATGCCATCCTGAGAAATATATTCCTTATATTCCTCAATCTTTTCCATCTTTACTACAAAGATCTTGCATCCTTTTTTCTTATCCCTAAGAAATTACATGCAAGAGATTTGACACAACTTGGCATCACTAGGTATTCCTTACATCATGACTTGGTTACCTAAATCATCTAAGCACTCTACTATTTTGGTATGACAGTCCTCCTTGGCTTTATTCCTCCAAATCCATTTCATTCCAAGGATAACATCATAGGATCCTAAGGGCACTACATATAGGTGTACCTATATAGTGAAACAAGGTAGATCAATTCTAGCTTTGAACAAACATTGTTCCACGGGTTCTCTTGTCTAGTTTGCATATTTTACAACCTATGATTTTTTTCCATAAAACTAATTTTCCTAGATATTTTCTTTGATACTCTAGATGAAACAAAACTTTCAGTACCTCCAGTATCTATAAGTATAGAAATAGGAAAACCAAATAAAATACATGGAGTCTCTACTAGGGTAACTTGATACTCCGCTTGATGATTGTCCAAGGTAGCATGAATCTTCTGTTGGAATGTTGTTTCCTGGGAAGAAAGTGGGTTTCCATAAAGTCGTGGCCCAAAATACTTATTGGGACAATTTATAGCAAAGCAGTCTCGCCCACATGTGAAGCATCCCATTGCTGGTCCTTTCTTCCTTGCAGGTTCACTAGGTCTACTACATTGCTTCCAACATTGTTAGCATTATCACCAGTAAATTCATTCCTTTTGTGTTCCCTCCTTGATACTCTTCCATTATTTTGGGGTCCCTTTTCCCCTTTCTTCTGAAAATCTTGCACTCCTTCAAACTTCCTTGGAGTTGGTTTAGCTTGAGCTCTTGTGAACTTTTTGCAGTTCCTATTCTCTTGGAAAATGGAGATGGCTTTGAGCTTCTTCTCATGTTTAACAACCTTCTCATAAACTAGGTCCAGAGTGGTTGGACCATGAACATCTACCTCACCGCCAATCTGTCTATTAAGCCCTAGAATAAATTTTGTTATGCAAAAATGTTCATCCTTTTGATACATTGGTACATACTGTATCAGTCAGGTGAACTTTTCCCAATACTTATTTATTGAGATCTTTTGAAAATCAATGAGTTTTTGGTCATAAAATAATTGAGGTAACCATATTTTCTTGAATATTTCAACAAACTCATTCCCTGTAAGTTTCAAAAAACTAAATTTGAGTTCCATTTTCTTGTTCATCCACTAGTTAGAGGCTTCTCCCGCTAACTGATAGGCTCCCCATACTACTTTCGTGACCTCATAATAGTTTATGATCTCGAAATATTTTTTCATTTGAGTCAACCATACCTCAAATTCTTCCCTGCTGGTGCTACCTTCAAATTTTTTGGGGTTATTTTCCTCATGTTCCTAGAAATTTCAGTATCCAAATGCTTCCTACTAGTTCCTTCAGATTGAGAGTGTGATTTCTCATTCTCATGTTCATGGATCTGATCATGATCATGAGAAGTCTCTCCCTCATCTTAATTGATAGGTACTTCTTCATTATTCAAAAATCCCTATTCTTCTCTATCTCTTTCCCTTACTTCCTACTCAGTATTTCCCAACCTTGCATTGGTTTTGTGAATGATAGCCAAAATTTGATCCAATTTAGCTTCATCACCCTCTAGACCTTGTCCGACTTCTTGACTCTCTCTAGGATTACTCCTCATTCTCACCATCCTTTGTAAGAAAAGGATTATGCCTTAAGGTTCATCTTTATTAGATTCAATTATGTTCTTACTATCTTATGGACAACATTTAAATGAGCATTCATTTGCACATAAAATAAATTTTACATAATATTTGAGCATAAGCTTTTGGTAAACACATGATTTTTATTATTCCCAAGGATCTCAATATCCTTTCAATTTACATAGAGTTACTATTTGTAAGGCCCTGCTCTGTGTATGATTCATTCTACTCGATATTCTTATGTGCACTCTTGTAACCAAACTATTAGATAGATTTAGGGTGAGAAGTAAAGCGGCTATGTTATCATATTTGGGATATTATTAGTTGTATTGATAAAGCCTATGGACATTATTTATCCCTCTCTCTAAAAATATCGTATTGAGAGTAGTATTAAGACCAACAACAATATTAGCAAAATAATGGCCTTATTGATATTAATATTAGTGTTAATATTAATAATAATATTAGCAATAGTATTAAAATAATCTTGACATTAATTTCAAACATATTAGTGTCATTGAAATTAAGAGAGAGGCCAAAACTATCAATAAGTAAATGGCATTCATCTATGAGGTAATGTCAGTGTTGATAAGAACAATGTTAATATTCAATCAAATTCGGTGATGTAAAGTATAAGAAAGTGATGCTACTTTGGCTATGTCATTTGGATAGTTACCATCGTGAACTAATTTCCCATTCTATTTATTATTTAACTTTTATAATTTCATCGTAGTGGAATTGTCATATGAGATTATTATTTTAATATATAGTTGGTATTGTTTCTAAGTTTATTTCATATAGTAGCAATGTGTGAGATCATTATATAATGTGATTTTATGAATTAATAAAATATAATAGGGGTAATACTATTATCACTACACTATTCTATCATAATAAAAATTGAGACAAGATTATGCTATATGAAAATTTT
Source organism: Sequoiadendron giganteum (assembly GCA_007115665.2). Lineage (NCBI taxonomy): Eukaryota > Viridiplantae > Streptophyta > Pinopsida > Cupressales > Cupressaceae > Sequoiadendron > Sequoiadendron giganteum. The sequence continues at coordinate 451,377,503 of CM021108.1, read as the reverse complement.
GATATATTATTAACTTGATGCCCTGGATCTAAACCAAATTTATTAAAAATATCTGTGATATTTATAATGTTTACAATCCAACAACACCATTATTATTTTTATTAACATTATGAATGTGGATACCTTAACCTCATGTGAATTCAAACTTAAATTGCATTATACATAACACTACTAATATCAAGACACTCATATTGATATTTTACTTTCAGATTATTACAAATACCTAGTGATCAAATGGGGAATTTATTAAAAGTTGGGCAATGTCCTATGTAGTGACAACCCTCGCTTATTATTGTGAGCCATTTAATACATAAATGTAGGTGACAATTAAACAATGAATTTCCTCTGATTATTTTTATTAGTTCTGCCACTAGTTGTTTTCACGCGCTGTAATATAATTGAAGATAAATGTGTGCCAAAGGGTAGGGTATATGTTACGTCAGTAGGGATATTGGTTGCAGCCAATTAAACTTGATTATAAATTCACCAATTAATTGTCCTATACCATAACTACTAGCATTAATGCCACTCGGGATAAAACCGATAGCAGTAAATTCCACACATATATTCCTTCACACCCAACAATAGAGGAGAGGACTTAGGCAGATGCATTTATTGAAGGTGGTTGTGTAGAGCTTGGGGGAACTTAGTTAGTGGAAGAAAAGAGATTTCTTTTATCAGTGGGAAAAATATTTGGGGAGGTCCAAGGTGTCAAGGCATTCAAGGCGGGTGCAGGGAAATGGTGATGGCACCATGGAGTGGCTTTTCTGGTTTAAAAAAGAAACAAAGAATAACTACACCTCCTATCAAGGGAAGAAAGGGGGATCCTTCTCTGGGAGTTGTGTTCCATAACTAGTTTAAAATGGGGAATGACAGAGACAACCATGGGAGAATCTGCATGGAAGAATATAGCAGTGTGAGCAGACGGTAGTGAGCAGAGCATGTATGCCTTGGAATGGACCCTCAATCATCTGGCATCGGGGTAGCAGATGTGCTACATATGGTAGAAGTGGACCTCAAGAGAATCGACAACAAGGCTCTTGAGCAAGCAAAAGTCCTCTGCCATAGCCGATTAATGGAAGATGTAGAAATAGAGGGATTGAAAGTGATGTGAGGGACGTGCTATGTGATGCTTTGGAGAGGCATGCTGCAGAGATGCTGGTGGTTGGCAGCCATGGATATGGAGCTATCAAACGAGCTGTATTGGGAAGCATAAGTGATTAATGTGCATGTACTATCATTGAATTAGGAAAATCTTCAATGTGTATAGTGGAGAGCGGGGAGGTTTTCCCTCAGTCCTCCTATGTAGCGTTATTTTTTTTCTGCAACCTTTAAGAGCCATCTTGTGAGGGTTGGCAGAAAAATCTGAGCATTAGCTCGAAGATTTCCAGGTATGAACCATAGCGCTATCATAGTACAAGAATTCAATTTAATTTTAGTAGATAATGTTCATGAAATGTGTGAATTGGTGAAAGAATTTTGGATTACCTGGAAGTTGAAAACTGTAGAATTTGTGTCTCGTAGGACATTAATGAAGTCCTTTAATTATAGTGTTGGTAGAAAAAGAAAAGCCCTCTTAGGTATGTAATATAACTAATATTTTAAATAGTGGCCATCATAGATATTCCATAAAATAATCTCTGGCACTGGGTTTTTTTTAAAAAACGACCTGCTTCTCTGTTCTTTGTAATTTTCTTTTTTTATTTACTTCTAGGAAAAAAGAGTACATTGCTGAAAGAGCACGTTACAACATTCAATGATTGTTGTTCTTTTTCATCCTAATCAACCTAATAAAAATATATTTTCTGACAGCAATGCTCGTTAAATTTAATATGTTATTGTCTTGGTAAAATGGCAGTGAGATGTGTAACTGAAAGTTTGATATATTTAAATATTCCCCTCTTTAAATAGAGCATATTGGGGTAGTTTAATTGGGGCAACAACTTTATGGATTTGCTGTTGATATGGTCTCTTGTACTAAACATCTTTAGTAACCAAAAGAATAAACTGTTAAGCTGTATATTGTTCCAATGGCAGTATGTGGCAATTCAAATAACAAAATATTTCCAGCTATCTTACTGTATTTTATGAAAGTGAGGTTTTTTTTTTTTTTTGCAGCATCCCTAAAACACATTTCTTATACACTATAAAGTTATAATTAAATTTAAAAAAAATAGAAATAAAAAAATAAAAATTGGATAGTAGATACCTACGTTTTGGATGCCAATTAGAGGGAAGGAATATGGATTTTTCTGATCACATCATGCTTGGAATAATATATGTTAATTAATAAGTTGTAAATAATTATAATAATATGAATATATATACATATATTTCAAAAGTGTCTACACCAGCTGAAATTGTTAATAAAGTTAATGATTTGGAAACTTGAATATAAACACTATATTATTTGCAATACGCTAGATCAAAAATTGTTGACAATTACCGTATGGAATATTATTTGTGAAGACACATTCCTCTTACCATTATTTGGAATATTGTTTATTCTATCACATTTCCATTTAGGAACATAATATTAATAATATTATTTGCCTTGGAGACACTACCTTTTAAAAAAAAATAGTAATAAATCTCTTACTTAAAGTCTTAAGAGAGAATCGTATGGTAAGGGAAATAACCATGTTTTCTTTTCTTTCTAAGAAATCAAAATAGAACCTTGGCTTATATTATTTCTAATTATTATATATTTTTTTATTAGTTTTCTAAATAGAAATTTAAGTTATTGATTTATATATAATCATTTATGTAGTTATTCTTTAAAGTAAGAATTGTCATTGTATATATAAATATAAGTATATAATCATGCTTTTAATTGTTTAATATGTATATGATATTTTATTTTGATGTTAATTTTAGGTATTTAAATTCTTATAAATATTTTTGTGATAGGGCAATATGAATTAAACTTCGGAATTATAGTTCTATCAAATTAATAATATCCCATGTCAATTAAGATTTGATTTGGGTAGGAATTATTGTCAAGGAAAGAGTTATCCCTCATTTATGTATTTATTCTAACTTAACATCACAAGCTCTATAAGGAGTACTTATTAATAAAACCTTAGCATAGTAATTGAATTCACTAAGGTAAATTTATTTATGTATTAGTAATTAATCCTAATAATTGAATCAGGGTTACTCAACCCTTGTATGGAACTATTCTAGTTTAATATGATTAAAGTTTTGGGAAGCTTATTTATTTAGTAATCATGATTTGTAAAATAAGCTAATGTATTAGGCATGGAAGATAAAATATAGGTAGGAGTAGTGTAATCGTTGTACGTTCATACTCTATAGGATTGGGAATCATTAATGTCAACAAACCACATTTTTTGAATGAGCTAGACTTTCTATTCGGCCTATAATTTCCCAAGAAGATTTGACCCAAACCAATGCACCCACTATAAGCTCAAATAAATGAATTTTGGGTCAAATTTGGTTAATTGAACATTATTTCTTTTCACCTAATTCAACCCAAGATGGCTAGTAATCTTGTTATTGTCAAAAAGGGAGTGTGGGTTGGACTCAATACAACTGCTCACCCTAGCTCGTCACTTGCTCTTGGGTGAGGTGTCATTTATGTTGTTGTATGAACAACATTGTTCATTGCATAAAAAATAAGCTAACACATCTATCTTGGTTAATATCTTGGGTAGATAAATGAAATACGAGTTAACATAAATGTGAATTCATGTTGCTCCTTGTTGCCAATCAAGTAGGATTTCTCTAAGGCCTATAATAATAATTTACCCATTATGTCCCATTTCTTGTATTAATCGAATTGGTGATAAAGTAGTTGTGAACCAAACCTTGATGATTTTTGTGTTGTTGGTCAATCAAATATGAGTTAGGAGAACTCAAAAGTGTCGAACTACGATGCCTCTGTGAAATATATACGTAGGCAAGGTCGTCTGAGATGAGCCCCCGAGGACTAGGTCTGGCCCCTAGGATTTGTTCTCTTATTATTCTTGAGTTTACTACTGATATATATATATATATATGTTATTGTTGGCATGTGACCTATATAATGTTTCAGAATAACTTGGGTTGGTTGAACTATTTAAGTGTACCTTGGTGATGTGGTTTCCACGTCTCCTCTTGAATTGGCCATGATGGTCTAAGTAATTTAGTCACTTAACTAAAATAATCATAGTTTATGTCTGGTCGAAAAGTCGTTTGCCTTCTTATAGTGTTGGCATTGGTAGCAAACTTTGAGACTTTTGCAAGAATAAGTGAATGAAATTTGAAATTTGTGTTTTGTTCTTAACTTTATTTTGGTGTAAAGTTTTAGGCATTACACTATTCAAGTAGTCAAGTGGAGAATATCCTTGGATTCTCTCTTAGACACATAACTCATTGGGGTATACCCCTCATTTTTTTTTTTTCATCGCTCATTTTCTCATATATATCCCAAAATGGGTAGTAACCTTTGGATTTATCATCTGATACATATTTGTGGTGGACATAACCCTTTGATTCATTACTTGAGGAAATTATAATCACTTCTAACATAGGAAGGACTCTAGGGTCTCTAAATATGAATGTTGGATTGACACTCCCTTTCGAGGGAATATCCCTAAAATGTGACAAGGAATCAGACTTTGTTGGTGCAACTGGAGGTAGATAGTTGAAATTGATCTCCTCTTTAATCCTTCTCTTTACTTCACTAATTTTAGAAAGATAATGAATGATAGTCTTAGTATTTCTTAACCAAACAACATTATCATAGTTGGCACCCTCTATCGTATGAACAATGGCCTATTTTTCCTTCTTAGCTTTCAGGTAGTGCTCATTCTCGATTATTGACTTTCTTGTAGTTAACTTGAGATGCACGATCCTGGCACAAGAATTTACAAACATTAGTCTCATTCAATGTTGGATGGAAAGTATGGTGAGCACATAGGTTCCAAAGCTAAACTTGGTAGCTCTGATACCACGTGTAACATGCCAATTTTTCACACAAGTAAATATCCTAAGTTTTCACTTTCAAGTAATTAACTATATTTCATAATCATTGCTATAAAAAAAAAAAAAATCCAAAAGAGAACAAATGAACATAGATGACATACAAAATTCCATTCATTGATTTCATTTCCAAAATAATATCCACATATTATAATATTTCCAAAGGTTGTTTACAAAATACATACATAGCTCAACCAAGCTTCAAAGAAATAGATATAGATGTTCCAAGAATCTCCTTTCAAATCTTGGTTGCCAGCTAAGGGGGAGAAGCATCACTCAAGTGCTTTTCTACCAACCATAGAATCAAATTTGGTCACCCACACATCTATCATCTAATAGATGGCCCTACTCTTCAATGAAGAGATTGGTGGAGTAACCTCATAACAACAACCACTTTGAGCTTAGTGTTCTACCCTATATAATTAGAACTTGTAGACACTACAATCCTGAACTAGCATGCATAAAAGGAACATGATGAACTGACACTAGAGCCAAATTAAATCACACTACTTTGGCCAAATTATTCTCACTCAGTATCTCGAGTGATAGTCATCCTATTCACACACACTACTCTAGCTTGATTTGACTTAAGGCCATTATAAACTATGCATAAGTAATTTCCTTCAATAGGTAGTCATTAACCTCAAAAAAACCTATTCCATTTTCCCAAAACACAATGGTATCTCTACCAATTAAGCATAAGAAAATCATAAGCTACCCCCTTCAATGGATATTATAATCCTAGGTATAACATGTGATATTTTTAAGTCTACAAATTAACTTTGCATAAAATAACTTATCAAGCTATTCCCATTTTTTCAATCCTAGTATGCAATACTATACATGATAATAAATCTCTCCTTAATATAGATTAAGTATAAGCACTTGTAAGTAAATCACATCAATAAGTATTTTCCTTTCCTACAAACAAATAGAATATAACTCTATTTAAAGAAAACAATACAATTTCTAATTTAAACACACAAGGCAATAAATCTTTCACATAAAAGATAAAACATGAAGAGAATAGAATCTCATGCTTGATATACACTTATTCCAATTGGTTCACTAGATCTCAAATTTTTCCCCCTCTTAAAATCAACTTAGCAAAAACTCCCTCTCAACTTCTCTCGCCAAAGTTTCCTCGCATTAACTCAGCAAAAAATAGGAATCACTCAATGAAAATACAACAGAATGGGGCAATGTAATGATGCAAAGAATAAGTGTATCCAAATGAGTTGAGAATTCCTCATATTTATACCCAAAAACCAACATCTACAGACTACAAAAAAGGCTCATGATATGACACTTCTCAGCCCAATACCATCAACTCAACTTAATAATAACAAGGTGGTAGATATCTATCACAATACTCATCATAGCTATAAAATAGGTCTACCCAATGCTTTCCAATAACAGTTTGACTAGTTCATAAAGCACATGCTTCATTATGAAAATTGACTTATAGGCTAAATATACTTCTAAAAGAAACATAGAATACATAATATGGTGCCAACTATTCATCACATTTCCTATTCATAAGCCTTCTATTTAAAATAGAGGAATAAGTTAGACTCCATTTGGTTGCATTTCACATAGTCGACTTGGTCCAAGACATAGAAATCTACACATTTCAATGAATCGACCTCATTCAATATAGTGAGGTTTATTCTTTAACTAAGCATGTTACAACTTACAGTGTGCATCACTTTATCATTGTGATATATAAACTTTATGCAACAGTTCTAATACTCATGTATTTTCATCACTCATTATCCATAATGAAAAATGTGGTTTAATACTTACGATTGTGTTGTTAAATATAGTGCTACATTCACATTATATTTACCATGGCATATATTCCATAAATTAGCCATTAATATGAATATTATATATATATATATATATATATATATATATATATATATATTTGCATATATATAACATTAATAAATAGCATTTAACGCTATTTATATATGTATTCAAATATATATCTATTTATATATATTCTTTGACAAATAATTTTGTCCAAATATTCCACTTGATATTCGAATGAATGAGATCAAGTTAACATTTCATATACAATATTACTTGTGTACATATTTATATATTCATGTATATGTACATATACGTATGTCAACATACTCGTATGGACATTCCCATTTTTAAACACATACATGCATATCAACATGTGTATACATATGTATATATCTCATATATATATATATATATATATATACATTCGATTATACAATCACACATGTAAACAATTGCTATCTTATCAATAGGTATATGTACATGTGATGTGTACATATATACACACATGTCTCATTGTCCTCTCGATATCACCATGCCCATGAGCAACCCGTCCATGAGTGTGTATAGGTACGTCTACCTACGTACTCTGATGCACGCATTATCTCATGTGTATGGTTTATTGTCGACATGCATATCTATATTATTTGTATATATCTCATCAATCAAGTATAGTTGTGTATGGGGGAAATCGAGATCATGCAATGTAATCAAATTAAATGAATAGAAACTAATCTAATCAAACAAAAAGGCGATTCATGCCCATTACTCACAAAATGAAACTACACAATTAATGAGTTCAAGAACATAATTGAAAGAAAAAAATAAAACTGAATTCAAAAATAAAGTATCTTTACCATCCTATGTCGAAGTGTGTTCGTAAAGATTTTGGGTTGTTTGTATCAATGTGAAGCCTCCATTATGTGTGCAAAAGCTTGAAGAATGTGTGTGTGTTGATCAAAGATATGTGTGAAACTTTTTCAAAATATAGATTAAGATTGTGGCATTACTTTGTTGTGTAAAATATGTTTCAAAATGAACAAAATGAACACTCAAGATCAAGTAGTAGAATATATTGATCAATAGTTGAAAGATGTTGAGAGGAAACAGATGGGAATAATCAGTGCAAATTTATTTGGTAATCGATGTGATAGAAGAAATCATTTTGAGTGTTTAGTGGGATTGAGGAAATAGATTGAATAATCTATGGGATTGAAGAATAGATTGATCTATTAGGAAATAGATGGATCAGTTAGCCAATCAGATCGAGCAATCAAGGGATCGTAATTTTCTCAATCATGAAAGTGGGTGAGGATAATTAATTAATTGATTTAAGTAATTAGTCTTTTTGGAGTTGAACGTGCAAATCAAGTTCGACTTTTACAAACAAAGTTGTAATTGTTTTATTTGATTTTTGTTGATGTTTTGAATAATTTAATTAATTATTCATGTTTAAGGGAAAGGATTTAATTTACTTAGGGTAATAAAGTGTATTAACGACATAATTAAATAATTGAGGTTATTTATTTAATCGAGAGGAATAAAGTTAGATTAGGACTTTATTAAATATTGGTCAAATTTGATTAAATAAAAGTGAATTAATTAAATGATGTAATGTTATTCAATTAATAGAGGAAATTAGGATTTTAGAACTTTATAAAATAAATGAAATTTATTTAATTCATTCAAAATTGTGAAAAAGTAAATTAATTAAATAACTAATATTATTCAACTAATAGAGGAAAATAGGGTTTTTGATGTAATTGATGTGGAATGCAGTGATATCTGGTGATAATGATGTCGATGATGAGAAAATGTCATTTTAAGATGTGTGATATGTGTTAGGTCAATTTTACATGTCTACATTTTTCCCCTCTTTGATAAAAAGTATTGGTTGCTTTGTTTCAAAGATTTCAATGTTAAGATCAAGATTTTGAAAAAGTTTTATATGCCCCACTATGCCCCGACGATCAGCAGAATGATGGTAGGACTTTGGGCTGCCCCCTCGAGAGGTTGGTCAAAAATATCAATTTTGAGGTTGGGCTCACGATAATATTTCATCTCAGTTCATATGCTTAGAGGGAAATAAATTAAGCCTATAGGTCTCTTTTTGATGGTTCAAATGTTCCCAGAGCTCTTAATTTTAGCCTAGGAAGGTTTCCTAAGTAAAAAATTAGGGTTTCGAGGGTTCAAATAGGTCATTAGGGCTTTATTCTCCTCATTTTCACTTTGAGCCTATAGGAAATTATTGTCGTTGGTTTTCTTGTTTTGTCGATTTTTGAGGAGCTATGGTGAGGATTCAAGGAGCTCCACATCGCTCAGATGTGATTTGCAAGTTCAAACGTCCTCTAGGAATTGGTGCCCCAATATGTACCCTTTCATTCCTCATTTTCATCTTTTCATGTTTGTGTAATTAATGCCTAAAGTCCAAGTAGTCGAATGTGTAAATTTCATGTTTTTCACAATTTTGAGTCATTTTTGTCTTTTCTACTCGCATTTGCTCAAAATTTTGCTTTTGACCTAAAAGTTCACACTTGTTCTCACTTTTGCCAGATTTTCTCACTTTTGGTGTTTTTGGTTTGTTTTGTATGCTCTTGTTGAAAATGTGCACTTTTGAAAAACATTTTTCGCTTTTCAAAGTTTCGCATTTTCCCTTTTTATTGCTTTTGACTAACACTTTTTTGCTTTCGTTTGTTTTGTTTTCTTTTGACAAAAAAAAATATACTTTTGAATTTTTGGGGATCTTAAGTCGATTTATTTACAATTTGAGATGTGTTTTGTGTTTTTGTAGTAAACCCATAACATCATGAGTTAAAATTTGTGTTAGGCAGTTCTTAATCCACTCCAGTCGAGGGAGCGACGATCACACGATCTATTTGATTTGATCGCTAGGTTTCAGGAGGTAGAGCGAGATGTTTTAGATGTTGGGTTGAAACATATCTACTACATGCTAACTATCATATGTCATAGAGGGATGATTACTACTCTTATGGAGAGGTGGCACTCAAAGACCTTGCCCTTTCATTTACCTACTAGGGAGGCCACTGCCACCCTTGAGGATGTGAGGAGGATCCTTTGTATACCCATTCATGGAGAACTTGTTACAAATTTCATTTGATGAGGTACCCACACCATGCATTGAGTACTTAGGGTGATACATCTTCAGGTTTGTGGGATAGAGGTAGACTTATCTATTTTTTTATGAGGGGTACTCCCCTTACAATCTAAAACTAAGAAAAACAACAAATAATGGCACAAACAAAATGCAAGGAAAGCAAATATTTTCTATTATCACTGAAATGAAAATGAAATTACAACATTATATTTTCCATCACATGGGATTTCTAATTACATAAATTTGTAAATTTACAAATCAAATCCACCATCTATGTTGCTCTGGCCTCTCTTTTGTAGTCCCATTTCACATCATTTATTTGGAAGGTGTAACCACCCTAGAATCTTCTGGAAAGTGTAACTTCCTCAAGAAGATATTTTGAAATTTTATTAATTTTGGTAGTACAACTTTGTAGGATCATAAATTTTGATCCGACCATCATATTTTCTATTATAATACCTTTTTGGAAAGCTCTCGATAAATTTCAGGGCCATATGGAGCCTCTAAGTGCCTCAAAATTGACTTCAAAGATTTTACTAGCATTTTCAAAAATTAAAATGTTAATATCTCTCAAATGACAAATGGCATTAAAGTGATTTTGCCACTCGCTTCAATTTACCATTTTGGAGGTCTGTGTAATATTTTGTATCCAACCATGCATAAATGAAAACTTACAAAAATAACAACCCTGCCAAAATTAGCCCTTATTGAAAAATAAACAACGTTTTTTTGGGTGATGCAAGATTGCTCTTACACCCTAGAAGACACCCGGGGTAATTTGAAAAGTGACCATGTCACTTCTTAGGAGTTAGAGGGAAACCAATATGGCTAATCTCAGACTCAGATAACCATGATGAATCTTCAACATGCCTTCCTCTCCATTTCACCAAGTGTTCTGCATATTGCCCGTTTCTTGTGCTTCTTCCCACATGGCTATCCAAAATGTCTTTTATCTCCTCGTTTTCTGAATTAGGTGTTGAAATATTCTATTGTGCCTCTATTATTTCTTCATCAATTCCTCCCTCATAATATTTTTTTAAATCTAAGATGTTAAACACGGGTGAAATAAGAATTCCATCAAGCAAATCTACCTCATATGCATTTCTTGAATCATAATTCTTCAGGATCTTGCATGGTCCAAACTTCATCTTTAACTTGTTGTATGTACCAATTGGAAACATTTCCTTTCACAAATGAACTATGACTTCATCTTTTACCTAGAACTCATTATACCTCCTTTTCTGATATGTCTTAGCCTTATATTATGAGTTCATCTTATTGATATGTTTCTTCACCTCTTCATGCAAATTATTTAGGTGCTCAACAAAATATTCACCCTCAGCACTACTCTTCTCCCCCTTATCCATATTTCTAAGTTTAGAAGCAGTTCTTGGACTACTCCCATACACAATCTAGAATGGTGATTTACCAGTGCTCCTATTGATAGAATTGTTGTAAGAAACTTTTACCTACGGTATAAACAAATTCCATCCCTTGGGCTTATCTCCTACTAAGCATCTTAGTAGGTTACCCAAACTCCTATTCACCACCTTCGTTTGTCCATTAGTCTATGGATGGTGTGCATAACTAAACTTCAAATCTGTTTCCAACTTCTTTCATAATGTCCTCCAGAAATATCCAACAAATTTAGTATCTCTGTTTGAAACTATACTCTTCGGTAGACCATGTAGCCTCACCACCTCTCTAGAAAAAAACTCTACAATATGAACATCACTGGTCTTATGACACAGAATGAAATGTTCCATCTTGTAAAATCTATCCACCACCATAAATATGGAATCATTCCCTCTCTGTGTCCTTGGAAAGCCAAGAAAAAAATCCATGCTAATATCCTCCCATGGCCTCTTAGGTACACGTAATGAATTATACAATCTAGTATTTTGACTTTTCCCTTTCACCATCTGACATACTCTACAACTTTGTAAAAAATTCTTCACACCTTGTTGTAACTATGGCCAATAATAATTCTCACCAACCAAAGCAATGGTATTATCTCAATCGAAATGTCCAACCAATCCTCCACTATGCTTCTCCTTGATTAGGTTCTCTATCATACAATTCCTTGGAATGCACAATTGGATTCCTTTAAATAACATCCCATCTTGGATTAATAAATCCAACCATCTTGTCCTATCCAATGCAACAGGTTCCAAATAAACCTTCCAAGCTTCTACAAAGTTTGGATCTTTAGGATACAAACTCTTGAGTTAATTGAACCCAACAACCTCTATATTCATCTCTATCAACAAATTATGCCTTCTACTTAAGGCATCTACAACTCTATTTGACCTTCCACTCTCGTTCTTCAAAACAAAATTATAACTCTTCAAAAACTCAACCCATTTTAAGTTCCTTTGATTTAAATTTCCTTGACTATTGAGATACTACAAAGCCTGGTGATCAGTATATAAAACAAATTCTTTTGGCAACAAGTAGTGTATCCATTTCTTCAAAGCCTAAACTGTAGCATAAAACTCTTGATTGTAGATAGAATATTTATTCTTAGCATCATTCAACTTCTCTCTAAAATAGGTAGCAAGCTTACCTTCTTGACTCAAAACAACTCCTATGGTAGTGCCACTAGCATCACAATCTACCTGAAAGACCTTATTTAAATCTAGAAATGCTAAAATAGGTTGCTCTGTAACTTTCTTCTTCAACATATCTAAAATTTTGGCTTCTCTTGTAGTCCACTTAAACTCTTTTCTATCCCATCTCATTTCTTTGGTCAGAGGTGCACAAATACTACTGAAATTCTTAATAATTTTTTTGTAAAAAATTGCTAGACCATGAAATTATCTTACCTCTATAACACTCCTCGAGGTAGGCCATTCAATGATAGCTCTCACCTTCTATGGATCCATTTTAAGACCCTTTGTTGAGACAAAAAAATCCCAGATACACCAACTCTCTCTTCACAAAAATACATTTCTTTAAACTAATCAACAAATATTCCTCCCTTAGCTTCTCAAAAACTCTTTGGATATGCATCAAGTGCTCCTCCAAGGTCTTACTGAAAATCAAAATATCATCCAAATAAAGAATGACAAATTTTCCTAAAAATTATTTCAATACCTCATTCATAAGTCGCATAAATGTGCTCGATGCATTGGTTATCCCAAAAGGCATGACGAACCACTCATACATGCCCTCCTTGGTTTTAAAGGTTGTCTTCCATTTATCTCCTTCTCTAATCCAAATCTGGTGATATTCGTTCTCCAAATCTATCTTCGTGAAGTACTTAGCTCCACTTAAACAATCCATAATGTCATCCATTCTCGGCAAGGGAAATCTATACTTGATGGTGATCTTGTTGATGGCTCTAGAATCTATACACATCCGACATTCCCCATCCTTCTTTGGTGCTAGTACTACAGATATTGCGCATGGAATCAAACTCTCTCTAATCAATCCCTTTCGCAACAAATCTTGACTTATTTTTCAAATCTTCACTCTTTGTTGGAGTCATATGACGAGTTGCCTTATTTAGCAAACTGGTTCCATGAATCAGGTCCATCTGATGACTAATCTTTCTTACTAGAGGCAAACCTTCAGGTATGCTATTATAAATAATTGCCTAAAACTTATTCAACAAATCTAAAACCTCTACAGGTACCTCATTACTATTTTCTTTATCAACTTTAGGGATCAATGCAAAACACATATGTTCATGCCTCATACCTTCTAGGAACTTTCTTCCATCAACCAAAAAAATTCTTGCACTACTGCATACCTTTTCCTTTGCCTCTTTCGAGGGCTTCAACTTATGACGAACCCCATCCTTTGTCAAAGAATAGGTTTTGGCATGTCCATCATGTACTGCTCACCAATCAAACTGTCATGGTCTACCTAACAACATATGACAAAAATCCATAGGCATAATATCACATAATACATCATCATGGTAATTTCCAATATTGAACCTAACCAGACATTGTTCATTTAGCAAAGCTTTATGGTTCTTCTACAACCAAGAAATCTGGTATAGATTCAGATTCCTTCTTCTTTCCAACCGTAACTTACTAACCATCTCTTCTAAAACAAGGTTATCAGTACTACCTCCATCAATAATAACATTGCAAAGTTTACCTTCACACTTACATCTAGTGTGAAACAAATTCTTCCTTTGAGTTGGCTCTTTCTCCTCATTTAGCAAGGCTTTTCTAGTAACAAGAACCTCTCCACTTTCTGCATCCTCAAAATGTGAAGAATCAACATCTTCATCTACATGTGCAACTCGTGCATTACCCTCAGGTCTTCCATTTGTCCTTCCTTGATGTTGAGGACACTCATATGCCCTATTCCCTTCTTCTCCACATTGGAAATGGGTTCCACGAAAGCCTCCTATCCCTAGTCCTCGTCGAAATCTTCCTCTCCTCTTTGGTCTCCATTATTTTGATCACGAGGATGATAGGTATAATCTCCTTTCTAGTTTTGGCTGCTTCTGGATCATTTGCCCTTATTTTGATCTTCATTTCGACCTACATATGGCCATCCACTACTCTTTCCACCACGACCTCCACCTCTTTGCTTTCTTTCAAACCTTTTGTTTAACTGTTCTTTTACCTTCAAAGCAAACTGATACGCATCTTAAAAGGTATACATTCTTAAGAGACTTGAATCTTTTTGAAGTATTGGCTTCAACCCATTTATGTAATGGGAAACTTTCTCCTTGTTGGACTCAGAATGACCTATTCTGATCAAGACTCAGTAGAATTATTTTGTATAATCCTTAATAGATTTTCATGCTTGTTTCAACCCTTGCATCTTCTTCAAAAAATCCAACTCATAGTCCCCAAGAATGAACTATCTCTTCAAGTTTTTCACCATCCGATCAAATCTTGTTATTTTCTCTTTCCCTTTTCTATTTATTTCCAACTGGACTTCTTTCCACCATATGCTAGCATGGCCTTTCAATTTTTCCTTTGAAAATTTAACCCAATCTGAGTCTTCTATTTCCTCATACTCAAAATAATCTTCCATTTCATTGATCCAATCGATCAACTCCTCTAGATTTAGGTTTCCTGAAAAATTAGAAACTTCTATCTTCGGCCTCCTTCCAATCTTAGAAATGGCCCTAATCAGTCTGACTTCTCTAGGATCCATTACATCTTGTGCTTCCTTGTATTGTCCCCATTTTTTCCATTCGCCCTTTGATGCATGATAGCCTATTTCTAAAAGTTTGTAGGCTTGTTAGAGGTAAAATTAGGGTTTCCTATGTTATTGGGATTCTGAGCACTTTTGAGGGTTTGCATGTATAATTTTCTGATGCATGTCTAGTGATGTTTTCTAGGTTTTTGGAGAGCTTCGGAATGGTGTGACATGCATCTCCATCAAACAACCTTTTCTATAACTTGCTATTTTTAGCTAGCACATTGGAGTTTTGAGTTTTGGAGTGCAGATTCTTTTTGGATTTTCTGAGAGTTTCACAATGGTATGGCATGCAAAGTGAGCGGAGAAAGTTTTTAGAATTTACTATTTTTAGTAAGTTATATTTTTAGCAGGACTCCAGTCAATAGCAACATAGTAAGCTTTTTCACTTTGAGTGGAGCAGTTGAGTTTTCCCTAATTTGGCTTTTTGAGGTGCATTTGTGAATAAATGATTTATTTAAATCATTTGATGATTTTAATATGTTATGACCTTGGCCTAGCATAATAACTTCATGTTGTTTTTAAAAGTGGTCATAAAAGGGAGGACATCTCATGAAAGAAATATTTAATATTTCTAAAGTCAATTAATTATTTTAAAGATGGGACACCACTTTAGAGATGGTTATTATTTTATTAAAATTTTATTATCTCCCTAAATTTTGGACGTGCCAAAATAAGAGGGAAGAAATATTTTAAAATTAAAATATTTTCAAGGGCAAGAAAGGGATTTTTTTATGGAGAAGTTGAAGGGTCACCTCAAAACTTATAAAAGAAGGCCTTTTCTCTCTCATTGATTATCTTGGAAAATGTTGTAAAGTTATGTTGTTGAATTAATTTTAGAATCCGACTAAGGGAAAGCTTAGCAAGTTTACTCCATTCTTCGGACCTAAAAATATGGTACCCTGAATGGTTGCTTGAGAGTGTACTTCATCCAGAAGTGCATATTGGGCATCAAAGTGAAGATATTGGTGAAAATTTCTAGTTTTAATCTTGTTGGTTCACATACAACTGAAATCGAATTTTGTTAGCAACTTTGTGAATAAATTTTATTTTATTTTGGGCATTTCTGCTATGTGATTGTTGACCATGGGTGACCCTTTCCATGAAAGTTGAGATTTAATTTCAAAGAACCTAATTTTTAAGAGAAAAATTCCCCTTGCATCCAAGTCATACCCTCTTAAAGCACATTGGAATTTGTGCCAAATAAATGAAGGGGTTTTGATGTTGTTTTTTGTTTTTTTCTTGGGTGCCATACTCCTTGAGAGCCTTTGCAAAATATTTGAGTCAATTCAGAGGTAATTTGGTGAAGTTATGAACATTTAAGTGATTTTACAAGTTGTTGGTTATTCATTTCCAGAATTGCAGATTTATATCAGACTTGTTTCAATTTGAAGTTCCAGTCTTTTTTTCATCAATTATTGATTCATATCTAACGTGGAATCGTCCAGTTTCTTGGTGCTTTGAAATCATTGTAATATTCATGTAATTTGCAGCTCTTTCTCATATTGTAAAACTGTAAATAGTAGTATTTTTCCAATTTATTATTGCTGCAATTATTAATTAATTCCACATTAAGCACCCCTGGATGATATACCGCCAGTGTGGAGAAACGAATTGTTCAAGATTTCTTGTACCTTGCACTGAAGTTGTGAATTCCCACTTTTTAGTGGATGTATTCTAACGGAGTGAATTGTTTCATTTGTAATTTCATTCCCCCCACTGTTTGTGAAAGTGTGGAAAATCTTTCATGGTTTATCTGCCTAAGTTCTTTCAGTTTTGTAATTAGTACTCCACCATATGTTAGCACCTCGCCTTCTAAAGGATCTTGTGTGCACATTCTTGGTGTTGAGTTTAGTTCTTCTCTCTCAATTGTAATCAATTCAGTTATAGAGTTAATTAGATCCTTGGGATCCTCTGACCATATGCCCACCCCTCCTCCCTCATCGGGTCTTAGGGCGCATTCTTGGTTAGAGTTACCATTCTGCATTGTTTGGTTGAAGCTAACCTTAACAGGTGCATGGTTGCATTGTATTTGAAATGAAAAAATCAAGAAAAAATTGAGAAGGTATCTTTCAGTGGTATTAGAGCCTGTTTTCCTGTCATCCTGTGAGTTTCAGCGCTTCAGTTATCAGATGAGAGTCAGAGAAGACCGATACTACATCAGAAAGCAGAAGAGTTTAGTTTCAGCTTCAGAAGTTTTTGAAGTTAACACTTTTTCAGAGGTTTGTGAAACCTTGTCTTGTTAGATTAAAGTATGGCTAATGAAGAAGAGATGAAATTCGCAGAGACTCTCTTTTTGGTTGGAAAGAGACTTGGCAAAGAATTTCAGTCAAGGGGAAATGAAGAGAATATTCTTCATTTGTTAGAACAATGTTTGAGACAAGTGAAGCCATCACTTTCAAAGGAAATGCAGTTGGCATTAACTCCTGCAGTTAATGTTTTGAATCAGCGATATTGGTTGAGGCATCCAGATGAAACTAAGCTGCTGATTTCTTCTTGTTTCATGGAAGTGATAAGAATTGTGAAACCACAATTGCCCTATGATGAAGAAACTATGAAGACCATATTAAGTATGATTGTGAAGAGTTTTCAACATATGGATGAAACTGGAAGTGTTTTGTTTCCAAGAAGAGATGCTGTCCTAAAGACATTTTCAGAAGTGAGAACTTGCATCCTTTTGATAGAATTGGGGATGGAAAATCAAATTTACCGTTTGTTTGATTATCTCTTCACTTCGACTTGGAGTGAGCAGGAAGAGGGGGTGTTTGCAGCTGTTAAAAATGTTCTAATTGACACCATCAAAGAAGCTGATACTCTTCCTGAAAGTGTTCAGTGCCTTCTCAAGAATGCCTATGAACGTGAAGAGCAGATTTCTCCTACTACTGATTTGTTAGTCAAAAAACTTCTCAGTCAATGTGAAGATAAGTTGAAACCACTCATGAAGAAGATTGTTGAAAACAAAAAGGAGATTTTTGAAGCTGAAAAGGAGGAGGAAAGTTGGAATCCATTCGAATTCATAGTAAATGTTCAAGGAGTTTCCATTCATCCTGCGGTAGAGAACAACGAGTCAACATGTGATAAGGAGCCTCAAGTTGATGATCCAAGGGAAGAATTTTTGGAAACAAGAGCTAACATGGAGTTGCATGAAGAGACCCTAAGTGCAAATCCAAATGAAGGAGAAGTTTGGATTTAAGAAGATATGTATTCAACTAGCGAATTGCCTTTTCACAATTCGGGAGAATGCTGGTTTGAAAGTCAAGAAAAAGAGGAAGCTGAAGTCTCTTCTCACTTCAAAGTTGATTTGACCAATTCCTTTAAATCATATGTAGAAGACAACCTTAGTAGTCATAAGGCAGATTTCTCTTCACCTGAAAACAAGCTAAGGCAAAAAGCTAAGGAATTGTAAGGTACTATGGATGGAATGACAAAGAGTGTTTATCACATGCAAGACAAGTTGAGGAATACAGCTCAAACCATTTTTGACATCTTCATCCATCAAAGTTGTGCTACAACATTTCAGCCAGTTTATGAAGATTGCAGTTCAAGATCACAAACTGCAGAAAATGGAATTCAAGTTTTGTCAAAATTTGATGGAGTTCATCAGCATGTTGAAAATCTGATTTATGAAGTGCCAAGAGGAGAAGTTGTATGTTGCATTTCCATAGATGAAATGAAGTCCATTAAGTTTGCCTTGGAGGAAATTAAAACTAGTCTTTTGCAAATCATTCGTGACAAAGACAAAGTGGCCAAAATTGCTGATAAAGCATTGGAGAGGAACAAGCTTACCAAAGCTAAGCTGCAGGAAGTGCATGAGACTTTAATTGAGCTGAGAATCAGATTTTTGCAGTTCAATGTTCATGGGAACAAGAAAACAAAGCAAGAGCAGAAGAGCTCCAGGAAATTCTTGATGAGCTTGATCTCATACAAGAAAAATTTGACTTGGTACGCTGTCTTGAGAAGCAAGAGCATTCAAATTCTCATCGACAAGTTTTTCAGGCATTTGACAATATCTTGTATGAAGAAGATGCTAGTAGGATTTATGAAAATCCTCTTTTTGAAAATAAAGAAGGAATTTTTTCAAGTAATATCAAAGAAAGAAAAAATTTCAATTGGTCCTTCAGTAGTGGAGAGGTGGTTCGAGAGCTACATGAAGAGGAATCTACTGCTGCTTTTAGTACATCCATTCAGCAAGGAATGGTAAATCAAGGAACATTAAGAAATGAAGATGTTTTTTTTATTCAACAACAAAGAGTTGATTGGCATACTGATGAGGACTTTATTTATTATTTGATGAGGATGCTTGTAAGGTTCTTGTCAGATTTCACTATGTCTCCATCTTCTCTTAGAATAACTGATTCCAAAATTATATTTAATGAAGGATTCATGGAATCTTTCCAGCAATATATGACAGAATATTTTGGATTCAACCTTTTCAACGAACTTAGGTTTGTTGATTACTTCTTGGAGTTTCAAGATGTGTTTATTCAGATGGAAAGGGAAAATCAGAGGATTCATGTGAGAATAGTTCTCCGTCTGAGAAATGGTTCTTCATTGCTGATGGTTTGGGATCCTGACATTATTGGGCAAGGTAATATTGAAAATTTTAAAGGGGTTAAACCAGCACATTGTCTTCTGAATGTAGTTGTGATTATTGTCTTTTGTGGTTGGAAAAGTCTTCAATTGAAAATCAGTATTTGGGATCTCAAGTATATTCTTATGAAGAATGGTATGCATAAAAAGAAGGTTGGATGGAGTGATAAGTGTCAAAATTTCAGTTTTATGTTTGTTGCCTCCTTTCTTGGCCATTGGTTCTTTATTTCTGATCATAAATTGGTGTTCTAGAAAGGAAATATGATCAGAAGTTGGTTTGTGGTGGCATGGGGACCCTTGCTGAAAGTGCCACCAGCCTTGTTCATGAGCAGCTATGTCAAATTTGATGAGAAATTCTTTTATTGCAGCTGCTGTCTACCCTCTTGGATGCTGATTTTTCAAAAATCAAATTTCAAGATGATTATTTCAGACCTGTTTGACAGTTGGTTAGTTCAATTTCAAGTCTCTCCATCTCTTATTTGGACTGAAGGTTTGCCTCAACTAAGCAAGGGAATGATTTAGTATAGTCAAAATTCAGATATGGGTTGTTCTTTGATAATAAATAGTAGAATTCATAATATCTCATACATTATTGTTTGAGGCAGCGAGTTATTAGTTGATTTGATTTGTCAAATTAAGGCTCATAAAGTGAAAGAAATTAAGATTTCTCGGAGTCTTTCCAATGAATGTATATCCCTTTGGATTGAGATGGAGTATGGAGCTTGGTTCGCTGTTTGGCATTGGTTTGGTGACTTGTTTGAAAATATTTTTGTTGCTGATCAGAATTATGACAACAAGGTTTGGGGGTCCTACAGACTGATATGGGAGCCGAACACTGACATGTTTGGTGCATCATCTTTTGTGGATCGACTTATGTTGCTCCACCTTGATGTTTTAATCAGAGTGGGACAACGGATTAGAGAAGCAATGTTCCTGAGAATGATTTGGAATCCTGGAATCACTTGGGTTTACAATTTAGCAGCTGAGGATGGGGAAGCCAATGTTGGCTTTCTGGAGTATTTTCCCATAGTGTTTCAGTTTAGTTTTATTTGGTGGTCTCTTGTGTTGGCATCCAGCAGTGCATTGCTTACATCAATTGGTGCTATCGATCTCCTAGGTTGAGTTGGGACCCTGGGATCACGTTTAGTTTCAATTGGTTTCGCATAGTGATTTTGGAATACCAATTGAGTTGCTTGAGGACGAGCAATTTTGGGAAGGGCGGACTGTAATGTCCCCATTTTTGCCATTCGGCCTTCAATGCGATAGCCTACTTAAAAGCTTGTGGAAAACTGTCCAAAAGGTAAATTAGGGTTTCTTGTTATTGGGATTTTTAGGAGCAGTTTGAGGTTTATGTATGAGTTTGCGATGCATATGCGGTGATATTTTGGTTTTGGAGAACTTTGAAATGGTGTGCATCTCCATTAGACAACACCACGGAAATTATTTTTAGCTAGCACATTGGAGTTTTGAGTTTTGGAGTGCAGATTCTTTTTGGATTTTCTGAGAGTTTCACAATGGTATGGCATGCAAAGTGAGCGGAGAAAGTTTTTAGAATTTACTATTTTTAGTAAGTTATATTTTTAGCAGGACTCCAGTCAATAGCAACATAGTAAGCTTTTTCACTTTGAGTGGAGCAGTTGAGTTTTCCCTAATTTGGCTTTTTGAGGTGCATTTGTGAATAAATGATTTATTTAAATCATTTGATGATTTTAATATGTTATGACCTTGGCCTAGCATAATAACTTCATGTTGTTTTTAAAAGTGGTCATAAAAGGGAGGACATCTCATGAAAGAAATATTTAATATTTCTAAAGTCAATTAATTATTTTAAAGATGGGACACCACTTTAGAGATGGTTATTATTTTATTAAAATTTTATTATCTCCCTAAATTTTGGACGTGCCAAAATAAGAGGGAAGAAATATTTTAAAATTAAAATATTTTCAAGGGCAAGAAAGGGATTTTTTTATGGAGAAGTTGAAGGGTCACCTCAAAACTTATAAAAGAAGGCCTTTTCTCTCTCATTGATTATCTTGGAAAATGTTGTAAAGTTATGTTGTTGAATTAATTTTAGAATCCGACTAAGGGAAAGCTTAGCAAGTTTACTCCATTCTTCGGACCTAAAAATATGGTACCCTGAATGGTTGCTTGAGAGTGTACTTCATCCAGAAGTGCATATTGGGCATCAAAGTGAAGATATTGGTGAAAATTTCTAGTTTTAATCTTGTTGGTTCACATACAACTGAAATCGAATTTTGTTAGCAACTTTGTGAATAAATTTTATTTTATTTTGGGCATTTCTGCTATGTGATTGTTGACCATGGGTGACCCTTTCCATGAAAGTTGAGATTTAATTTCAAAGAACCTAATTTTTAAGAGAAAAATTCCCCTTGCATCCAAGTCATACCCTCTTAAAGCACATTGGAATTTGTGCCAAATAAATGAAGGGGTTTTGATGTTGTTTTTTGTTTTTTTCTTGGGTGCCATACTCCTTGAGAGCCTTTGCAAAATATTTGAGTCAATTCAGAGGTAATTTGGTGAAGTTATGAACATTTAAGTGATTTTACAAGTTGTTGGTTATTCATTTCCAGAATTGCAGATTTATATCAGACTTGTTTCAATTTGAAGTTCCAGTCTTTTTTTCATCAATTATTGATTCATATCTAACGTGGAATCGTCCAGTTTCTTGGTGCTTTGAAATCATTGTAATATTCATGTAATTTGCAGCTCTTTCTCATATTGTAAAACTGTAAATAGTAGTATTTTTCCAATTTATTATTGCTGCAATTATTAATTAATTCCACATTAAGCACCCCTGGATGATATACCGCCAGTGTGGAGAAACGAATTGTTCAAGATTTCTTGTACCTGATTTTTAAGAGAAAAATCACCCTTGCAGCCAGACTGTACCCTCTTAAAGCACATCGGAATTTGTTCCAAATAAATGAATGGGTTTTGATGTTGTTTTCTATTTTTTTCTTGGGAACCATACTCCTTGAGAGCCTTTGCAAAATATTTCAGCCAATTCGGAGGTAATTTGGTGAAGTTATGAACATTTAAGTGAGTTTACAAGTTGTTGGTTATTCATTTCCAGAATTGCAGATTTATATCAGACTTGTTTTAGTTTGAGTTTCCAATCTTTTCTTAATCAATTATTGATTGATATCTAAGGTGGAATCATCCAGTTTCTTGGTGCTTTGAAATCATTGTAATATTCATGTAATTTGCAACTCTTTCTCATATTGTAAAACTATAAACAGTAGTACTATTCTAGTTTATTATTGATGCAATTATTTCTTAATTCCACATTAAGCACCCATGGATGGTATACTGCTAGTGTGGAGAAATGAATTGTTTAAGATTTCTTGTACCCACTGTCAAGTGGTGAATTCTCACTCTTGAGTGGATGTCTGCCGCAACGGATGAATTTTTTGATTTGTAATTTCATTCCCCCCACTATTTTAGTGGAAGTGTGGAAAATCTCTCATGGTTGGTTATTTGCCTAAGTTCTTTTAGTGTTGTAATTAGTACTCCACCATATGTTAGCACCTCACCTTCTAAAGGATCTTGTGTGCACATTCTTGGTGTTGAGTTTAGTTCTTCTCTCTCAATTATAATCAATTCAGTTATGGAGTTAGTTAGATCATAGGGATCCTCTGACCATATGCCTGCCCCTCCTCCCTCATCGAGTCTTAGGGTGCATTCTTGGTTAGAGTTACCATTATACATCATTTGGTTTGAAGCTAACCTTAACAGGTGCATGGTTGCATTGTATTTGAAATGAAAAAATCAAGAAAAAATTTAGAGGGTATCTTTCATTCCTCTTCGAATGGCTCTTCATCTTCAGCCTCATCCTCACTTTCATCTCTTCTTCTAACATCAGCTCCTCTACGCAATTCTTCCTACAGTGCTTGAACTTGCCTTTGGAGGGCTCTAAAACCCTCTTTTGTTACCCCAACATTTCTTCCACCATGGTTTCTTCGTGGAGGCATCTTTTCTCACTGACCCACAACCAAAAGTCCTAGTGTAAACTACCTCAAGTTTGGTGATTTGTCTACACACTCAAGAACTCCTCCTCTAATACCACTTGATGAGGGGTACTCCCCTTACAATATAAAACTAACAAAAACAACAAATAACGGCACACACAAAATGCAAGAAGGAAATAAAATATTTTCTATTATCACTGAAATGAAAATGAAATTACAACATTATATTTTCCATCACATGGGTTTTATGATTATATAAATCTACAAATCTAAAAATCGGAGCCACCATCTATGCTGCTCTAGCCTCTCTTCTATAGTCCCCTTTCACATCCTTTATTTGGAAGGTGTAACTTCCTTAGAATCTTTTGGAAAGCGTAACTTCCTCAAGAAGATATTTTGAAATTTTATTAATTTTGGTAGTACAACTTCATGGGGTCATAACTTTTGATCCAACCATCAGATTTTCTATTATAATACCTTTTCAAAAATCTCTCAAGAAATATTCCGCCTAAAAATAGGGCCTAAAGGCCAACTAATTTTTTTTCCACCAATTTTCAGGCCCATCCAGAGCCTCTAAGTGCCTCAAAATTGATTTCAAATATTTTACTAGGATTTTCAAAAATTGAAATTTTAATATCTCTCAAATGAAAAATGGCATTCAAATGATTTCTTCACCACTGGCCTCAATTTACCATTTTGGAGGTCTGTGTAAGATTTCATATCCAACCATGCATAAATGCAAACTTACAAAAATAATAACCCTACCAAAATTAGCCCTTATTTAAAAAGAAACAACATTTTTTTGGGTGATGCAAGATTTATCTTACACCCTAGATGCTCTTGCATCAATTTTGTTAGCAACGTGGATCTAGTTTCCTTGGTTCTATGTAGTTTGGTCATAGGATTCGTCATTCCTAATAGGCGAGGCATATAGTTTCCTATTGGTTGGGGTGTGTACATCAAGCAGATGTTTGAGCACAACACTAGATATACATGGGGCTCGTGTCTTCTAGCCCACTTATATCGAGATATGCACGAGGTCGCCTATCGTGGTGGTAGTTCTATTTTAGTTGGTGTCTCTCTTTTGCATGTATGGGCCTGGAAGCATATCCCAATAGCTCATCCTGATGGTATTTTGGATCAGAATCCGAAGGACCCATATTCTTATCATTATGGCGATTTCCTTCATTATACTTGGCCTGGGAAGCTTCCCTAATGGTGTCATGTTTTAGATGATATGTCACGTTTTGTATGGAGACCATATTTAGATTGTGAGGCCTGACACAATGACTAGGATAATTTACCTTTTTGCAAACAGATTAGGTGGCTCATTGGTCATATTCACTCCTTACTTGAGAGATATCTACCCAATAGGGTTTTCCAATAGTTTGGTGAGTGACAGGGTCATTTTCCAAATGCATATGAGGCTCATTTTGGTCAGGTGTATGGGTTCTACAGGTTGATCATGATCCTATCATTGTTGAGTTCAATGCTCTTTCTCCATTTAGGTGGGGTTGGCCAGTCGATTTAGCAATTCTTAGTACTACCCCTAATTTTGATTAGTGGTGGGCACAAAATATTCCATTGAGGTTTATAGATGTTGCTAGTTTTTCTATGATAGGTAGAGTTGGAATTACTAGTCGTTGAGGAGAGAGGCAGTATGTCAAGATTGTTGTTGAGAAGCTTGCTAAGGCTAGGAAGGATGGTGGATAGGGTAGACAGGATGATTTGATGTAGCAGGATCAGGGATAGGTTCCAGGTCCACCACCACCTAGAGATGGATCAGTGTAGCTAGCTCAGATGATCGCCATGAGGGACGCAAAGGTAGTGCAGTGATAGGTCATTGAGGATCATATTTCCACCCTGACAACAAAGAGGGATAGCTTGAGGGAAGAGCAAGACACTGAGAGCGGGCATCATCATGTTGCAGAGGCCCAAGTATAGGTGATCACAGTTGAGAGAGATACTCTCATAATAGAGCGTGATGCCCTCCATGTAGAGAGAGATCAATATATGAGAGATTCTACATATTACAAGACTCTATATGATGTCTTTATACCTAGAGCACAATGACAGTTGTGGTTTGGAGAGCCTAGTATTATTGCAGAGGTTGAGTCTTATGGATATTTCGTTATATAGTATAATCTGTAGCCTGATCCTTAGAGTCCTCTTCCTCCAACTGGGCAGCAATTTATTTGTACTTGATCTTTATGATGTTTACTATTCAGAGACTTATATTACAAACATGATTTTGTATATCTATCCATCAGGCCAACTAAGGCCTTTGATATATGTATACCTATTTTATTATCCTATCACACATGTTTCATTACGATGATGTACCTAACATTCTCATTTTTTATGATGATATATATGAGATATACATGCTCCAATTCAACTTTATTGTGTTTTTTTATTATGTGTATGATGGATGTATGCCTTATACATGGTAAATTATGTTTTCATTGCTTTATTATCATCATGATATGCATTGATGACATTGTGGATGCAGGATGGATATGGTACTATTGATATTGTGATGCAGGATGGATGTTAGAAGAAATATTTGATGATGAATAGAAATTTGATGTTGTTAGTAATTTGATGAGTTGCTTTTGCTTTACTTGGAGGCTTTGCATTTTTAACAATCCTTTTTGATGTAGCAAACAAATACAATGCACCAGGGTATTAATAACAAGGTGAATTTGTATCCATTTCATGGACTTTGACTCGACATATAAATAATATTCTTGTTCATACCAGACATACAAAAACTTTGTTTAAAATATATGGTTGGGTTGTGTTAAAAAAATTTAGACCAATTACATAGACAGGTATGAAATACCTAACATGCAACTGCTACATGAATGATCTCAAAACAGCTTCCATACACTCAATAAGCAAGTATTTGCCGAAGTAGTATTACAAAAACATCTTACAAAAAAAAAAGGAAATGAAGTTCAATTGCCACCATTCCTTCTTCTTTAAATCCTTATAGACATCCTCGAGACATCCTAGGAATGAGTCAATAAAATAAATCATAAAGATAAGACTATAAAAAGATAAAACAATATTGCAGTATCACTTGCCATATCTATTTTGAGGTTTCAGACTATTTATCCATTGTTGATCATGTCTATCATAGGAATGAATCAGTTAAGGCATATCTCAGGATGTTGTTGGTGATTTTGTCAAAAGATAGGTAGTTAACAATTTGTCATTGTTTGTGTCTGTTTTTAATCAAAGCTTTGTGATTGTTTGCTTGAAAGTTATAGATTTTGGTGTTTTCTTTGTTTGTTTTTTTGTTCTTTCAAAGGGTGAGGATGATGATTTGTTTATTATGGATGAAAATTTTATCGTGGAGTGTGATGATGGAGTTTAGGATCTTTTTTATTTTTCTGAGTTTTATGATGTTTTTGTTGTTTTCAGGAGACTAACCTAGGGCCTCATAGGCTCGTGGGTAAAAGCACAAACTTGTGTCATACTTTATAAAGGAATCAACCAACAACAAAAAAAAATTGATCTTCGACCACATAAAAGTGGTCTTTATATTTTGAATTTAAAAATGATGTAAACTAATGAAATGTAGAACTTTTGATGAAGTGTATTCCTATAATTTTTTAGATTTTTTAAAAATTGTTTTCATTATTTTTTATCAATTTAAGAACTGATTTTGGAATGCTGATTTTTTTTTTTTTAAAGTGACGTTCACGAGATGTCAAGAAACAAATTGAAAAAAACTTCAATTTTCCAAGAATTTGTTTTCTCCAAATAGGTAACTTTTGTAGCATAGGGAACATTACAAGTTAGCAATATCAAGCATAATCAAACTAAGCCCTAAAGTAATAATGAAGAACATGGAAAGTAAAGCATAAAACATGAAAGATCTTACCATACCCTTATGTGTTACATGAATCACCTTCATTACACTCCTCCATTTTGTTGTAGTATAATAATTCCCTCATATTTTTATTCAGTATGCAAGTAGGGCCTAAAGACAATGATAATAGAAAAATATTGAAGATTTCTATGATTTCTAAAACTTTTAAGATTTTCCAGGGATTTGAAATGAGAATGATAAAGCCTTTTTATAGGCAAGTCAGTTTCGAATGACAGGTTGAGATTGAAAAACAAATAATCGACGGTGAAGATTAAAAAGACGAAGCATAGGATAAGATTAGGGCTAAGTTAAAGCAAGTGGTAAAGATTGAATCGTGAAGATTTAACTAAAAATAATTTAATCAATAGTGGAAGTTAGTCGAGACAAGAAGGAATAAAGATTGGATGTAGAAGATAAAGTCGCCATAGAAAAAGGGATGAGTTAGAAAAGAAATCAAATCTTTTTTCCATTTAAATGACCAATGACCAATTAAATAATAAAGATATTATTTAATTTTAGAGGATTGTGATAAGTAGGAATCATCATTTTGAATTAAATAATGATTTTAATTTTAAAGTCAAGATATGGGATCTAATTAAATAAATAAATATTTATTTAATTAGAGAGAGAAAAAAAGCTAATGAATATTAAATAATTAAAATAATTATTTAGTTATAGTGAAAAGTGTAAGATTATCACCGAAAAAATGATCTATTAGAGAAAAACAAATCTTATCTTATCTAAGTGACCAATAAATAATTAGATAGCAAAGATACTATCTAATTATAGAGAAATATGATAAGGAGAAATCATTTTTGAATTAAATAATAATAATTCAATTGAATATTCGAGATATTGGACCAAATTAAATAAATAAATATTTATTTAACTAAACAAAGAAAAGGCTAACGAATAATTAAATAATTTAAATAATTATTTAATTATAATGGAAAGTGGCATAGGACTTAAATAAATAAAAATTTATTTAATTTTAGAAAGAAGATAAGTGTAATTAGTGACATAATTAAATAATATTTATTTAATTAATCAAAGAAGAATAAAGGTAGTAATGAATTAATTAAATAATTAAATTTATTTAATTAATAGAGGACATATGACTTTAGGAAATAATTAAATAATTAAAATTATTTAATTATGAAGAATGAAGATGAAAGAATTATGAAAAAATTAAGAGTCACAGTTCTAGGACAATTTTTAGTGTCTACATTTTGCCCCTCTTTGATACAATGCAGTTTATCGCGTTGTGTCAAAGAAAATTAATCAAAAATATTCCCTAGTGAAAGGGAGAATGACGAGGAGGTAGTGGTATGCCCCCTTGAGAGGATAGGTAGGTTCGAAGAACACGAGTGTTCTCCCAAAATGGATGAGAGAACTAGAAGATGAAGGACAAAAGGATAGAGGAACATAGATAAGGGTGGTGAAGATGCAGAAAAGAAGAAATGTTAGAGTGAAAAAGATGAATGGTAGCATAGAAGACATGGATGTTAGTGCATCACCAAAAAGTGTAGTCTTAACACTTTTCACTCATTTGGACCCTTTCCTATGGAATTTGGACCTCTTTTTGCCCCTTTCCCAACCTTGTGCCAAAGTGTTGTAAGGTGTTGTATAACATTTTCACACTTTCATAATCTTGTCATCACTAAATCAACCCTGTCTTATGGCAGAATGACCCCTTAATGTACTTATAGGTCTTATTTAGTGTGTTTTGTGAGACAATCCCGACAAACAACAATAATCATCTTTTAATCCCCGAAACCAATCAAAAATTCTCAGGTGGACCAGGTTGCCACCTTGGGTGACCTAGTCCCATGTGGCTTAAAATTCAAATTTAACTTAATATTATTTTAGGCTTTTGTCTCCTAAACCCTAAGGTCAGCCTGTGTGGTGTTATTTCAGGGAAATTAGGGCACAACTTGTATAAATAAGGTTTTTCCCCTCATTTTAACCCTAATTCTAGTCATTCTCACCTATCACTCAATCTTCTTAATCACTCATCCACTACTCTTCTCAAGAAAGCTAGGGTTTGCATCATGGGTCATCAAGACATCCTTTGTTGAAGCATTCAAGGGCTAAAACCACAACCATTGCTGCAACAATCCAACATCTCTCATCATGGAAAGTTATTAGTTCATTTTTCTCATATTTCATGCTACATTATCTTGTTTCTTCACTTGATTTAATTATCTAAAAGGGGTTTGACCAAGGCAAACCCCCATGCCCTAACAATCAACATTTCCTTCTCTATCTTTGTGTGTTTGCAGATTTAGGTATCTTGGAAGCTTGGAGATCACTCAAGAATGGGTTAAAGACTTGTTTAGGGCACTTCCTTGTTGATTAGGTCAAGAATCTACACAAGAAGACACCTATAGATAGAGAATCAAAGTTGCAGATCTGAACACCCAAAGAAGTAGAAAGTGCAGATCAAGACCTTCACAGTACACCTTCATATCTCCCGAAATCTAGAAGTGGACCAGGTCACCATTAGTGGTGACCTAGTCCCACTGTACATGCATTTCTGGGTTTTTCTGTAGATTTGAGCACCGTTTTGGTAGAAACTAATTTTGGCACATTTTCATAGAAACTAGACTAGGTCACCCAAAATGGCATAAATGTCTTAGTTGACCTTTGCATCAGTTTTACCAGGTTTCTAGACCTTCATGCCATCTCTCTTCAACCTTCAAGTGCACCTCTTTAGTTTTAATCATTTGTGTAATAGTTTTCTTATGCTTCTTAGGTCATTTAGTTAATGTTTTCATATCATTATGTGTTTTCTAGCACTTTGCATTTCAATAGTTTAGCATTAATAAATCATATTTCTTTCAGTTTATTACACTTAGACACACTCCAAACACATCCAAAAACCCCTAATATTTGAATTTAACCATTATCATTTTGGCCTACCTCTCTCCTTTTAGGTGAAAAAACCAAGAAGTGTTAGAGAGTCTTGTAGTGCCAAAATCTATGTTACATTTTGGTGAACCTGATGTGAAAGGGTTAGTCTCTTTTCCCATTTCCATGTTACATTTTGGTGAACCCGACTTTCCACAACCCTCTTCTTTGATTTGGAGCTCTTTCTCATCTTAGGTTTTCATTGCATTACATTTTGCATTGTTTAATTTACATTCTAGGGTTTCAAATTTTGCATTAGTGAAAGTGCATATAGGTTGCATCATTTACATCTTAAAACATTAAAAATTTCTAAAATTTTGCATTTTTATCTTAGATCTGCATTATACCATACAGAAACCACCTACACCCCTCAAAATATTCTACAAAAACTGAAAAAAATCACCAACAGGACTAATTCGCCACCCTGGGCGACCTAGTCCCTTTAGGCCCCTAAAGTTTCATTTTATAGAGCTGAAAACCCTATTTTTAAGCTTCTTTTTAGTGCCAGTATCTATCTGTGTCCATTGGTAGTGTTTTTGTTACATGCATTTCATTAAAACTAGCTTAACTTAGCTAATTTCATGCATTGCTTAGTTTCAATTTTGCATATACTACATTTATTTTTCAGATTGTTGCATAGTGTAATCAAAAAATTACCTTGTTTCCCATCTAAAAAATTACATTTCAATATTTCACTTTAAATTATTGCATTACATTCTCTTTCCCTTCTCTTCATACCATTTTTTTCTTTTAAAATATGTGGCCTTGATTTGGTTTCAAATGGATTGCATAAATACAACATCCCTTCTTATGAGTTCAATGTAGATTACAATAATGAATTCATTTAAGAAAATGTTAATAACCAAACCATTGACACAATTCTTAACATGACATTACCCCTTGATGAGGATGTTAGTGTTTACAATCATAACAATCATACTTGTGCTTCTCCCTATACCTCTCCTATTAGTGACAAAGGTATCTTAGTGCAAGAAGCTACAAGTGTTGAGGGTCTTGATTGTCCCTCTCCTCATCCCCCTTTTGAAGACACTAAACAAAAAACTAATGACATCATAAACACATTTCTTAACATTTTCTTACCTAGTCTCCCTAACCATGACAATAAAAATTTCCATTCTTCTAATATCCCTCCTCGATGCAAAGAGGATAGGTTGGTGTTAGAAGATACATCTCTTAAGAGTCATGATAATCTTGACCCTCCATTCCCCCATGCTCCCACCATTTGGGATAATCTATTTGAACATCATAGTGGTCCTTCTCTTGATGCCTCCCCTACTTGTGTTGAAGCTAGTGGTGACCATAATCCAAGCTCTCCCACTAGGGTAGATAGTATGGAACAAGAGAATGAAACCTTTGCAACACAATCTAATCAAATAGAACCCTCTCATAATCATCCCACTATTGATAATACCATCATTGATCATTCCCCTTCTTGTGATGAAGTCATTTTAGAAGAACCAAACCTTGAATGTCATGAACATGTGGTTTGTAGTTATCCTAAAAACTCTCCACCTAGAGAGGATATCATGATGCAAAACATTGACAATAGTAATATTATACACTTAGATGAAGTTGCAGAGCCCATCTTAGAATCTCCTTCCCTAAAGGATGTTAATATTATTCAACCCCAACTCATACTCTATCCCCCTTCAAACAAACCTAAACCTGAATTTGTCCTTTAGCCACCTAAGCATAATGTGTTGCAGCAGTCGCATCATACTATCGTTGCTCATACACATTACACTAGAAACAACCCATGATCAGAACACCCAAGCTCAACATCCTCACCCTTACCCAATCCCATCTTACCTACTGCCCCTCGCCTAAATTCACTCATTAGGAAATATGACCTTGTTGACCAACTAAGGAATACTCCTGCTAAAATATCTTTATGGGACCTCATCCAAGCCTCCTCTCACTATCACAACATGATGCAAAATTCCTTACAACAACTTCCTATCCCTTATAATGTGCAAACAAATGACATTGTAGCTAAGAATCAAGGATTGCAAGCTGACATTGTTTTCCACCAAAGTGAGCTCCCTCCTTTGGATATGCAAAACAAGGTTGAAGCTTTCATGATCATATCTCAATACAAATGCATAGGGATCAAGTGAACCCTTATTGATAATGGCTCTATTGTTAATGTGTTTAGTTTCAATCTCTTGGATAGGCTCCATATCAAAAAATAAAAAATTCAACCTACCTCTTTATCTATCAGTGGATTTGATAGTGTAGGACAAAATCCGCTCGTTGTGATCACTTTACCTCTTATAGTTGGAATGGCCAAATTACACACACTGATCCATTTTATGCCTCATGATCTTTCATATAACCTCATTTTAGGCAAGACATAGATTCATTCAATGAATGATGTGCCTTCCACTCTTCATCGTAATATGAAATGCATTTACAACAACAAAGTGTACATGCTTGACCTTGATCCTGAGCCATTTAGTTTCTTTAAACTTGAGAAAAATAAATCCAAACCCTTCACCACCTTCACACCAACCAAACAAGTGGAATTCGTACATCACAAGTCCTTACATGATGATTGGGGTTCCTTGAACTTCACACCTCCTTTATTAGGAGAATCCAAGATCACCAACAAAGACTCTCAAAAGGGAAACATAGTCTTGTTCACACAAGACTCAGTTGATCCTTCAAAAGCATCCACCTCATCTATTTTAGACAGAAAAGCCAACAATGAACACACACCTAATCCAAAAGTGTTGAAAAATCTCTATGGAAAAGGTTATGAGCTTATGAAGCAACTTGGATATAGTGGAAAAGGATGTGGTGCTAATGAAGAAGGTATCCACACCCCTATTGAACCTATCACGTAAACAACCCATCATGGTCTTGGGTTTTTCCTTTCATTGAGATCATCAAACCTTCCTCCAACATCAACACCATCCCAAACTATCCTTCTAAATCACCTTCCAAAATTGATCCTTTACACTTAACGAAACAAACACAGAAACCTTCACTTAATGTCATCTCACAACCCACTTATGATTTGGATTTTACACACTCCTCCAAAGGAATGTACAAAATCCCACAATCTATAGTGTCTTGCATAAGTATGAAATCATGTACTAAGCAAGACACTTCTCTTTTTGTAAACCAAAGGAACACCTTCTACTTTCAATCAAGAGGGTATCTTGTTGAGACTCCTCCAAGATCACTTGATCTCCTTTCCTCCTAGAACTTGAAATAAATGTTCCAACAAACATTCCTTTTGTTCCTACAACCGAGTTCATGGTCACTCCACTAATGAATGTAGGGCCTTGAGTTGTAAAATCCAATGTCAAGTACTGATTTTGCGATTATTTAAATGCAAGTATTAATCATGAGATTTTTAATTATTATGTTAGATGATTATATAAAAGCTGAATTGAAAGTGAAATTGAAATTAAAATGCACATGAAATGATTTGAAATGCATTTTAATGAAATTTGGGGTTTGTCATTGCTGATGAAAATTCGAGTGCAAGTGAACGTAGGAACAGGTGAACAAGAATGAAGGCGAGAACATTGATCAAGTAGAGTCATTTTAGCCATTAGACATTTATGAGGATGAAGGAATCTCACACACACATTTTGTTATTATTTTAATGTATTTTCGTGATGATTATTATGGGAAATTTTAAATTAAGTTTAATTGATTTCTCAAATATATGTGAAAAAAATATGTTGCTTTAAATGACGATTTGATTATTTTTGTGAGAAAATTGATTTTTATTTAAATAATTAAATTCCTTGTGTCAATATTTTTTTATTATTTAAAAATAATGATGCTTTTATTCTAAATTAATAGAATAGACTTCTAATTGTGAAAATTTATTAAAATGTAAAATAGTGTTATTAATATTGGAAAGATTTGTTGAAGAAATAAACGAAAATCAAAACAAGTTATTTAATGAAAATTAGAAAAACAAATTACATTCAAATTTGAAATGGAATTCAAATAGCAGTTATCAAATTGAAGAAAATATATTTCAATTAATGTGAATGCAATCAAAAAATGGAACTTGGAGTTTGATAAATTTAGACTGGAGATCAAACACGAAAAGTGGATCTAGCTTTGTGAATAACTCCATCATTTTGCATGAGTAAAAATCAGTCTGGGAGAAAATTCGAATTGGACAAGGAGAGTAAAAATCCGTTTTGGAACATTGGACAAAAAAACACATAGTCTTTTGATATTTGATTGGCTTTATCTGACTTAAGAGAAGGCACATCCAGTAGAGGGAATGAATTTGGTAATATCCATTTGTTGATTTCCTTGTATGAGCATACACTAGGGAGATTCTATAAAGTTTTTGTTGAAGGTTTTTCTCACCTTCAAAACCCCACACACGGACAGAGGTGTCTAGGATTTTTTTATTTATGTTTATAACACTCCCCTCATTCCCATCACACACAGCCAGGGGAGAGGTCTTAGAATTTAGGAAAGAATAGTTCTTGATCTCCCATGTGCAGGAGAAGGGAGTGAAAGGAAGGCGCGGTTCCAAGAGGGAACAAAACAACAATCTGCCCTCCTTGTTATGCAAGTAGCAGGAGATGGGACACAACCATCAAGAAGAAAGTGAAGTGAGGTGAGCAGGGAGAAGGCAGGGAAGGAGGTGTGTGTGGAGAGAAGGAAAGAGGCAGGGCACTAGACAGGAAATTCATGAATTTCCATGGAGTGTTAACCTCATCTCACCCAAGCAACAAAAAGGAGCAGCAAGGAGAAGACAAAGAAAAGAAAAAAAGATAATCACAATCAACAACAGGAAAAGAAAATTGATAGAAAAATAAACAAAAACTCATTTCCAGATTCAGGAAATTGCCAGGTAAATATAATGGAAATAAATTCATAGTCAATTTTATAAAATGTAAATTATTTTCTAATTCTTGTATTTTAGTTTTGAATTGGAAAGAAAATATTTTTTTTTATCAATTTAGGAAAATATCAAACATTGGATTTTATTTTTATATTATCTATTAAAAATGATCACTGTTTCTATTAAATTCTAATGAAATTTTAAATATCAAATTGTTTTTACCAAAAAACCATTGAACAAATTAGAAACAAAAAATTGTAGAATAAATTTGAATAGAAAACATTCAAAGATAGTTGATTTATTATTCTAATTTAGAAAATATTCACACAGAAAAATGTATATTTAAATTAGATTTGGAAAAGCTTCAAAATCCAAAACAGACAGATAGATTTAATTCTCAAAATGAATGAAACAGAAAAGATTATGATTTTGATAAAATACTTTTTTTGTATATTAAATGT
The DNA here is from genome assembly GCA_007115665.2 of Sequoiadendron giganteum. NCBI lineage: Eukaryota > Viridiplantae > Streptophyta > Pinopsida > Cupressales > Cupressaceae > Sequoiadendron > Sequoiadendron giganteum. The sequence continues at coordinate 451,341,736 of CM021108.1, read as the reverse complement.
GTTTGAAAAATAAGAGTTAAAATCAATGATTTTTGTGAATAAAACTCAAATTATTACGAAACAGAAATTAAAATGAGTTATTAAATGTGTTTTTGAAAAAGTAATTATTTTATTTTTGGAAATGTGAAAAACAAAAAATAAATCAAGTAAATTAAAATATGAATTACTTGGAAACAAAATGAATTAGAACAGGATTATTTCAAAATGAAAATAAATTAAATGAGTAAATAAACCGAAAGAATGTGTGCTCATTTATGCATGCTTAAATATGTACTTGATTTGCATACTTCAGATACACCTTCTTTTAATTATTTTATTATATGATTTAAATATTAATTTAATGTTATTTATGATTTAAAACGATGAAAATACTGCATTTAAACCATTTTTGCTTGAAACAAGATTGTCGTTAAAAATGTTTTTGAAAGATTATATTTATTTGAATGGAACCATGCGTGCTTGATAAATGAATGTGCATGTCATGTGTTTGGAAAGTTACCTTCCGGGATGAGTGTCGAATATGGGTTATTAGAGAGTGTAGTTTTGCTTTTCCAAAACAGCTTTTATTTGTCGTGCATGACATTTTACTTGGCCAAGTAACATAAGGACCATTTAAATAGATGGAATGAATTAACTCTCTACCATATCCTAGTATCGAACTTGCTTGTTTCTTAAATGAATTAGAAAAATGAAAATGCTTGTGGTTTTACTAGTTATACTAGGCACACACCAGATTCCATCTTGCTTGTCGACAGCTTTTTGCTAAGCGATTCGTGCAAGGTCGGGTATTCTTTGAATGACTAAGGAATTATGGGGAAGCGTAAACTTTGAGGTTGGTCGAAAAAAGTGCCTGATTCTTGTTCTTGTCTTCATGTTTGAAGGTAAGCTATTGGATTTAAGAACAAAGGATGATTTCTTAATTTATGTATTATTTATTTCTTGAATTATGTATTGTAGAGCTTAAGGTGACAGAAAGCCTAAGTCTCGAATTGTAAACTTATGTTACAAATAATTTTTTATTATTATCAATATCATGTAAGATGACATGTGTATGAATTTAACTGGAAGTATTATGAATCTAATTGTTGACTTTAAGTTGTCATTTTCAAGTCGTATACATTTTATGATGTCTAATGAATGAAGTGTCGAATTTATTTTGAATATAGATGGATTTATTTAAAGTATTTTCAATTTTTTGAATTAAAGAGTTTCGATCTTTACATCCAACATCTTAAGGATTTTGGTGCTCTCCCTTATATGGGGGAATCTCATTCCTCTAATTGATATTGTTTTTTCACTCAACCTTGCATCTTCCTCCTTTCGACTCACCCTTATCCTACACTAAGTGGGGGAAAAGGGTTAGGTAGCCTTCTCCCCGTATGTCAATTGTCATTGTCTCTTTCGACTATTCATTAACCTTTCATGAACGTATAAGAGCAAGCTTGGGATGTGGAGGACATGTCTTAAGTTGACTCGCATGTGACATACTACCTTTTTCATGATGCAACTTATCGGACCCATATGACTTGACATAGGGCTTTCCAAACAAGCTCTCATGTCCTCTTCCCCTCCTACTTTAAAGAAATTTCTCACAATAATGGTGTTAGAAACTGCTTTAAAGTGGGGGCATACATCAATAATCACATTTCATTGTGCGAATTTATTTTTCTTGTGACTCCCTCTCTTCAAAACATTAGGTACAATGTTGCACAAGATGAGGCATTTGCACTTTTCCTCTCTTGCAAACAAGATGAGTCCATTTGCACTTTCCTCTCTTGGTGACATTACACATGATGTTCCTTAAGATGAGACATCACATAAACAAAAGAAAATTTCCTTTTAAAAATCCTTGCACCATCAAACATCATTCTCTTTTGTGGTGCCTTATCAAAGTTATCAGGAGGTATAACTTTGGTATGGTTAAGCAGGAAGCCCAACCAGTGACATGACTTTCCCCGTAGCCACCTTTGTGTGTGTGAGTACATACTAGGCAAGTGTATGTTTCTCACCCTTTGGGCCTTCTCACCCAACCGAAAATAAAATGTCTTGTCACCCTAGAGTGAGTACATCTTCTCTTTAGAAAAATAGCCTAGATCTGATCCACAACTCGCTAGACAAATGGTCGAAGCTTGACCCAACCTTTTCACTTTCCTTCTTCTCTTTCCTTTAGTTCTTGTCATCAAATGATCATGTATCTTGTTTTTTTTCATATCATTCAACCTTAAATTTGTCCTTTTGCACTGATGTTGACTTCACTTAGAATCTTGAATCCTAGGGGCTTGATCGCCTTCTTCATCTTTGTCATTTTTCATCATCTCCATGTGGCTACTTTAGTGTGAGTTTGAAGCAAGTTCATCCTCTCACTAAAGTGAGGGCTAAATGTGTCACCAAAAAGTGTAGCCTTGACACTTTTCACTCATTTGGACCCTTGCCTATGGATTTTGGTCCTCTTTTTACCCCTTGCCAGCCTTGTGCCAAAGTGTTGTAAGGTTTTGTAAAACATTTTCACACTTTCCTAGGATTTTCATCACTAAATCAACCCTTTCTTATGGCATAATGACCCCTTAATGCACTTACAGGTCTTATTTTAGTATTTTTGATGAGACAATCCTGAAAAACAATAATAATCATCTTTTAATCCCCGAAAAAAAATCAAAAATTCCTAGGTGGACTAGGTCGCCACCTTGGGTGAACTAGTCCCATGTGGCTTAAAATTCAAATTTAACTTAATATTCTTTTGGGATTTTGTCTCCTAAACCCTAAGGTTGGCCTATGTGGTGTTATTTGGAGGAAATTAGGGCACAACTTGTATAAATAAGGGTTTTCCCCTCATTTTAACCCTAATTCTATTCATTCTCACCTATCACTCAATCTTCTCGATCACTCATCCACTACTCTTCTCAAGCAAGCTAGGGTTTGCATCCTAGGTCATCAAGACATCCTTTGTTGAAGCATTCAAGGGTTGAAACCACAACCATTGCTGCAAAAATATAAGATCTCTCATCATGGAAAAGTATGAGTTCATTTGTCTCATATTTCATGCTACATTATCTTGTTTTTCCACTTGAAATAATTATCTAAAATGGGTTTGACTAAGGAAAACCCCCATGCCCTAACAATCAACATTTCCTTCTCTCTTTTTGTGTCTTTGTAGATTTAGGTATCTTGGAAGCTTGGATATCACTCAAGAATGGATTGAAGACTTGTTTAGGGGATGTCATTGTTGGTTAGGTCAAGAATCTAGACAAGAAGACACCTGTAGGCCAAGAATCAAAGTTACAGATCTAAACACCCAAAGAAGTAGAAAGTGCAGACAAGACCTTTAAAGTACACCTTCAGATCTCCCAAAATATGGAAGTGGAATAGTTTTCCATTAGTGGTGACCTAGTCCCACTATACATGAATTTCTAGGTTTTCTGTAGATAGCACCCTTTTAGCAAAAACTTGTTCCGGCACATTTTCATAGAAACTGGACTAGGTCGCCCAGAATGGCGTAAATGTCCTAGTTGACCTCTACATCAGTTTTAATAGGTTTCTAGACCTTCATGCCATCTCTCTTCAGCCTCTAGGTGCACTTCTTCAATTTTATTCATTTATATAATAGTTTTCTTATGTTTCTTAGGTCATTTAGTTAATGTTTGCATATCATTATGTGTTTTCCAACACTTTGCATTTCAATAGTCTAGCATTAATAAATCATATTTATTTCTGTTTATTGCACTTAGACACACTCCACACACATCCAACAACCTCTAATCTTTTGAATGTAACCTTTATCATTTTTGCCTACCTCTCACCTTTTAGGTGAAAAACCCTAGAAGTGTTAGAGTCTTGTGGTGCCAAAAAATTTGTTACAGTTAGCATGGAAGACATGGATGTTAGTATATTAGAATGACTACAATATTTTTCCAAAAAACATAATAGAAATTTCATTAATCATCATTGGGTGCTAAAATGACACAAATGAAGAAGAAACGCCTTGATATGAGATAGACCAAGGTATGCAAGGTCATCCACTTGCAAAATAGATAGTTGTGGACAAGGAATTTCCTAGATCATACTAATCAAAAAGTTGCCTCAATTTGTTTTTGCCAAGACAATCAGCAAACAACAGTCAAAGAAAAGAGTATTAAAACATCATCGCTCCTCTATATCCTTCATGGGACATCCTTGAGGAACTAGTAACTTGACTCAAAGACAAAGCCAAAAGAAAGAGATAAGACAAAACAAGCCATAATCTCAAGAATTGATAAGAGTGTTTGCCAAAATTTGATTGTTTGATGTTTAAATGATGGATTGATTGTGTAATGAATCTAGGTTCTAGGAAAGACACATATCGTGTAAGATGTCTAGTCTAGTTTTGATCATGCAACCACATGTACTATAAGGAAAATGACAATGTTTGACTAAATGACAATGTCTGATTTCAGGAAGGACACATCTTGTATGAGACATTTGATTGTTATGATGATTTGACCATTTTGAAAAATTGTTTGATTTGACTTAATGACTTTTTTGGCTAGTTTGTCTTGTTGATATATGAATTGTCTTGATGTTTCAATGACTGCTTGTGTGTTTTATGACAATGTCTGATTTATTTGACTAACACGATGAACCCTAAAGGATTGACCTAATGTGGCATTGGGGGCTCATCGACATATGGCCTTTCCTACATAACAATGCGTAGACCTCGTAGTTCAACACAACCCTTGACTTTGTTTTATGGACAAAGAACTAAGTCATGATTTTATTCTGAAAAACCCAAAAGGGCTGACCTAATGCCTCGGGGGCACATTGAGGGGTGACCTTTCCTACGTCTAGTTGTAGAGGCAATGTAGTTCGACAATGAAAAATACTGATATGACTTTTTGTTTGGGATTTTGAACATTTATATGGATGTTTTTGGGTTTTGACATGTTTTGATTTTTTTGTCTTTTTGGAATGTTTTTATGTTTTTATCTTTTTTCATGATATTTTATGAAGTTTTTTGTCTTTTTGGAATGCTTCGATGTTTTTGCCTTTTTTTAGGATATTTTACGATGTTTATGGATTTTTTCAAGACATTTTATGACCTCAGAACAACCAATGCAAGATCTAAATGACGTAAGTCTATTATTTCCCCCTAGTCAGGTATAAGACTAGTTTATTAGGAATCGGATGAAATGGGGATGCAGAGTGTACTTGATGCCAATCATTCCAAGTTATGGAAAGGATGACCATTTATTTTGGGTGATGATAATGATGGTAAATTATAAGGTGTGTGGATAAGCAAGATAAGTAGTATGAAAGGGAAGTCAAATTGGAATAATGGTAGAAAAAGGAGAAAATTTTACTACACATGGCACCCTTTTGCCAAGTTTTCACCATGGTACCTATCCAAAGCAACACCAAATTCATTTTCACTATTGGACAAATTATTTCTCTTTACTATTTTGTTGATTTTTTAATTTTTTGGTGTTACCAAGACACCTATGTTGGAAACAAGCTACACTAAGAGCGGGGGTGAATCAGTGTTGTGAAAAAATTATCTTTAATAACCTTTAACTTCAAAGAATTAATAACATTCAACCATAATGCATAAACATGAAGCAAATAAACACAACACCATAAAATAAGGAATTTTACGTGGAAACCCTATTAGGGGAAAAACCACAATGGATGACCAATCCACAATTTAATCTGAGTATACTCAAATGAAGATTACAATAAGAGGAATGCACTTGCATTCAGGCACACTACCTAGAGCTCACTGCTCAAAGGGAAGGCTCACTTCCTTACATGAGACAATCAGATTAAAACCATATGAGAGTGTTAACTGAGATAGATAGCATCTAAATATGCCTAATTATAGTTCTAGTTAGGAACAATATACAATCTTTTGTCTTGCAGAATGATTATGCACTTCTACTATGTTCTGCTCACATTCACACAACAAGTTCTCTATGTGAAAGTGAAACTATGCTTTATCGCTCTTATGCTTTTCTCTAACTCACAATTTTCATACCAACACACTTCATACTTCTTGCAAAATGATGCAGACGATCTTATATATATCTGCAACATAGAATTCAATTACACATTGTCGGCTTCAATAGAACACAAAAATAATTACAATTGTTGGCTAGATACTTGATTAAATCTTATGTGCATCCTCCAAAGTTGGTTAAGACATAGAGGGGACCTAAACAAACATGATTGAGAATGAAAATTTTTAGTTAATTATTCCTTATACATCTACGACATAATACATTCATGACGCCAGCTCCAATACAAGAAAAAATGAGAATAAGCCAATCGGATCTTCTGACTTCCACATGAATTGATATGATCCAATGCACTTCAATAGTAATAGATATAATATACCAATAATCATTTCTTGAGATGTGCAACACAAAACAATAACATGAAATCTTCGTATAGATCGGTGAACACTGTGCTACTGGATACTCTGTTCTTCGTGATCAATCTTCAATCTGTCTATCGGTGATATTGAATGATAGTATGTGTATTTGATCATCAATTAGAGTTGCCATGAATGACATCATCAAGTGATATTGAATGATAGTATGTGTATATTGTAGTGTCTCTTTCCAACAACTTGTTTTCTAGGTTTTCATCAAGGTAATGATTTTTTTTATTTTTCCCATTTTCTTGTATTTTTCCATGATTAAGACAAGTCTCTTGGAAGCTATGTGTAGAACTGATACATCATGATTATGCGTTGACCCTGTTCGGGTGATCGTGCTAGAAAAAAGGACCTAATTCGGATGCAGGATGCAAGTGGTAAACATGATCGGTGATATAGGTGGTAGATGAAAGAGGTTATGTTATGATCCCTAATGTGCACACTACATGGGCCACCAAGCTTCAGAAAATAAGGAGTTTGGGTGACCGATGAACTAGAGTACATTGAGGGGTCATCATCAGAGACACATTGAAAGACATCGCCAATGAAAGTGAGATGATAAGTGAACATGGATTGATTGAATGGAATGTATGGAATGAGTGAAAGTGATAGAGATGAATACTTTGGATCAACAAGCTCTTTGTTTGATTTTTTGTGTTGATAGGTGCCCCCAATGATTTTTGGTGGGGGAGCATTCTTGGAGACCGATGCTCTGATTTTCACTTTTTATTTTTATTTTTAATTCATCCAATAGCTTCTTATGTTGGCTAGAAGACGTATTTAGACATTATTTCTCATCTTTGACTTGTGTTTTTGATTGATCCAATAGATTTTTTTTTTGGCTAGAGGACGTTTCTTTATTTTATTTTTTCAGCAGATCTTTTGATTTTTGATCTCCTTTTAGAGGCATTTTCATGCTTGATTCTTGGGCTTTTCCTTTGTCCTTTTCTTTAGATATGACTTTTTGATCCAGGTCTATGATGAAGATGGATGAGAGTGGGATGAATGGAGTGATGATGTCATCAATGTTGTCTTTGGGACTATCTTTTTAGTACCGTTTACGTCAACGGAGACTTGCACATCCTTAACGATTTGGCAAGATGACTTGGTAGAGGTGACAATAGGGGGGACATACCCTAACCCAGGACAGGAAGTATGGAAGGATGATGTGTGGATATATTCATCAAGATATAGCTCAAAGAGTGGATTATTAGATAAATCATAGTCGAACATGGGGTTGTCATGAACATGAAAATTTTGTGCATAAATAGATAGGGTGAAAGGAGATACGTCATTAGGATCCCAAAAGGTGTCGATCCAAGCATGTCCATCTATTTTTGTAGCTTATGAAGCAACCCTATGAAGCAGCCTTGACATCATTATTAGAAGGTTGATTATCTCTAGCAGCAATAGCATTGTCATTTATCTACAAATTGTTCATTTGATATTCTCCACATCTCATATCATGAACTTGGACCTTGAGGTTTGATGGTATGGCAGATGAAGTGGATGCTTTAGTCAATCAAGATAGATCATTGTAGTGTGAAAAAGTGGAGGATGTAGATTCATTATTAACTAGTACTTGGAATTGAGTGACTCACCTCAAATTGGTGCAATATTGGAAGGGGTTAGGATCACTTGCTATCATGATTTCAGTGCCATTGTATGGGAACTTAAGGCATTGATAATAGGTGGATGGGACAACCTTCATGGTGTGTATCCATGGTCTTCCTGGTAGAATATTATATGGGAGGATGAGATCCAAGACTTGGAAAGTGGTATCCATAACTGCAAGACCAATTCTGACAAGAAGTGTTATGAATCCTTTAGATCTCCTTTCTTTGTCATCATATTCTTTAATGACAATACGCTTGGTAGTGTCTATACATGATTATGAGAATCATAATGCCTTAATCAATGACAAGGTTCAAATATTCAACCCTGCTCCTTCATCTACTGATACTTGTCTAAATTTTTCTTTATGAAAAATGACTTCGAGGTGCAACAGGTCATCATGGTTTCTCTTATCAGTTGAGTAATCTTGTTCAGAGAAAGTAGCATGATAGGAATTGGTTAGGTAGCCTACAATTTTCTTAAAATTATTGAAATCAATATTGATGGGGATGGTCACTCCTTGCAAAGATTTTTTTAAGACAACTTGATGATCAAGTGATATACGCAATAGTTCCAAGATAGAAATTTGCATTGGGGTCTTCCCCAACTGGTCAAGTAAATTGTATTGAGTCTTGGAGGACTATTGTGTTTGTTGTGGCAAAGGACCTTGAATGGTTACCTTAGTTTGGCATGTATTGACAACACATTTAGGAGGCTTCTTGATAGCAATGGTGTTGACATGTTCATTGGTAGCTTGAATGTGGTTTATGATGATATCGTGGTTGTATTCATATTTGATAGTAGCATAATTGGTCGAATTATCACTAGTCTTATTTCCTGAACTAGGGGCTTTTCCTTTTCCATGGTCATGTAATGGATCAGAAAAGAATTTATGATCATTTTTTTAGGATGTTTATTTTTGTCCATTAAATTCAATAATTTTGTTTTCCCCGAGATCTTGTATAATGTTTTTCAACTAGCGACATTGTGATAGCTTATGCCCCTTAGCTCAGTGAAAATCACAAAAAGTATTGTCATCCCACCAAGAGGGTTTAAATTGTCTAGGATCATATTTTTTTGGCTCAAGAAGTTGTATGAAATTGTGCTAAAACATTTTTTTAAAGATTGATTCAATGGGTTCCCCTAGGGGAGTGTATTTGCATTGTGGTAACTTCCTTTGTGTTCTTGGTTGTTGTAGTTTTTGGACAACATTAAAAATTTAATCGGCCTTTCTTGGCATGTTGTTAGAGAGTTTGTGTCCTCTAAGTGTAATGAGTGGTCCTGTGTGTATATTTTTAGCATCAACAATTCCATCATTGGTTATGTTCTTGTTTTGGGACCAATACTTGTTCCTATCATTAGGAGGCACTTTGGACATTCGGATTTTTATTTGGAATTTTGATGTCACCTTTGTCAATGAGGGTCTTTTCAAGTATGATACCCTTTTCTACTAGTTCAGTAAAGGAGGTGCGACAATGTACTCTTAGGTCACTTCTCATTTCGAATTAATATTTTCTAGGAATATGGTGACCTTTTACTTCTCAAGTATTTCCATCAGACATTAGGTAGATAGACTCCTCCATATTTGGAAGAAGGTGATAAATTTCTCTCCTTCGTCTTTTGTAGTGTGACATAAGGTTGCTATTGTGATTTCATTATTGATGTTAAAGGTGAAATGTTCAACAAATTTTTCAGCAAGTTCACCCCATGACCTAATGTCATGAGGAATTTGAGAAAAACATTCAAGTGCTATTCCAATAAGGCTTCATGGAAAAAGTCTCATGAGGTATGTGGGGTCATATGCAACGTCTATAAATATTGTGGAAAATTACCTTATATGTTCAATAGGATTACGCCTCCCATAATGCTTAGGCAAGTTTGGTATGGAATATCCATACAGGAAGGGTGGCATGTGTAAAATTTTGTCAAAGGGAAATGGACATAAGTCTTTGATTGCAAAGGTCTTTTTGCTAGACATTGTCATATTCTCCATTTGTTGTTGAAGGTCTTGAATTTGTGTTTTCAAAACATCCACTTGTGTCAATGATGTGTTGGTTGTGTTGTTGGGGTCTATGTAAGTGTTTTGGATTCTAAAATTAGGTCACAAATTTTGGTTGAGTGTATGTGTATGATGGATTTTGGTTTGGAATATGAGAGGATATGTTTTGGTTTGATGTTGTTTGATTGGGAATGTGAATGTTATGCAAAGGATTGTGTTGGTTTCCAAATTTTATGAGAGGCATAGGTCCCATTTGTGAAACCCCTATTTTTGGTATGGCACTAGTGGTGTTGATGTTTGATGTGGCATTTGTTGTGTTTATGTTAACTTTGGGCCTTTTGCTTGGACTATTTATGCCAAGTGGATTTGACGATGATGCCCTTATGGTGAAGTTAAGACCATGTGTCATCTTTGATGTGTCAAAGGTGATGTGTGGACTATTGTCGTGGCTTGGGTAGATCCTTCAAATGCCATGGATGTGTTTACTTGAGGGAAGGAGCCACTAGAGACCGTTGTTTTGTTTCCTTGGGTAGATGAAGTTTTCAATTTATGGATATCAAATCCAAGAGGTAATGTGGCACCTTCTGCTTATAAATTTTCTAAATATCATTGAGGGTCTTGTTCCAATTATTCATCTACAAAAGAGGCAAATTTGGGGTCTTGGGTAGTAGCCTCTATGTCTTCCACTAAACTTGTCCTTTGTGATCTCTAGTGAAAAAAATTTCTAATAAGGTTTTGTGAGGTCTTGAAGTCCCTTGAGAGGGGTTTGAGAATGGATTGATAAAGTCTTGTGGGTCAGCCATATTGTCTCTTTGTTTTCTTTTCAATCTGGTTTTGACCGTGTAAGATTTTCTCAAAAAGGATAATGCAAATGATATGGAAATAAACTAAGTCTATGTTTTTTTTGGATTTTTAAAATAGGGTATGCCTAAAAGAAATGAAACTATTTTTTTTTGGTTTTTTGGAATAAGGGATGCAATGTGAAAAGAATGCTAAATTCCTAAAATAAGGTGTCAATTATGTCTAATGGAAGTGTTCTAAATTTAAGGTGTAAACTCTGAAGGTTATCAACTTTTAGGATATTTTATGAAAAGGTTTACTAACCATACAAATTTTTGCCAGTGTTTCAGTTTTGATTTGTCAAAGGACCTTTGTGATACCAAGTAAAATGACCAATACAAATTGAGCTTCCCCAAACTAGACTCGTGAGTTGGGAAAAGACTCAACTAAAATGATAAGAACACAAAAGTGTGACAAATGACTTGGTCCAATGACAATCTTTCTGGAAGAAATGGTTTAACAAAGGAAAGGAAATTTGGCCTATTCTGAAAATATGTAAAAGGTAATTTCCTTAAGAGCTCAACCTAGTTGAAGGTTATTATGACCCTAAGATGCAACTACAGTTTGCAAATGGTATGCCTATTTGTGAAGACTACATGATCAACTAAAAGATGTAATGGTCTATGGTTTGAGAAAATATGTCTAGTTTTTGTTTAGAGAGCACTGTAAATAGAGATAATCATAGGTAGATCTTAAGTTTTGGTTTCATACTGTGACAATAAAAATTGTTTTTTCTGAGTTGCAGGCAATTATGGTTTAACAAAATCGAATGCAGTTTTTCTAGAATGGCAGTTGTGATTTCTGACTTGTTTAGGATCAAATTTTGGATGCTTTTTTTTTATCAAATCTGACTAAACACACACTTAAGACACACCAAGTAGAATGTTTGAAAAAAAATAGATAATTACAATCTTAAGGCTGACAATGACAATATTCATTGGATTCCTACTTGGAATTCTCTAGTCACGCCTATTCAAAGCAGATAGCATAGGAACTTGGTAGCACTGGATCCCCTCCACAACACTCACTTATCTGGCGTACCTAGTTCCAAATTCCCTAAGACCACAATGATCTCAAGAAATTTTCCATCTCTACAAAGAACTAAGAAAGTGTGGGTCGGCTTTAGAGGTCCAACCTCCTATGCCAACAGATAAAAGGTTTTTGGTGAATCCAACAAATGGTTTCTAATCAATGCAACCATTTAGGTGGTCACACAAGAGGTAGTATTAGCTCTGATAAGGAGGTTTCCTGACCTGTAGAGGTTACACTCTACAGGTTTTAACATACCACGTGGGTACTGAGGCAATCACTTGCTTGTCTATAGGAGCACCTGTAATGCTGATATTTCCTCACCATTCAAATTTATATACCAGCTTGGCTTTATCTCATTACCGGTTTAGATTGTTCCCTCCTTTCGAAGAAGGGAGGTAGGCCCTCTAAATTTAATAACAATTTCTCTTGCACCCAGGATCACACAAGTGTGTAAGGGGAGAGGATACTTTTGTTATTAAATTTGGGATCTAATCTATACAGAAGCGTGCAAAAGCACCAAACATAACAAGAAATTTTTCATTTTAGGAACCAAATGAAATGTGTTCTATGCTAATACAGATAATATATTTTAAATTCAATCCTTCAACAAAAATTCTACATCATATTTCATTAGTAATTTCAATTCAAGTCTTCAACAAAAAAGAGGAAAAGTTGCCACATGCTGCCAATAGAATATCAGTAACCAAAAACCCTAATCTACTAAACCAGAAATGCAAAAAACTAAAATTTACTTGTAGAAATTAAAAGCAAACCCTCAACAGATAATTACATCATGGAATTTGTAGATGTAGTGCACAATAATGATCAGATGTGGTTCAGGAATAGCAACTACGGCTCACAGATTGTCGATTGTGGTTCATTAAAATAGATGTGGCTCAGGTTTCTGACAATTGCAATGAATGGGATGGAAAATGTGGAGAAAGACATCTAGTTGTGTCACACGATCTAGAACTTGCAAAAATAACCAAAAATCTACCAAGCCTAAGTGATTTAACGAATCCTATGACTCAGTTCTAGGGTTAAATTGATAAACCAAAAACCAAAATATCTCAGATTTTATAGAAATAACTCGAGATTTAAGAAAATTTAATGATGCCCTAATGAAAATTAGTTGTGTCACTCCGCTAGAGATTGTGTCACTCTGGCTTGGCAATTACGTTGAACCATATGAAAAACCTGCAAAACAATTAAAATCATACAAAAAATTCCAAAATCCTTGTCCAAGTGTCGGGTTCACCAAATGTAGCACAGGGAAAATTTTAGGTTAGTAGATCAAACAAAATCAAACTAAGCCCCAAACTAATAATGAAGAAAAATGGAAAGTAAAGCATAAAACATGAAAGCTCTTACCAAACCCTTATGCATTCCACGAATCACCTTCATTACACTCCTTTGTTTTGTTGTAGTTTAATAAATGCCCTCATATTTTTATTGAGTATGCAAGTATGACCTAAAGATAATGATAATAGAAAAATATTGAAAATTTCTATGATGTCTAAAACTTCTAAAATTTTCCAGGGATTTGAAATGAGAATGATAAAGCCTTTTTATAGGAAAGTCGATTTCGAATGATAGATTGAGATTGAAAAATAATCAATCGATGGTGAAGATTAAAAAGACGAAGCATAAGATAAGATTAGGGCTCAGTTAAAGCAAGTGGTAAAGATTGAATGGTGAAGATTAAACTAAAAATAATTTAATCAATGGTGGAAGTTAGTTGAGACAAGAAGGAATAAGGAATGGATGTAGAAGATAACGCCATCACAGAAAAAGTGATGAGTTAGAAAAGAAATCAAATATTTTTCCATTTAAATGACCAATGACCAATTAAATAATAAAGATATTATTTAATTTTAAAAGATTGTGATAAGCAGGAATCATTATTTTGAATTAAATTATTTTAATTCAAAAATCAAGATATGGGATCTAATTAAATAAATAAATAATTACTTAATTAGAGAGAAAAAGAGCTAACAAATAATGAAATAATTAAAAAATATATTTAATTATAGTGGAAAGTGTAATATTTTCACCGAAAAAATGATATGTTAGAGAAAATAAAATCTTATCTTATCTAAGTGACCAATAAATAATTAGATAACAAAGATGTTATCTAATTATAGAGAAATATGATAAGGAGAAATCATTTTTGAATTAAATAATAATAATTCAATTGAAAATTTGGGATATTGGACCAAATTAAATAAATAAAGATTTATTTAATTAAAGAGAGAAAGGGTTAACGAATAATTAAATAATTAAAATAATTATTTAATTATAATGGAAAGTGGAATAGGAATTAAATAAATAAACATTTATTTAATTTTAGGAAGAAGATAAGTTTAATTAGTGACGTAATTAAATAACATTTATTTAATTAATCGAAGAAGAATAAAGGTAGTAATGAATTAATTAAATAATGAAAATTATTTAATTAATAGAGGACATATGACTTTAGGAAATAATTAAATAATTAAAACTATTTAATTATGAAGAATGAAGATGAAAGAATTATGAAGAAATTAAGAGTTGTGGACCTAGGACAATTTTTAGTGTCTACAACTTCAATATCTAATGCATGGAAAAAAATCAAATTTTGATGTATATTTTTCTCATAATAACATTTTAAAGTCAAACTTGTCAGAATTTAACAGTCTTCATGGGACATCAACTATTGTCTCTTTTTTTTAACCATTTTCAAAAAATAAATTATACCCTTTTGAAGAGGTCTCTCTCCTCTACTGCACCATATATTTTTTAAAAAAAAAATAATATGTTTTACTATTTTTTTTAATTTCTAATGAGCATGTTTTTTAACTTTAACAACATACTTGCATTATTTTAAAAATAAAACATATTAAAACTAATCAAAATATTAAAAAAATTATATATTCGGATTCACCACTCCGAGCTCTACAAAAGGGTATTTTTTATTTTTTTAAAAAATCATTTTGACTGAAGAAATACTTAGTTGAAGTTAAATGTTTTAGAAAATTTTGAAAAAAAGTTGAGTTGGCTGCCAACTAGGATGCCACATAGACAGTTTTGGTAGAAAGGGTTTCAGTCGAAACCCTTTCTATAGAAACCCCGCACATAAAATAAGCCAATTTCAAAGTGGCAAAGGGGGAAAAAAAATTGGATTCGACCGAAACCTATTCGGACAAAACCCTATGTGCCACATATAGGCCATGTGGTTTCGATTGAAACTTATTCGGTCGAAACGTTTTTGATCGAAAATGATTCGCTCGGAACTATTTATTTGGTTGAAAGTGTAACACAACTTTGTGTTTTTACCCTCATCAAAGATAAGTCTTCCCTACGCTGTCCACGTAGAGGCTCATAGTTTGCTTGGTTTGATTAGAACATGTTTTTGATCATTTATGTTTCTCTAATGTTTTTTGTTTTTATGTTTTTTAGTGATTTTTTTGGATTTTGTATTTTTGTGAATATTTTTGGATTTTTTATTTTTGACTAAGTTGAAAGAAAGCATGATAAACACCTAAATGGATTGACCTAAGGCCTCGAGGACTGATAAGCCTTGCCTATGTTGTACACGCAAAGACCATGTAGTTTGACTAGTGTTGACTCAAAGCGTAACATGTTTTTGAAATTAAAACAATGTTGATAACTTGGATTGATATTCCACTTATGTTTCTAGAGGATATGTTATAGGAAATCTACTTGAACTAGCCATGAGGTTCAAGCAAATGTTGATATCTTAGACTTTTGAGTGAAGGAATAATCCAAATTTGTTGTTTTGATTTTGTTGTTTTTTGGATGTTCTTTATTTTCAATAGTTTTCTAGATGTTTTTGATAGTTTTCGATCATGATGGGACTCATAAGGATCTAATCCACTACCCATTTTTGAGAATTTTCCCCCAGTTCAATACAAGACTACCTTCTCTAGGAGATTGACGATGATGATGCAATAAGGGTCAATACTGGATCAGTTATCAAGCCATGGTTGGTCACATGTATATTATGGGATGAATGGGTGGATGTTTCGAATAGTTTCCATAGATAACGATGCAATTCTTATCCAAACATAGCACCTATTTTCCATGTTTTCACTATGCTACCAATTCTAGAAGCACCACAAAGTAGTTTTCACTTAAAGAATGTTATATTTCTCTTTACTATTTTTCTTTATTTTTTGGACTTTTTGGATTTTTACCCTTTTTCTTGGGGTATTTTGATGTGTTTTTAAGTATAGAACTTCTTGAAGTGGTTGTTGTTTAGTGTTTCGACCAAGGGTTCTCCTTCAAGAGTAGCCGACCGATAAGCTCCATAACTATAGCTTGTTGTGATGATGAATGGGCCTAACCAATTGGGTTCAAACTTACCTTTGCCATCTTGATTTAGTTGTACCTTCTGATTCTCTTTTGAGTACTAAGTCACCAACCCAAAAAAAAAATGATCTTTTTATCGTAGCTTTGTTTGAGCCAATTCTGATAAACCTAGAGATGGTTTAACGCGCTCAAACATCTTTTGTCTAGGAGTTCCAAATCATTTAATCTAGATACCAAAAAATCTTCATTGTTGACCATGCCTTTTAGTGATACTCTCAATGAGGGGATTTCAACTTCGATAGGTAAGACAACTTCAGATCTGTAGACCAAGGAGAATGGTGTGGCACCTGTAGGTGTTCAGATAATGGTTCGATAAGCCCATAGGGATGGGGTCAATTGCAAATTCCAATCACGGACAACATCATTAACAGTCTTCTTTAGTATTTTCAGGATGGTTTTGTTAGACGCTTCAACCTAACTATTTTCTTGGCGATAGGAGGGTGTTGATAATCTATGCGGGATAGAGAGCTTGGAACAAAGTTCTTGGATGTCTTAATTTTTAAATGGGGTTCTATTGTCTGTTATGATGGTTTGGTGAATTTCATACTTACAGATTAGATAATTCAAAATGAAATTTGATATCTATTTTTTGATGATGTAGGTCAATGGAATTGCTTCTATCCATTTAGTAAAATATTTAGTTGTGGTAATAATAAAATTATGCCCGTTAGAGGAAGCAGGAGAAATCTTACCTACCAAGTATAATCCCCATTGTGAAAAATTTGATGGTGTTGTGATAGGTCTCAACTCCTATGTTGGTGCATGAACAAGGTCACTTTACTTCTGGCATTGATGACACTTTCTAGAGTACTGAATAGACTCTTGTTCCATGGAGAGCCAATAGTACCCTATTCTCAACAATTTTTGTACTAGGTTAGGTCCCCTAGAGTACGACCCACAAACACCTTCATGTACATCTTGTAAGGTAGTTTATGCTTCATCTACATTAAGACATCAAAGGAACATACTATCTAAACTTTGACGATATAAAGTATCTCCTAGGATCATGAATTGGGAAGTCCTACAGGTAAAGGTTTTATTCTGGGTTGTTTTTAGGTCAGGTGGTATGATACCATGTTGGATGTAATCAAATTTTTCTTGGAACCATGGTGCATTAGGATCAACAACAATACACACTAGTTATGATTCTAGGATATTGAACATTGGTACAAGTAATTACTCCACATGGAATTCATACTTAGGAATTTTCTATGGAATATCAAGAAGCGAACCTATGGTTGCCATTGTGTTGGTTGCTCTATTGTTGATCCTAGGAATCTATTCAAATGTTATGTTGACAAAATATTCCTTGAATCTACCCACCATCCTTTAATACAGCATCAACTTGTCATCTCTTTTTTTATACTCATCATTCACTTGTCTGATTACAAGTTGAGTCTTCATAGACCTGCAGTTCTTTTTAACTACATTCAATATCCATCTTGAGTCCCATGATGAGGGCTTCATACTCTGAGATATTATTTGTACATGGGAAATCTATTTTTATGCCTTTGGCATACTATCTCCCTATGGTGTGAGAGATAGGATACTAGCTCCAGAGTCGTGTTGAGTGTGCGAACCGTCAAAATACAAGGTCCAATGGCTTGTCTGTTTTGTCAGCAATATACTTTCATCTAGGAAGTCTATTGTGAGAGGCTTGTGATCTTCCATCAGTTCCTTTTCTAGCTAGTCTAATATTATTTTTCCTTTAATGGCTCTCATTTCTACACATTGTATGTTGAACTCACTTAGAATCATTACCCATTTAGCCATTCTACCTATTAGGGTTGCTTTTACTAATAGGTAATTTAGTGGGTCTACCTTTCAAATCAACTTTACTTGTCTATTTAGGATATATTTTCTCAACTTCGGTGTTGCAAATATGACAAAGAGACATGCTCTTTCTATGGGTGAGTGGTTCAACTCGTAACCCACTAGTGTTCGGTTGATGTAGTAGATAACTCTTTCTTTGTTATTATTATCTAGTTATGTTATGAGAGCTCCTAATGCTACTTGTGTTGTAGACACATGGAAAATCATTTATTTGTCTAGAATAGGTGGCATCAATATTAGAGGATTAATTAGGTACTCTTGGACTTGTTGAAATGTTTGGTCACATCTCCCATCCCACTTGAATGTGATGTCTTTGTGTAGGATATGGGTAAAACGGTGAAACTTGTCTACCAGTTGTGCGATGAATCATTGGATAGATTGTATCTTCCCTTGTAAACTACTCAGTTGCTTCAATGTCTTCAATGGAGGCATTTCTAATATGGCCTTTACTTTCTCAAGATCTACTTCAATGCCCCTTCTTGATACTATATACCCTAGTAACTTTTTGGATGTTACTCTAAACACACACTCTTTCAGGTTAAGTCTTAAGTTATACTTTTCTAGCCTATCAAACACTTTTTCTATATTACTCAAGTGGTCTTCCCTTTTTATGGAATTTTCTATAATTCCATCCACATAGTCTTCCATAATTATATGTATCATTTTGTGGAATATTGTCATCATCGCTCGTTGATAGGTTGCTCCTACGTTCTTTAGACCAAATGACATGGCATTCCAATAGAAGGTCCCCCAAGCACAAGTGAATGCCATTTTATGTTGATCATCAGGGGATATTTCTATCTGATTATACCCAGAGAAACCATCCATTAATGATAGCATCTCATCTCCTACTATTAGATCCACTATCATGTCAATACTTGGAAGAGGAAAGTCATCCTTTGGACAAGCTTTGTTCAGGTCTTAGAAGTTCGTGCAGAACCTTATACCCCCAATGGGTTTTGACACTGTTACTAGATTTGATATCCATTCCAAATAATTAATCGGTCTCATGAAACTTACATCTAGTAACTTCTTTAGTTCTACCTTTACCAATAGTGCTATTTGAGGAAGCATTTTCCTTAGTTTTTTCTTGAAAGGTTTAGCTCCTAGAAATATAGCCAAATTATGTACAACTAGTGTTGGATCTAGTCCTGGCATGTCTGTATAAGTCCACACAAAGTTTATATTTATGTCGTTGATGAATATTGTGAAATTCACTCTCTTCAGGATCAAGTGACGTCGCATGGTATGTGATCTTTGGGTTCTCTTTTGTGCCAACATTAATGGATTATGATTCTTCCACTAGGAGTGTTGACTTATCTTGATATTCATATATAGGGAGATTGAATCCTCCATCCTCGGGTTCCTCTAGGAGGTTTTCACCTTCATATTCTTCCTTTATTTTCTTCATTTCAAGATTCTATAGAGCCACATTGTGGTTTTCCCTATGGGATCTCTTTTTTTTTTTATATTATCTTTTTCACTTTTGTGACTAGAGGACACAATCTCCCCATTGAAGTACTCTTCTTTTTCAAGTTCCATGATGAACCCTACTTTATGATCTCCTACTGGTATATTAGTTTGAATTACCATAAACTCGGTGATTGCTTTATCATTGTGGAATTGATCCAAAATAGGTGTATGTTGTTGTTGGTCCCAATCTATCAACTACGGGTAGCAAAGGGGTAGGCTATCATCATTATTTTCAAAACTTACGAAAGTTATTGAGATTGTTAACGTTGGTTTGGCACCATTTCCCATTGGGTTTCTAGGTCATCATCGGTTGAGGTGACAAAGGAAGGAGAATCCAATTCATACTCATTAGATTCTATTCTGGAATAATAATAGTCATTAGGAATAGTTTTGTAAGGTTAGGTAGGGACTATACTTATATCGAAGTTGTCAAATAGGTCTTCAATTGGTAACTCAAAGTTTATATGATGGTAGATATGTAATTTCTTAATTCCAATAGAAGGATCTCATTTCTAATGGAGTAACCACATCTATAGGACCAAAACCTGGTCTCGTGTTCTTTTTTCTTTGTTCCACTATAATGGGTTCCCTTTTTCCTTGTTTGTGTATCCCAATGCCACCTGTTCCAATGTATCACATTTGCTTCACTAGATGATAGCCTTTGCTGCTAGGATCAATTAGAAGGGGTTGTGTTTGTTTTGATTCCTCTTGTTTCTCTTTGTAGATCATGGAAGAAAAATATTCTTTGAATAACTCCTAATCCTTTATATCTCCCCACTTGGTAAAAATTGTGGGTTTGGTTACCATTATCACTACTTGAACATATTTGATCTCTTCAGGCCCTCCATAAACCTTGGGTGTCATTGGAAGAATTCCAATGAAAAATTCTTGATTGAAGTGATAATTTCCATTACCCTTGTCAAGTACTTGAACCTTGGTTTCAATTGTTGGTTTCTCACTGGATGAGGTTTTAGCTGATGTTGATGGTAGTGTTGATGGGTTGACATATCAAAAGGAGTGAAATGTTATGTCATTGCTAGGTATACATTGGATTTTTCTATATTTTTCCTCCAACTTTGCACAATAATGGAATGATTCAGGATCAGCATATAATGTCACCTCCTTTCCTTCATGAGGGAACTTTAGACATTGGTGGAAAGTGGAAGGAACTTCTTATAGTGCATGAATCCAAGGGCATCCTAAAAGGATATTATATGGTAACTCAAGGTCCAATAACAAACATGTGGTTTCTATGGTTGTCGATCCTATCTACACAAGAAGCTTGATGGTTCCTTCTGATTTCCTTTCAAGTTCATCATAGGCCCTTATAGTAATTTTTTCCCCTTGTCTATCACATCATCAGAATACCCCAGCTATTTCACAAATTTCAAAGTACAAATGTTTATACCTATACCGTTATCTATCAACACTTTTTTGACCATGTGTTTGTGGACACCAACCTCTATTTAGAGGTCTTGGTTATGGAATGAAATTTTTAGGTCTTTCTAGAAAAAGACTAAATGGTGATTGGCCATAATTTTTCCAACCATGGCTTGAAATTGATTGGGATTGAGTTCGTTAGGGATCAATGCTTCTAATGATTTCTCTAGTATCTCCCTATGTCTGGGTTATAATTTTAGTAGTTCTAGGATTGAGATCAAAGCAGGAGTTTTCTTCAATTCTTCCACAATAGTGTAGTCATTTGATGACCTAGCTACGGGTTTAGATGGGGATCCTTATATTGTGACTTTCCCTCGATAGGTAGTTACATTACATTTGGTGTACCTACCTCATATAGTCAATACATTAACCCTAGTGTCATCTGCTTGAGAGAGGGTGCGTAAAACTATGTCATCATAAGTGTAGTTAGCATTGTGATAGTCTTGGTCCTTTCCTTTGTCATTCTACTTAGCATGGTTCATAATTGGATTTGTGTTTATCTGGAGGTCTTTATTTCCAAGATGATGTTCGATATCCACTTCTTCCATGTCGATCAAATCTTGTGTTATGTGCTTGAGTCTCATGCAGTTGTTTTTTGTATGTCCTTTTATTTTGTGGAACTCACATAAGTCCTTCTCATTGTACCATGGTGTATTGAAGCTTGGCTCCTAATATTTTGGATGATAGTTGAGCTTGAAAAGGTTTTTTTGCACTCATTTACACATGATTTTCTTGAGTGGCTCTCCTAATGCAGTAAACTTCCTTCTTGATTGATAGTATTGCCTTTATTGCCCTCCCCGATTT
This sequence comes from Sequoiadendron giganteum, assembly GCA_007115665.2. Taxonomy (NCBI): domain Eukaryota; kingdom Viridiplantae; phylum Streptophyta; class Pinopsida; order Cupressales; family Cupressaceae; genus Sequoiadendron; species Sequoiadendron giganteum. Next base: position 451,319,924 of record CM021108.1, on the reverse strand, counting down.
GTTTGTTTGTTGACTATTTGATTTTTTGGGGGGTAGGTAACTTGATTGTTTTGTGCATTATTAGGATCATTACTTGTTTGTGAAAATTGAGGTTTGTTTTGAGGTACATTAGTATTTTATACATTCCATACTGCTCTAGCATCAACTACTCTATCATTTTTAATGTTTTTGTTCTTGGCCCAAATTTTAGGTTTCTCATTTGAATTAGAAGAACTGTCTCTTCGCTTGTTTAGCTTAATTACTCCCCTTGCTAAGAGGGCCCTTTCTATGAGTAGTCTCTTTTCAATGGCCTCTTCAATTTGCAGGACACAACATGGTGAGTTGGTAGTTAATCTCTACTTGGAAATTTGAAACAAATATGTCTACCAATTCCTTCTCGAGAATAGGCCACTTGCACCTACTAGCCTTATGTCTCCATCTCTGTAGGTAGGAGGTAAAATGTTCTCCTTGACTCTGTTTAATATTGTATAGATCCATGATGGTGATGTCCTCTTCTATATTTAATGAGAATTGGTTTACAAATCTGGTAGTCAATTCCTCAAAAAATTTAATTCCTGGTGGTAGATGGGTGAACCACTCCATAGCGTGACCAGTAAGACTACATGGGAAGAGCCTCATTAGGTAGGAGTCATTGTTTTTCACTTCCATGAAAGCTACTAAGAAATCTTGTATGTGTTCTATTGGATCTCCCTTTCCTTTGTATTTTTCAAACTTGGGTATTTTGAAATTCTTAGGGAAGGGAAGCATAGTAATGGAACGGTCAAAAGGAAATGGACATATATCCTGTAGGGTATAAGTCTTTTTTGGCTTTCCTATTTGCATGTCTAATATTCTTTGTTTTATGGCTTGTAGCTACATGTCCACCTCTATTTTTGGTACATTTGTTTGTGCATCCTATGTATAGTAGCCTTGTTTTCCTACCATTTTTTTCTCATAAGTTGGGTATTGTGGAGGTACAGAACCTTGGTAACCATGTTGGGTAGAAGGAGAGTGAAATCCTTGTTGTGTGAAAGGAGGGTTAGGTCCTTGTGTAATGTAAGGAGGGTTAGCTCCTTGTTGATTTTAAGGAGTATTAGCTCCTTTTTGAAATAAGGAGAATTAGCTCATTGTTGAATGGAAGGAGGGTTAGCTCCTTGTTGAATTTAAGGAGTGTTAGCTCCTTGTTGTATGTAAGGAGGGTTAGCTCCTTGTTGTATGTAAGGATGGTTAGCTCCTTGTTGAGCATAAGGATGGTTAGCTCCTTGTTGTTGTTTTTTGAGGAGGGATACCTTGATAGTACGTTGGCAGTACACCTTGCTAGTGGGAAGAACTATATTGAAGGTTACCGTGGTGGAGCGTTAGCAGGATACCTTGTTTTTGGGGTGAATTGTATTAAAGGTTGCCCTAGTGGTGAATTGGAAGGATACCTTGTTGATGGGATGAAATAGGAAGGGTACCTTGTGGAGCACCTTGTTTTTGGAATGAACTATATTTAATTTTACCCTGGTGGTTCATTGGTGGGATATCTTGTTGGTGGGATGAATTGGGAAGGGTACCATGTGGCTCACCTTATTATTGAGATGAACTGTTTTGAAGTTTACCCTAATACTACATTGGTAGGACACCTTGTTGATGATACTGTAGATAGGGAATGGGACCATGTGACCCACCTTGTTGATTGGGGAAGTGTACCATATGGCACACCTTTTTTTGGTATTGTTGATTGAGAATGGGACCATTTGACTCACCTTGTTGTTGGTACTGTTATGGAAATTTCCCTTGTTGATTTGGTACATTTCGAGAAGGTTCAATATATGAAGTGTTTTGAGGTATGTATTGTCCTATTGGTGGGTTGTTACCTTGTGGTGCATGTTGAGATGGATCTCCTTGATATTGTTGGTCCATCGTCGCTTGTTCGATTTGTGATGGTTTTCTAAACAAGGGTTTGTTTGTTGGTTGATCATTTCCTTGTGAGAAAATAGGTGGTATGTTTGAAATCTTTGTGGGTTTGGGTATTTGTCTCATAACTGAGTTATCACCTAAGGGAATAAGGTTAGGATCTTTAAGAGCCTCCACATTAAATTCTATTGGTAATTTAGCACCACTTTGTGCTAATTTGAAGAAATAAGAATTTTGGTCCATTTTCAACAGTTTGTCCATCAGTTTGAGCACCTTGGGAATATTGGAATGTTGGAAGAGTTCTTCATAATTTATTTCCTCCTCACTATTCACCTCTTCTATGACCATGACTTTTTGGTTTTGGTTTGATTTCTCCATTGCTTCTTTTTATTTACGGTTTATCTCCTCCTCACTAAATGTTTCCTTAAATGTGGGTCTCTTTTGAGGGGTTTCAAGGTCACTTGGCCTATAGCCCCATGGGCCACTTTCTTTGTTTGTGGTATTTTTGGGTGGCATAATAGCGTTTATCTTGTTTTCTTCCATGTTTTTCTATGTTGTGAAGGTGTGGTTGTCATAAACAAGCACCAATATTTTGTGAAAGTTTGATGATTTTAATCTATGGAAAAAAATAATGCTTTTTTTTGGGGTTGAAATTGCATTTGTTTTTTGGTTTTTTTTGTTTTAAGGATGGTTTCTACTGCCACATGGGAGGTGGTAATATGGGCTCTAAAATGATACTACCATAAGAAATCAATAATTCAAATGATAGGCTCATATTGGATATGCAAGTTTGGTTTGTTCCTTAAAGGGCAAGTATAAAAATTTCTTAGCAAGATGTCTCGGTTGCGGTAAATCTTCAAGATGTGCCTCTTGATAGACCTTGAACTATGATGCCTATTTTTGACAAGGTGAAATTTGGATCTTCATTTAAGGACTTTGTTCTTGCAAGAGAACATGGAGATAAGCACATGTGTGGGGTTCAATTGTGTGTTTGTTTCTGAATTTTCTATTTTAAGAATATCAAATTGCGTTTGTTTTTGGATTTTTTGTTTTAAGGATGGTGTCTATTGCCATACAAGAGGTGGTAATATGGGCCTCCCATCCATGACATCTTCTTTTTGTTCCTCTTTTTTTAGGATTTTTTTTTGTTTCTCCACTAGTTTGGTGTTTCATTTTTCTCAAATATGAAGCTCCTTAAACTACTAATGATATCGATTTGTTCACCTTCGACATGTGTGAGACTTGGTTGTATGATTGGTGTCGTAAGGTTTGGTTGTTGAACTAGAGCAATCAAACACCAAATGGTCATAAAGTGAAATGGTGTTTTGATATGGTTTTTGTGAAGCTCAATACCTTAAGGTTTGAGTGCTATTTTCGAATAACACTATTCTTGGAACTCAAAATTTTGAAATAATTGGATCGATATTTCACTTCTTTTCTCTAGAGGATATGTTGTGAAAAAGCTTACTTGAACTAGCCTTGAGGTTCAAGCAACTGTTGATATCTTAGAAGTGTGAGTGAAGGAATGATCCAAGTTTGTTTTGATTTTGATTTCTAAAAGTAGGATGAGCTATTTTATTTTTGCAAAATAAAATGATGGACCGATATGCTTTATGACGTATTTTGGGAGCCTAATTGTCTTTTGTTCTCACAAGATTTTGCAACCAGTTTTAGATGGTTTTTTCTAATTTTTACTAGACAATAGGTAATTATGTAGCAAAAGTGGCTAAAAAAGTCAACTACGACCAGATTATGGTCAAGTGCAGAAAAATTAGAAAATCAATTGCGGCCTATTTTCTCAAAAGTAGCGTTTGTGTGTAGTCTTTCAAATTGGTGAATTGCATAGGTGAAAACGGTCTTTTGGGTCAAAAGCGGCTATTTCTTAGTCAACTACAGCCATTTTTTAAGCAAGTGTGCAAAATTTATCAAAAGCAGTTGTTTCTCATCAGCAACTATCATAAGACAAAGAGAAAAAGCAAGCTATTTTTGTCAACTATGGCCATTTTTTGGTCAACTATGGAAAAAATAGAAGCAAAAGTAGCCTCTATTCAGTTTTGTTTCCCAGTTTCTATTTTTGGCAATAGCTTGGATAATTTGTAGATTTTGGATGAGTTTTCTTGATCCAATTTTGAGATTTGGAAAGTGATAACACAACACAACTATCAAAAACTTATGTGACCCTCAATTTCTACAACTTTAAGAATTCTTCTTCCCACAAAAGCTCAATATTCGTGGAAGTTGAAATGCTAAAAGATATAGTTTGCAAGGTTTACCTCATCTTAATGCAACTTGAAATATGAGCCTAAACATTTGGAAACCTTCAAAGGTATTTGTTTAAGATACCTTTTAGGGAGTGCAAAACTAGGGCTCTTTTTAAAGTATTTTCACGAAAATCTTAATGGGTTTGATTTTTGAGAACCATGTTAAATGCTTTTCTCGATGTGTTCATTTTAATTCAAGCACAATGTTTGATATTTCAAAGTAACCGAATAGATTTGGAAATTTTGTGAAGATAATGTACACCCTAGGGATAGAAACTTTCTCCTAGATTTTCTTACCTCATGCCTCAAAGGGATGATTTTGCATGCAACGAATGGAGATTGTTTTAAGCTCAACCATAAGTTAGACTTGGTAAGTAACTTCTTGGAATCAAATTTCTAATGCACCACTTCATAGAATGTTTTGGATAAAAGGGGTATCTTCTACAAACATTGGTTTTTAGTCATGTTTCAGGATACTTGGTGTCTATACATGCGGTGATTCACTCAATTAAGAGGTCTCATATCCCTTGCGAGTTTTTACATATCTCATGGATACTAGGGGAGACTTTCATTAGTATATAACATTTGCACCAAGTGGGTGATGAAATCTCCTCACACCCACAAGTATTTATATAGCAGACTAAAACAAAAGCACCGCTTGATTCATTCCCTCTCATAATTTGGGAGGTAGGACCTCTAAAGGTATTCTTTGAAATGTAAACACATGTGTGAAACTCAAGATGCTTTTCATCACCCAAGATCGCCAAAAGACACAAGGGGAGAGGATAGACACCTAGTTTTCTAAAAATGAAATACATAGTATACACTTCATCGCAATGTTCATTTTAAGCCTCGAAAAATATTTTTAAAAAAATTAAATTAAAATGAAAAGAAATGAAAGTGTGTACAAGATAGCATTTTGTTCTTTTTGTGTGCACTAAAGTGAAATATTATGGATTTCAGTCAAAAAGATAGCAATGTACAAGACAAGAATTTGATTTGTTCAAGCAAAAACCAAAGTGTTTTTCTAAAGCCTTGTCTTAATGGTCAACAAAATAAAATTGTGCGTCTGTCAACAAAATGAAAGCATGTGGTCGAAAACAAACACATTTTTTTTTAGAGCACCAAAAAAAAAAATTGTTTGCGGGATTCTTTTTTATGCACCAATTGAGAGCATTTTCTAAGCTAGAAACTTTGAAAAATTAATTTTAGAGCACCCAAAATGAAGTTTCTCTAAGCTAGAAAGCTTTGAAACGTTAATTTTAAAGCACCACAATGAAGTTTTCCTAAGCTAGAAAGCTTTGAAACATTAATTTTAGAGCACCAAAAATGAAAGCATGAGGATTTGTGGGGTTCTTTTTATAGCAGCAAATTTAGAATTCAAAACTTCGACCGTTCGCCTTCCCTGCAATAAAAGTGTTAGTAAATTTTTTGGTAAACTCATGCCATGCTCCTGCAAATCCTACATAAAATATGTTAGCACCTATCAAACACTCAAAAACTTGCAAATTTCATATACAATCTTGATAGAGAAAAAGAAAACAATTTGTGCAAAAGCGACCCTATCAAAAGCAAGAGTGAATGAAAAAGTCTAGTGCAACCTCTATGTTTTTGAAAAAAGAGGCCAAAAAATTCAAGTGTGCCTCTATTGTTTTTGTAAAATTGCAAAAAATGTCAAAAGCGGCCAAAAAAATGTTAGGTGCGGTAAAAACGTGAAATCAAGTGCATGAAGTTCCTGTAGCTTTTGTGTGAAATTTTTTCCATTGCGCTTTCAAAACCAGCAACTTCAAAATTTTCTCATAAAATGGTTAGTGCTAAGGACCGTGGTCCCATTGGGCATGCCAAAATGTGTAAGGGGGAAATCGAGATCATGCAATGTAATCAAATTGAATGAATATAAACTAATCTAATCAAACACAAAGGTGATTCATGCTCGTTACTCACAAAATGAAACTACACAATTAAAGAATTAAAGAATGTAATTGAAAGAAAACAATAACAATGAATTCAAAAATAAAGTAGCTTTACCATCCCATGTCAGAGTGTGTTCATGAAGATGTTGGGTTGTTCATATCAATGCAAATCCTCCATTGTGCATGCAAAATCTTGAAGAACGTGTGTGTGTTGATCAAAGATATGTGTGACGCTTTGTCAAAATATCAATTAAGACTATGGCATTACTTCGTTGTGTAAAATATGTTAATTCTTCAATCATTTTTCAGGAAGAAGATGATTGTTATATAGAATTTGTGTTTCGAAATGAACACTCAAGATCGCGTAGTAGAATATCTTGATCAAGAGTTGAAAGATGTTGAGAGGAAATAGATGGGAATAATCAGTGAAAATTCATTACGTAATTAGTGTGATTGAAGAAATCATTTTGAGTGTTCAGTGGGATTGAGGAAATAGGTTGAATAATCTATGGGATTGAAGAATAAATTGATCTATTAGAAAATAGATGGATCAGTCAGCCAATCAGATCAAGCAATTAGGGGATCATAATTTTCTCAATCATGAAAGTGGGTGAGGATAATTAATTAATTGATTTAATTAATTAATATTTTTAGAGTTGAACATGCAAATCAAGTTTAACTTTTACAAACAAAGTTGTATTTTTTTGTTTGATTTTTGATGATGTTTTGAATAATTTAATTAATTATTCATGTTTAGGGGAAAGATTTAATCAAATGATTATGTTTTAATAATTTAATTAACTTAGGGGAATAAAGTGTCTTACCGACATAATTAAATAATTAAGGTTATTTAATTAATCAGGAGGAATAAAGTTAGATTAGGAATTTATTAAATATAAATGAAATTTATTTAATTGGTCAAATTTGATAAAAAGATGAATTAATTAAATAATATAATATTATTCAATTAATAGAGGAAATTAGGGTTCTAGGACTTTATTAAATAAAAGAATTTTATTTAATTCATCAAAAATGGTGAAAAAGTGAATTAATTAAATAATGTAATATTATTCAATCAATAGAGGAAATTAGGGTTTTTTATGCAATTGATGTGGAATACAGTGATATTCAGTGATAATAATGTTGATAATGAGAAAATATCATTTTAGGATGTGTGATATGTGTTAGGTCAATTTTACATGTCTATAATAGTAATATGAAGAAGAACTCACATGCACCAATCACTTAAATACAATCCAAGAATTCTCTTAACAAAAATAAAGATCCTTCCTAATGTAAACACATCATACTAAAGAATGACTTACCAATTCCCAAAACTATGACTTGACTCAACCATTATATTAATGAGTGTGTGTGTAAGCTCGGTTAGGTTTCGTTATAGGTTACCTGACCAAGTTCTTCTCCTGAGTGATACTTCCCCTCGCTTTCGGAGGATTGATTTTGAACTTGCATCCAACTTAACACATTTTCATGGTATTCATCTATTCATCAAAACAAGCACTTACATTTCATAGTTAGAATATCAAATTCAATAACCATTCATTTCAGTTATTCATTCCACTATATAACATTAAATGAAATAATCATTCATTCATAATTTACCAATGACTTAGATAAAAAAAAGTGCAACCATATATATATATTCCACTCAAAATTCCAAATACATTCACATATGCAATAATTTACCCTAACATAGTAATAGTAAATAGGTAAACACACAATGAGGTGTAACAATCAACATGCTTTAGACATCATCTATCTTGAAAGAGATCTAGGGATGCCGAATTGGGTGGGTAAATATACATTAGTTGGAGAGATTGAGGGAATATAGAGGGGGGATTCATGGTCAAAATATCAATTATACCATGATTGAAACTTATAGGAACATTAGCAAAGGTAGACTAGGTGAAAATATTCCCACAACTATCAAATTATTTTCAACTCATACTACTAAGCCATATTCTACAAGAAAATTTATCCTTTGATTGATTGTACCTTTATTATGGTATCCAAATTGAAATCTCTAAGGTAAATTACAAATTTCATATCATTTAGATAATCTCATGTTGTTGAACCTATTATTGAATTTGTAATATGGAAAATTGGGTCTAGAAAAGGAAGTAACCTTCCTTGAGAATCAATCTTCAATACTAACACTAAGATGAATCATACAATCTAATTTATGGTCTTATATTCCCTTTTTATCATAATTGGAAAATGAAACTAAATATTATAATTTTAGTACAAAGCACCCAATTATAAAAGACTCAAAAATATTTTCTATAATAGAAGATAAAATCTAATTTCCACATAAACAAAAAATATAAATTGTGAAGATGATTTTGTAGATTTTTCAAAGCCTCAATCACATACACCAATGTGCAACATAGACATCCTTGCAACACATTATCGTCCTACACAAATAAAAAATCAAAGTACATAATGCTCTATAATATGCACATACACAAACAAAAAAGATATTAATGAGACAACTACAAGTAATAATACTAAAATAATTGAAATTTTGAAAAGATAAGCTATGATACTCTTAAGTTCAAAAACTAAATAAAAATGATAAAATACAAGTTATATCACCAAAGCTATTTGTTTTCTTTCAATCATAGAAAAATCTACACACAAATGAGAAAGGAGAAAATGTTTGGGTTGTTTGTTTGGGAGATTGCCTTAGTCAAACCCTAATTTTGGTGTTTCCACCTCCACAAACAATCATAGTTGATTTTGATAATATTTAATAAAAAAATATTGTTAAAGATTAGAAACAAGTAAGATATTTACAAAGACATATAATAGATTAAGTACACTATGCTAACACCAGAAGTATCTAATTGATAGAATAGAAAATTGTTTAACAAAGAGAAGATAACCAAATGAAATTTGATTACTAAGAAGATACAAAAGACCTCCAAAGTAGATTTTAGAGCTTCAATAGTGTTATCTTACTCAATCTCGCCAATAAAAAAGGGCATTCAAGGTGTTCAAGAGTTTTGTTTTCTTGAAAACCTGAAAAGCTTCAAGAGAGTTGTAAATCCAAAAGCATAGCATGAATTTTTGAGAGAAATCCGAGAGGGAAAAGCTTTTTTTTGTAAATAGCAATTCATGGCTTTTCTACCAAACATGATTTTCACACAAGGGCATTACATTTGAAACATTTTTTAGAATATAACACTCCAATGGCCACTTGAATCATGAATTTTCATGGGATGCTAGAGCATCACACACATATCTACGCATAGTGCCTCTACCGAGAAAAATGGACTCAAAAAACCAAGATCATCATAATTTTGCTAGATAGGGGATATTTAGGTTACAAAATTTTATATTTAAACTATATTTTGTATCATGAGCTAAAAGGGAGGATATTACATAGTGTGAAATTAGATGGTATGCAATCTCCTACACTACAAAAATCAAGTGTAGTCTCTTGTCAATCCCTTTTCATGATGATGAGATACTATAATAATGAATTTTCGTCCCCTTTCTCTTTGAACTAATAAAAAACAATCCTCCTATTTGTTCCCATGAGGCAATAGAATTAGTGGTAAGTGATCAAATACCAATCCAAATTTTTATCTTTGAATAAATTTGTTAATAACCTTAGTACTATATTTTTCTTATAGACATAATGCATAGTGCAAACATCTATTACATCTTGTGAATCTTTTGTTAGGGTATTTAAATATTCTCCAGTAAATTTTGAAAGATATTTTAAATCAAAGCAAGGATGGGATCCCAAGTATCAAGAGAAATTGGAAGGATCAATGGCCTATCATTGTTCCAATTTTTGAAATTCCTAGGAACTTGTTATGTTTCTATTAGAGGAAATGACAAAGGTGGAATTTGGTGAATATCTCTCTTTTTGGGAGTGATAACCATAGCTTGAACCAAAATCTAAGGATTAACATTTGTGGTAGATTTGAAGTTGTGATAGATCTAGTAACAAGTATTTTTTCATATAATAAGATATAGCTCAAGTTACAAATACCAAGCATGGGAAACCTACAAATGTGGGCCATGGTTTGTATGACAACCTCTAAGATTTTAGAATTTATCTCTTCATAGTATTTTTGATGAATTATTAAATTCATCTTAGAAGATGGTGGCACTATTTGTAGCTTGTGCCACCTCCCTTGTGATACCCATTAGTTATAGTTGATTTTAAAATCCCTAATGGTGTGTTATATTCATGTGCCTTTGGTAATTTTCCTTACTCCCTTGCTAGCCTACAATAAATGCCCCATTTGCAAAATCAAAAAATTAGCTATAATGAAATTCTTGGTGTTTCAAGCTTTTGGTTATCGGCTTGCTTTCATCCCTTCCTTGTTGCCCCTGCTCCCATTGTTCTTTTCCTTTTCTCTCCATATTTTTCCTAGTCATTTCAGGATTTTCCCATTAGGCTTAACCCTTACCCTCTACTGCCTTCTTTTCCTTCCCTCTTCCTAACCCCTGATCCCTTCCTTCAAAAAATTAACTAAATGTTAATCTTTCGAGGGTCGGGCCTTGTCCTTTCCTCTTACCTCTTACCTTTAGAGGTATTCAACCTTTCTAACCCCCAATTCTGAAAATGCACTTTGAAAGGAGACTAAGTATCAACCTTTCAAGAATCAAGGATCATGTATCCCCTTTTCTCTTTCCTCCTATCTTTACAATCGCTAATCTATATGACTGAACCCTGACCTCCAACGTCTCACTTTCAGGCATTGAATTTCAGTCATACTTCTTACCCCTTACCTCTTTTTCAAAATAGTGTAAGGCGGACAGCTGAGGGCTTTTTTGGCAGTGCATGAGCTCTGCTAGGGTTTTGAGTTTTCTGAGGTCATTCGTGGCCCCTCCTGCATCATACTGCGCTTATTGCATAGAATTTTGGTTCCTCCATTGAGTATGGCCGCATTTACTATAGTTTTAGGGGTTTATTATGCCTTCAACTGGCTCTAACCCGGCAATTCTTGCTGGTGTTAGCGGTTCAATGATGTAGTTTAATGGCTCCCCCACCAAACAAACGCCCTCAAAAATTTGTTCCAAAAGTCTTTCACGAGGTAAGCATTCTGATGCTCCTGCTGATGTAGTTTTACCTTTACCTTATTTTGATTTTGCATGCCAATGGCTTGAAAAACACACCCTTGTGCGTTATTTTGTTGGGAGGACTCCCCCTGAAAGTGTGCTAAAAGACTGGGTTAACAAGGCCTGGGTCCCTCATGGGGTCCGCCTTGATATGGTCCAAAATCTAACCAAGGGTTTTTTCTTGTTTCGCTTTGCGGAAGTAAATCATGTCCAAGCTATTATGGGTCATGGACCCTGGTATGTCCGTTCATCCTTATTGGTTTTCTAGTCCTGGACTCAAGATTTTGCTATCTCTAAGGACACCAAAATGCGTGTGTCGGTCTGGATTGAGTTTCTCGGGTTGCCCTTGCCATGTATGCCCTTCTTGCACCATATTGCTTCCTCTCTAGGGAAGGTTGTTTGCATTGAACCTGATAATTTCTTTCAAGCCCGTCCTCAGAAGAGGGTTTGTGTGGAAGTTGATTTATCCAAGGATTTGAAAGAAACTGTTGACCTTGAAATCGGGGATATTCGCCACTCCCAGAAAATCACATATTTTAACCTTCCCAAAACGTGCTACCAGTGCCAATCAACTTATCATAAGATCAGGGACTGCCCTTTGTCAGTTCCCTGTACTATTTCTTAGCCACAGGGTGTTGAAAAGCCTCGTTAGATAGAACCTTCGGCTAAGGTAGACACAAAGTGGACCAAGGTCACCAACCGAAAAAATAAGTCACATGGTTCTGGGTCAGCTCCCAAAGTCTCGGAACTGACCCAGCAGGTTTCAAACCCTTCAGAGAAGGGGAAGGCCACTCCCGTAGGAGTGACTTCTGCTATTTTACAGCCTAGGGCGCAGGTCACGCCCCACGCTGCTACAATTTTATGTGCTCAACCAGCCTTATCCATCGATGTGGAGACCCAACGGCATTCTCGCAGCCGATCTCCTCCACCGGAAGAAGGTGAATATGTGCCAGAAAAGCAGAGATATTCTCCCTCTATTCAAATGGGTTCAATTCCGCAAGAGTTTTTGAAGAATAGCTTCTCTTCCCTATGTGAAGAGGATCGGGATTCTACAAGCATGGAAGACTTTCCATGAATTTTCTCTCATGGAATGTTCGAGGTCTCACAGACCTCTCAAGGAAGTATTCTGTTAGGAATACTTTGAAGAATTTTCCGCAGATTGAAGTGCTTTGTCTCGAGGAAGTTAATTTAGGTTTTTTGCTTGCTTCGGCTTGTCGCTCTATTTGGCCAGCCAGCACTATGTTTTGTACCCTGCATGAGGCTGGTCGTGGTGGAGCCGCTACTCTTTTGGCCTCGCGGTTGCTTCCTTATGTGGTTGACCATGGGGTGGATCCCTCCCAGTGGGCTGTCTGGATTCTTCTCAATATTGAGAACCATTCCTTTGGGATTATTAATATTTACACCTCTAATGATATTGTGGAGCGTTGCTTGCTTTGGAAATGCCTTGCAGACTCTTTGTTAGTTGCCACCTAGTTGCTCTGTGGGGATTTCAACATGGTTGAAATGGCGAATGATAAAAATGGCACTGTACCTTTTCGTTGGGCTGCAAGCGAAAGGGAGGCATGGTTTTACATGCGCAATAAATTGGGGTTTTTTGATCCCAATCTAGGTTACCGTCATTCTCATTCCCTCTGGCACACTTGGTGTAATTATAGAGCTGGTGCTGACAGAGTCTTTAAGCGCCTTGATCGTGCCATGATCTCAGCATAATCTTTTTTTTCTTTCAAAAGCTCTACCTTGCCTATTAAGCCGCTTGTGGATGTGACCCTTTCGGATCACTTCCCCATTCAATTTCGTATTGAGTGGGAAACTTGGCAACCTTGCACGTGTAAGACGCAATTCTTTTTTAACATGTCTTTGCTCTGTCACAAGCCCACCATGTCCCACATTCTTTGAGTGTGGAATTTAGAGTGTCGTCCGTCTAGCAGTACGGGTTGGATTGCTTGGTGGAATGATGCTATCATTCGTACTGCATGCTTCCTGCACATTTATGGGCAACAACTTGCTATATTTTATCGGTGCTCTTACGAGGCCACCACTGCTGACTTGCATGCTGCTATGGAGGCCTTAGTGGCTTGTCCTTTTTCTCCATCACATCAAGTCCGGGTGACAGGCTTAAGGCACTAGAAGAAAATGGCTGATAGCTATTCTGCCAAGGGTGCTCAAATCAAGGCGTGGCTCCACTGGCTCAAAATTGGGGACTGTGCCTCCAAAGAATTTTTTTTGGCTCTTTGTGCTAGGCACTCCTCCCTAGGCATTAAAGCCATCAAAGATGGTAATCAAGTGCTCTCTGAGCTACCTGACATTCTCCAAGCTTTTGTGCATCACTATGAGCAAGTTTTCATGGCTCAGGACCCCATGCCTATGCGCCAGCAAGCCCTTCAGAGCTGCCTTGTTGTTGTGCCACATAGGCTTTCTTTAGCCCAGATTAATTTTTATGATCAATTATTAACAATTGATGATCTCAAGGAAGCTATTTCCTCCATGGCCAATGACAAGGCTCTTGGGATTGATGGTTTCCCCCGTGAATTATATAAAGTGCTTTGGGACTGTATTGGGAGTGACCTACATCATGTTTATATTGAAGCCTTTCACAACAATTCTTTAGACAATTTAATAAATAAAGGCAATATTAAATTCATACCTAAGTCTGGAGATCCGGAGGATATTTGTAATTGGTGGCCCATCAAGTTTCTTAATGTCTCTTATAAAATTATTGCCAAATCCTTGGCTCTAAAAATCTTCCACCTCCTACCTCAAATTGTGCGTCCTGAGCAGACTAGATTCATCAAGTCCAAGTTCATTCTTGACAACATTATTATTGTTTGGAAAGGCATGGAGTGGGCCCGGCGTTCGAACCAGAAAGTTGTGTTTATCAAAATCGATTTTGCTAAAGCATATGACTGCATTGAATGGCCTTTCATTCTTGCAATGTTACAGGCATTGGGTTTTGGAGCCAATTTTCTTCAGTCCGTTTGCATGCTTTTTTCCAATGCCTCGACTTGCATCTCCATTAATGGCCGCCAGTCCTCTGCTTTTGGCCTCTTTCGTTCTATTCGCCAGGTATGTCCTCTTGCCCTTGCGTTGTATATTCTAGCAGCTGAGGTTTTTGGATATCTCCTGGCCAATGCTATCTCCCAACAGTGTGTTAAAGGAATAACACTCCCAGATTCTCAAGAGCAGCTTGTCAATGGGAATTTTGTCGATGACTCCTTGCTCACTCTCTTAGAAGACGAAGGTTCAATCACTGCTGCCCTTGAATGCCTTGACACTTTTTGTCTTGCATCTAGTTCTGCAATTCAATGGGACAAAACGTTGTGCTACAAACAGTCTGTGCTTCCCACTCCTATGTGGCTTCAACCCTATAACTGGAAGTGGATTGGCCAAGGGGAAACCTTTCATTTCTTGTGCATTCCGTTCACCTTCTAGGCTTTCCCCTGGGAGCTCTGGCAAGCCGTGCTCTCTAGAGTTGAACAGAAGCTGGCCTATTAGATTACCAAGCCTCTCTCACTGGCAAGCAAATTCCAGGTGTGCTCTGAAGTTTTGGCTGCCACCCATGTCTACTATTCTTCCTGTTGGGCTCCTTCTAAAGCAACCTATAGCAAGCTTGAGAAGTTGCTCTGTGATTTTCTTTGGGCCTCTTCTGAGACCCATAAGGGTTTTCATTTGGTCGCTTGGGAATTTTGTTGTCTTCCCAAGGAGTCAGGAGGGCTCGGCTTACTTTCCACTCAACGACAGGGAACTACCCTATGTGTCAAATGGATCATCCATGTGCTTACTAGGGATGAAGCCTAGAAAGTTCTCCTCGGACATTGCATTCAGTCTGGATTTCCCGTTCATAGACCCACCTGGAAAGGCATCGGCTTCCAAACCCTACTGGTGATGACGGAGCCGGTTCAAATTATTGGCTCCTTTGTGGCTAAAAGCATTTGGCGTTCTTGGGAAAATGTCAAGCCCTAGCTCCGTTGGGCTGGTGTCGGGTTTCGTGATGGGCTCTCCATCAACTAGCATAATCTCTGGTGGTCTCCCCTTCTTGCCCAGAATGGCCAAGTCGCCTTGGCTCAAAGCTCTCTGATTTCATAAGAAGGGCATTCAGACACTGCACCAGTTCTTCCACTAGCCTACCATGAGTATTATGCAATGGGATGTTTTTAAAGCTCATTACAGCCTTCAAAACCAGGACCATCCTACTTTTGATGGTCTGGTGAATGCCATTCCGGCAAAGATTCTTCACAAAGTTGGTATTCGTGGGCACAAACCTTGGTAGAAAGACTAGAAATGGTTTCCAGATACTCCTCTTAGGAGCTACTAGCCATGGCTCGGTTACAGGTGGCTTTCACCCATTTCCCTATTCTTAGCTCATTAAACCAGAGGTGGCTTCTTAACTCCTCAGCCTTTACTTGGTGTAGGAGGTTTGATGCCATTTGGTCTGCAAGTGTTAATCCGAAGCTGGCTCACTTTGCTTGGTGTTTTCTTTTCCAAGGCTTGCCTGTGGGTTCTCGGCTGGTTCATTTGGGGGTCTCTGACCCTCGCTGCCTATTTTGTGGGCAGCCTGAAAGCTTCAAGCACCTTTTTTGGTTTTTTCCCAGAGCTCAGCAGTTCTGGACTTGGATTCATGATTTCTTTTGACCTTTTAGGCCTGAACCCTTTTCATAGCATATGGTTCTTCTGGGGGACCCGCCTGGAACCCCGACTAAGTTCACCCAGATTTGGCACACTTTCAGAGTGGAAATCCTTTTCAATATCTGGAAAGACAGAAATGCTTGTATTTTTTCTCATTCACATATAGATATTAATGTTTCTATTTATGCTAAAGTTGTTATATGCTCTAATGTTATGTTACAGATTCAAGTGCAAGCCAACAAGGTTGCACTGGAAGTGGCTCACCTAGAGGTTCTCCTGGACCACTAGGGCAATGCCCCTTGTATTGTGGCTCGGATTCCTAACTCGCCCTCCTCCTCCCTGCCGCCGGTCACCCTCTCGAGGCCGGAAGCAGAGTGATTCTACGTGGGCTCACTCCCAGCCTCCTCCTCAGAGGGATTCTCGGCCTCCCCAACGGACTCGTTCACCTCTGTCGTGACCTGGTCAGGGCTGGCACTCTAGTGGTACGCCGAGGAATAGTGGTGGTGGCTCTAGGTGGCCTGCAGATGCTCCTCCTGACTCTGGCTCTAGTTGGCCCTCCTTTGGGAAAAGCTTTCCGTGACTTGCTATTGCAATCTCACCTCAGCACGAGGATAAAGAAAAAGAAGATAAAAATGCTGATGGTTGGGGTGCTCCTCCTGACGTCACTCCTAACACCGCCGATGTATGGGGTAGAAATTTGGATGACCAGGATCCCCTAGGATCTACTGGAACTGCCTTAGCTGCATAAATTTCATTCTGTTTTTTATTTCTGGGCTAGGCCCATGTGACTTTAGTTAATTTTGTTGGGTTGGTCCCATGTCGCTTTCGGGGTGTGCTTTCCTACCACCCAACCCTTTTTTGTGAATTTTGTAACTTTATTTATATTAATATAGATATCTAGAAAATTCATCAAAAAAAAATTAGTGTAAGGCATCCTCCCAATGCCCAACTCCTAAAAGTCTCTCTCCCCTTTTCATTCTTCCAAAGACTCAAGTTTCAACTTCCCTTCTGAAACCCGATTTCTACTTTTTTAAAGATCCAACTATCTTTATTTTTTAAGACTTTCAAGTTTTGCCTTTCCTCCTTACCTCTTGCTTTATTTTGGTAGGAGGTAAGCCCTTTGCCCAAACCTTGACCTTTGATGAGTATTTTTCCCCATCGAGTGTCGCCCTTCCCTCCTGCACCTTGTCCCAGTTCCACTAGATAAGGGATATTCAAGTTTCAAAATTTTATATTTAAACTCATTTTTTGTATCATGATCTAAAAGGAAGGATATTACGTAGTGTGAAATTAGAGGGTATGCAATTTCATACACTACAAAAATCAATTTTAGTCTTTTGGAAATCCCTTTTGATGATGATGAGCTACTACAATAATGAATTTTTTTCCCCTTTATCTTTGAGATAATAAAAAATAAGCCTCTTATTTGTTCCTATGAGGAAATAGAATTAGTGCTAAGCGATCAAATACCAATCCAATGTTTTATCTTTGAATAAAATTGTCAATAACCTTAGTACTATATTTTTCTTAGAGACATAATGCATAGTGCAAATATATATTACATCTTGTAAATGTTATGTTAGGGTATTTAAATATTCTCCAGTAAATTTTGAAATATATTTTTAATCAAAGCAAGAATGGGATCCCAAGTAGCAAGATAAATTGGAAGGAGCAATGGCCTGTCATTGTTCCAATTTTTAAAATTCCTAGGAACTTTTTATGTTTCTATTGGAGGAGGAAATTACAAAGGTGGAATTTGGTGAATAGATCTCTTTTTGGGAGTGATAACCATAGCTTGAACCAAAATATAAGGATTAGCATTTGTGGTAGATATGAGTTGTGATAGATCTAGTAACAAGTATTTTTTCATATAATAAGATATAGCTCAAGTTACAAATACCAAGCATGGGAAACCTACAAATGTGGACCATGTTTTGTATGACAACCTCTAAGATTTTAGAATCTATCTCTTCATAGGATTTTTGATGAATTCTTAAATTTATCTTAGAAGGTGGTGACACAAGTTTTAGCTTATGTCGTCTCCTTTGCGATACCCATCAGTTATATCCAATCTGAAAATCCTAATAGTGTGTCATGTTCGTGTGCCTCTGGTAATTTTCCTTACTCCCTTGCTAGCCTACAATAAATTCCCCATTTGAAAAATTCAAAATTGGCTAAGTAATGAAATTCTTGGTGTTTCAAGATTTCAGTTGTCTACTTGCTTGCATCCCTTCACTGTCACCCCCACTCCACTTCTTATTTTCCCTTTCTCTCCATCTTCTTCCTAGGCATTTTGGTTTTCACCCATCGAACTTAACCCTTACCCTCTACTGCCTTATTTTCCTTCCCTCTTCTTAACCCCTGATCCCTTCGTTCAAAAATTTAACTAAGTGTTGATCTTTCGGGGGTTGAGCCTTGGCCTTTCCTCTTACCTCTTACCTTTTTTAAGGTAAGAGGTGGTCGACCTTTTCAATCCTCAATACCCAAAATTCACTTCAAAAGGTGACTTAGTATCATCCTTTTGAGCATCAAGGATTGGCATCCCCTTTACCCTTTCCTCTTGTCTTCAATGTTGCTAATTTGTATGACCGAACCTCGACCTTCGATGTCTCACTTTCGAGAATTAGCTTTCAGTCTTAATTCTTATCCCTTATATCTTTTGAAAAATGGTGGAAGTCATCCTCCCAATGTCTGACTCCCGAAACTCTCTCTCCCCTTCACATTTTTTCAGAGACTCTTTTCCACTTCCATTCAGAATCCCGATTTTTATTTTTTAAAGATCTAACTAAGTCTTTATTTTTCAAACTTTTAGGTTTCGCCTTTCTTCCTTACCTATTGCTTTCTTTTGGTAGGAGGTAAGCCCTCTTCCCAAATCCTGACCTTTGATGAGTATTTTATCCCATCGAGTGTCACCCTTCCCTTCTACACCTTGTCTCAGTTCCACGATAAGGTGCATTATGTTGGTCCATTCTTCGACACTCGAAAGGTGAAAGTCCCTAGTCTAATGCCTGATGTCTTTTTGCAAGCAATATGAAGCAACCTCGACATGTGGTGTCTGAAGCCTTGATTCAAATGATGATTATGAGTTATGAAGAAATATCAAAGCCTCACATCCAATGGAGGTAGTATTTTTGACCTAGTGGACCATTTAATTCTTAGAGAAACTCTTCTTTCGAGCCAAAAGGCCTGATAATTCTCGCAATTCGATAATGTTTTTTAATGGCACCATTAATGTTACATTTACTCTCTTTGCAATCATATTTTATCTTTGAAGATGGTAGGGGTCTTGAATGTATTTATACCAACTCCCATTAAGATGGAGTGGTTCACATGCCTCTTTATGTGTTGTTTACCCCCTTTCAATTAGATATTTGATCCTTTACCATGATTTGTTGCAGATTTCATGGGGGTTTCCCTCACAGTTTGTGTGCTCATTAATGTGATGTCTAGGCATGTATATCTGGATAATTTATTATGGAATTTCCTCTCAAATCTACGTGCTTAGAAGTTTTCACATATTTTGTTAGGGTTTCAACATGGGTTTTTTCCCAAATGCGTGCCTTGGTTCATTCTCGTGTGACTTGTTGAAGGACAAAGGATGCTTGGGCACATGGTTTGAGGAACACTCCAACCCACTAGTTGCAATGAATTTAATGCATCTGATTAGTTGTTTCTGCACAATGTAGTATACTCAAGGTATGATCAAATTTCGTAACCTAATTGGATAATTTTTTATCTTTTGTGAACCCTAGTTGGGTTAGGGTTTGTTCTTGGTTAGTTTTTGAGTTATGTCAAAACTATAAAGACAATTTTTTTGGTCTTTCAAAGGGTTCTGATTCTTAGTCTTTGAAAATATTTGTATAGAGTTGGATTGAATAGATAAGTCATGTGAAACTCGGAGAAGGAATTCTGTAAAAAAAAAAATTGTAATAGCAACAAATGATTGGAATACTCATTGTATAATCTAAAATTTGAATATAAATTTGTCATACTCTCCATCCTTTTTACACATTATCTTTTGTACTAGTATAATCAGGGGTTATCTTTGGTTCTCATATCATACTTTATGTTATGGATTTTTGAATTGTTAGTTTCTATTCAAGGAATAGAATAACTTTTCTTTCAGCTCATTCATTAGAGATTGTGTGGTTGTAGTATGGATTTGTAAGTAGTGTGATAGCATTGTTATTTTTTTGGTTTCTCACTGTAAGGTAGTGAGGTTGTAAGAACCCAAAAGTTGGTATGTTGTAGGAGTTTACCTCATTTCTAGACTTTATTGTGGATAAGGCATTGACCAAAATGACTCACATAGTTTGAGGCTAAGGAAGAATCATGAAAGAAAAACCTTTACTTTTCTATATTCTTATTGTTTTATACCCATTACCACACTACAAAGAACCACATAAAATATAAACGGTCTCAAAGATGATTTAGACCATCAAATTACCTTCTGCCATATTAGTGTGAAGATTCGGTTATCAAAGGCATCATTGCACATAAGTGTTATATTTTACATGATGTTATGGGGGGACCCACCTTGGTTTTGCAGAGCCTAAAGTGAAAAGGATAAATTGTAAAACTTATCTCTTGTTTGTTGTCCATTGACCTAGGATTTTTTAGCATAAGAACTAGCTAATCTTTAAGAAAATCTAGACAATAAATTGGAAACACTAACAGATTGGTGAATCTACTAGGGAAAACAAATAATCATACATTGAAGAAGAGTCCAATGATCCAAGGACCTTCATACTTGAAGAAGGAACCTGTTGCAAAAAATTTGGTGTGTTCTTGAAGTCTAGTGCTCTACTAGTGGAGATAACTCAGAATAACCTAGAACTTGAAAGGATCTTCTTGTTGCTTGAATATATTGTCCTCTTTTAAGAGGTGGTGACTCTACAACAAAATTTTACATCATCGAAAGATTTTGGTTGCAACCATTTTCATGTATTTTTCCATTGTTGTATTTTGTATGAAGGTCAACAATGAAGTTCTAGTAAATAGTGTCCTTTATTCAATGCTTTAAGGAACTAGTAGAAAAGTTGACAAATTTGGATATTCTGAAGAAAATATTTGTAGAGGAATAAATATTATATCGCAAAAAAGTATAGGCAATTTGATTCCCCCTCTACAAGTTATTTTGACATGACTGAACCATAGTCATACCCTCAAAGAAAAGTGTTCTCTACTAAAAGATATAACCCTTTGGATTTTATTAAAATTCAAGGTTATCCACACTTTGTTCCTAGATAAATAAATGAATACCTACCTAAGTTTAGAGGAGGTTATGAAGAGTCGGCATCAAAACATCTGCAGATTTTCACTATTTTGATGGTCAAACACTAGATAGCAGAGGAAGATTTTGTTATGAATTTTTTTGTAAGAGGTTTAGAAAATAATGCTTGGGATTGGTTTTATTATCTTCTTATGCATTCTATTTGTTCATGGAAAGATCTTGAGATACTATTCATGGATTAGTTTGGTGAAGTGAATATGAGTTTTTATTTGACAGTACGCTTCTGCACAACCAAGAAATTTTTGAAGAAGAATTTGAACTTGTGGTTGATATTTTTTTACCTATTGATGCATTTAGTGGTATAAAAACATATGAGGATGAATCCCCATATAATTTTCATGATAGATTCATGAAATATTTTTTTTCTATACTAGAATTAGATAGACTTGATGAATCAATGTGTATTGATTTTTTTTGTGAAAGACTTGAGCCAGGTCTAAGTACCACGCCTACTGATATGAAGCCTCATAGTGTTGAATTTATATAGCAATGGCTTTTATTGATTTGAGAAATGATATGGAAATGTGGAATTAGTTTCCTATTTAAATTTTGTGATGGTAATTTTTTTAGGCTTGTTGATGTAAGTTTGGATGGTATAGAAAAGAACATCAGTGCATCTAGTTGTGGTGAAGATCATGTTTTTGAGCAGCCCATAGAGAAAATATGTGTAGATAAAGGTTGTTGTCACAACAAACAAGATGTAAGGCATGATGTGATTAAAGGAATATCTAAAATCATGCCTTCTATTGATTTTGAAGTTGCAGAAATAGAGAGCCAACTCTCTATATCAAATCAAAGTGATAGAGTGTGTAGTGGCCTTCAACTAGAGCAATCATTCATGGATAATTGCAGTAAAGAAATCAATGATGATTACTAGTTTGATGATGAAGTGTATGAAATTTTTTATTGTTGTAATAGTATGGATAGAGAAGAAGATATGTATGCAAGAGCTTCATTGAATGAATCAGTTCAGGTAGCTAAATGTGTTGGGCATGCATATGATGGTGATGTAAGTGATGAACAAGAAATTGCTTCCATGTTTGATCTCTTAACTTCTTCTATCCCTTTTTTTTGTTTTTGAATTTTTCATTGTTGTTTGCATGAGGATAGCATAGATGTAGTTGTACATGAGAATAAAAATGAAAAGACAAATATTGGTACAGTTGATGATGTTTTTTATGATGATTTTTCACTTGAGAAGTGTGGTTATGTCAATCACATGGATTCCTATGAAAAATTATGTTTCAGGGGGTGCAACTCACAGCCTTCCTCATGAGAAATGGACTTTAAATCAGTCATGGCAGGGTAATGTTGTTGAGTGAAGTGCATGACACATGTGTTGGGAAAATATGTCTCAACCTTGCAATTACATAAGGTATTGTTGATACATCAATGATGGGGGGTATGGTGTTCCCCCCCCCCCGCTTGTGAGGGATTCAGGGGGGATCATCCCCCTAGTGGGGGCTATGTGGGCCATGCACCAAGGCAAGGCCTCGGGGGTAGCACCCCTGAAAGCTAAATTTTATTTATATTAACCTAGACCATTCATCTTTAGGTCTCAAATCTAACGATCAATATTATGTTAGCTTGACTTGCCCTAGAAGGAAACCCTATTTTATGGGGGCATTGTATTACTTCTATTGATTGTGATGTATTATGGGAGTTTGATATCATTTTTGTTGCCTTTGGATCTCTAGTTGATGATACTCATGTGAGAAGCTTGCTCTACAAGTATATTGTAATGTTTGATTTTTGAATAATATATTGGGCAGCTTTTGGAGTGTGGGGTTTTCTCCCGAATTTTTTTTTCCCACGTAAATCACTATGTTATGGTATGCATGATATTTATGTTTATTTTTGCTAGGTTTTTGTAACTTAAAAAAAATATCTATAAAGTTTTACATTATCGTCCTCTCAAGATTAGTGTAGGAAGTTGTACCGCTAATTTAGCTTCCTAACAAGCTATGTGTCACAGGTCTAATTTTTGTGGCACATATGTCTCAATAGATTGAAAAAAGATTGAAACGGAGAGATAATTTGAAGAGTGCAACTCTCCATTCAAAATGTCTCATAATTTGAATGGATGTGTTGATGAGGTCTTAATCAACATAGGTGATCCCAAGGTATGTTGGTCATCCATGCTCCCTGTCTTGAGTGAAGTCATATATGATACATTCCTTTGTGATGAAAAATTTGCTTCTCACAATGTGTATGTTAGTATTTCTGATGTTGAGCACTTCACTTGGACCCAACATGCATCTTGTGGTGGTGTTGAGTAGCGGCAAGTTATCTAGGTTGGTGACTTTTTGGTTGCTCAAGTTTCTTGTATGCCTAAGCTTCAAAGTTTTCATTTTGTATTGCTAGAGGATGAGTTTCCCTCTGCAAGTCAACATTGTGAAGAGGCATATTTTTCTTTTGCATACAAATTGGAGGAATTTTTTATTTGCCTTGATTCATGTGAGGTGGTCAGTTGGTATGAAGGCACCATGGTTTCATATGTTGTTGATCAAAGTTCTCAGTTTCTTCCACCTAGTACAAAATCAAAAAAATTAGTGTGTGGTAGTGAGGTGGCCTATGTGTTGTGGTTACCATTCAGTAGCAGGATCAAACATGTAGCAAGTATTCACTTGTTCAAAGGTAATCATATGTTTATGCTTGAAGGAAAGAGGTTTCCCTTATTTCTATGGTGCGATAGAAAAAAATTTTGGTTAAGGGAGATCAAATCCTTTGATGATGGTTTTTGATAGAGGCAAGCATTGGCTCTCTTTTCCATTTGGTGGTCTGGGGCCATCAAATGAGGTTTGAAGATTGGGTACTTTTTGAGCCCAATGGATAAGGCATGATCTGCTTCCCCGGAGATCTAGAATCTTGACATCCTTCACAGAAGAATGCATCCCCAACTAGAGCCACTAGTGGCATTATTTTAGCTTGTGCCACCTCCCTTATGATACCCATCAGTTATAGCCGATCTAAAAAATCCTAATGGTGTGTCATGTTCCTGTGCCTCTAGTAATTTTCCTTACTCCCTTGCTAGCTTGAAATAAATTCCCCTTTTGAAAATCCCAAAATTGACTAAGTAATGAAATTCTCAGTGTTTTAGGCTTTTGATTGTCTACTTGCTTTCATCCCTTCCCTGTCAACCCCACTCCCCTTCTTCTTTTCTCTTTCTCTCCATCTTTTTCCTAGGCATTTCAAGTTTTTCCCATCAGATTAACCCTTCCCTCTACTACCTTCTTTCCCTTCCCTCTTACTAACCCTTGATCCTTTCCTTCAAAAAATTAACTAAGTGTTTATTTTTTGGACTTTCAGGTTTTGCCTTTCCTCCTTACCTCTTTCTTGCTTTTGGTAGGAGGTAAGCCATTTTCTTGAACCATGACCTTCGATGAGTATTTTTTCTCATCGGGTGTTTCTCTTCCCTCCTAAACCTTGTCTCAGTTCCATGATAAGGTGCATTATGCCAATCCAATCTTCGACGCCTGAAAGGAAGAAGTCCCTGGTTTGACGCCTAAAGGCTTTTTACAAGCGATAAGAAGAAACCCCAATGTGTGGTGTTTGAAGCCTTGATGCTAATAAACTTTATGAGGTATGAAGAATACTGAAACCCAACACCAACGGATGTAGTATTTTTGGCCTAGAAAACCATTTAATTCTCAAACAAGCTCTTCTTTCGGACCCAAAGGCCCAATAATCCTTGCAACTTGGCGTGTTTTGTCGATGGCTCCATTAATGCTACATTTACTCTCTCTACGACTAGATTTTATCTTTGAAGGATGGTAGGGGTCTTCAATGTGTTTCTACCTACTCCCATTAATATGGAGTGGTGCCCATGCCTCTTTATGTGTCATTCACCTTCTTTTTAACAGAGATTTGATCCTTTGTCATGATTTGTTGTGGATTTCATGGGGTTTTCTTCATAGTTTGTTTTCTCATTAATGTGATGGCTTGGCATGGACATCTGGAGCATTTAAGGTGGGATTTCCTCTCAGATCTACATGCCTAGAAGTTTGCATGGAGTTTTTTAGGGTTTCAACATGGGTTTTTTCTCAAACGTGTGCCTTCTTTCATTCTCAAAACTTGTTGAAGGAAAAAGGACACTTGGGCACATGATTTGAGGAACACTCCATCCAACTGGTTGTAATGGAGTTAAAGCTAAATTTTATTTATATTTTATTATTGTAAATCTAGATTGTTCATCATTAGGTCTCAAATCTGGTGATCGATATTTTGTTAGCTTAACTTTCCCTAGAAGGAAAGCTTATTTTATGGGGGTGTTGTATTACTGTTGTGGATTGTGATGTATTCTGAGAGTCTGATAGTGATCATGTTGCCTCTAGATCTCTAGTTGATGATACTCCTATGAGAAGCTTGCTTTGCAAGTATATTGTAATCTTTGATTTCTAAATAATATATTGGGCGGATTTTCCAGTGTGTGGTTTTTCTCTCAAAATAATTTTCCCATGTAAATCATCGAGTTATAGTATGCATGATATTTATGTTTATTTTTGTTAAGTTTCTATAATTGTTGAAAATATATATAAAGTTTTGCATTATCCTCCTCTCAAGATTAGTGTAGGAAGTTGTTTCGCTACCTTAGCTTCCTAACAAGATGTGTGTCACAGGTTTGATTTTTATGGCACATATGTCTCAAAAGATTTCCAAAAGATTGAAACAAAGAGACAATCTAAAGATTGCAGCTCTTCATTCAAAATGTCTTATAATTTTAATGGATGTGTTGATGAGGTTCGCATCAACATAGGTGATCCCAAGGTATGTTGGTCATCCATGGTCCTTGTGTTGAGTGAAGTCATATATGATATATTCCTTTGTGATGAATATGTTGTTTCTCACAATGTTGATTTTAGTATTCCTGATGTTGATCACTTCACTTGGACCCAACATGCATCTTGTGGTGGTGTTGAGAAGTAACAAGTTATCTAAGTTGGTGACTTTTCGGTTGCTCAAGTTTTTTGTATGCCTAAGCTTCAAATTTTTCATTTTTGAATTGTTAGAGGATGAGTTTCCCTCTACAAGTCGACATTGTGAAGAGGCATATTTTTCTGTCATGTGAATTGGAGGAATTTTCTCTTTACCTTAATTCATGTGAGGTGGTCAGTAGGTATGAAGGTACCATGGTTTCATATGGTTTTGATCAAAGTTCTCAATTTTTGCTACCTAATACAAAATCAAAAAATGTAGTGTGTGGTAGTGAGTTGCCCTATGTGGTGTGGTTACCATGTAGTAGTAGGATCAAACATGTAGCAAGTCTTTACTTGTTCAATGGTAACCATATTTTTATGCTTGAAGGAAAGAGGTTTCCCTTGTTACTATGTTGCAACAAAAAAAAATTGGTTAAAGGAGATCAACTCCTTTGATAGGATGGTGTTTGATAGAGGCAAGCATTGGCTCTCATTTCCATTTGGGCCTGGGGCCATCAAATGAGGTTTGAAGATTGGGCAGTTTCTAAGCCCAATGGACAAGCCGTGGTATTCTTCCTCAAAGATCTGGAATCTTTCCATCCGTCATTGAAGCATGCATCCCCAACTAAAGCCATTGGTGGCACTATTTTTAGTTTTTTCCACCTCCCTTGTGATACCCATTAGTTATAGCTGATCTAAAAAATCCTAATGGTGTGCCATGTTCATGTGCCTCTGGTAATTTTCCTTACTCCCTTGCTAGCCCACAAAAATGCCCCATTTGCAAAATCCTAAAATTGGCTAAGTACTAAAATCTTAGTGTTTCAATCTTTCAATTGTCCGCTTGCTTGCATCCCTTCCTTGTTATCCTTGCTCCCCTTCTTCTTTTCCATTTCTCTCCACCTTTTGCTTAGGAATTTTGATTTTTCACTCATCAAGCTTAACCTTACCCTCTACCACCTTCTTTTCCTTCCCTCTTCCTAACCCGCGATCCCTTCCTTCAAAAAATTAACTAAGTGTTGATCTTTCGGGGTTCTTGCCTCGGCCTTTCCTCTTACCTCTTACCTTTGTTAAGGTAAGAGGTAGTCAACCTTTTCAAACCTCGATTCCCAAAATTCACTTTGAAAGGTGACTAAGTATTGGCCTTTTGGGCATCCCCTTTACCCTTCTCGCTTATCTTCACAATCACTAATCTTTATGACCAAACCCCAACCTTTGATGTCTCGCTTTCAGACATCGACTTTCGGTCATACTTCTTACCACTTACCTCGGACTCCCAAAACTCTCTCTCCCCTTTTCATTCTTCCAAAGACTCTTTTCCTCTTCCCTTCTGAAGCCCGATTTCTATTTTTTTAAAGATCGAACTAAGTCTTTATTTTTTGAACTTTAAGATTTCACCTTTCCTCCTTACCTCTTGCTTGCTTTTGGTAGGAGGTAAGCCTTTCACCTAAACCCTGACCTTCAATGGTTATTTTCACCCATTTGGTGTCTCCCTTCTCTCCTACATCTTGTCTCAATTCCATGGTATGGTGCATTATGTTGGTCTGGTCTCCAACGCCCAAAAGGTGAAACTCGGTCTAATGCACGATGCCTTTCTGCAAGTGATATGAAGCAACCCCAGTGTGCAGTGTTTGAAGCCCTAATTCCAATGAATATTATGAGGTATGAAGAAATATCAAAGCCCATCATCTGATGCAAGCAGTAATTTCGGCCTACCAGACAATTTAATTCTTAGACAAGCTCTTTTTTCGGGCTCGAAGGCTTGATAATTCTCACGATTTGGTGTGTTTTATCGATGGCTCCATTAATGTTGTATTTACTCTCTCTACAACCAAATTTGATCTTTGAAGGATGATAAGGGTGTTGAATGTGTTTCTACCTACTCCCATTAAGATGGAGTGGTGACCATGCTTCTTTATGTGTCATCAACTTTCTTTCTATCCGAGATTTGATCCTTTGTTGTGATTTATTGTAGATTTCATGGGGGTTTTGTTCACATTTTGTGTGCCCATTAATGTTATGGATTGGCATGGATATCTAGAGCATTTATGGTTGGATTTCCTCTTATATCCACACACATAGAAGTTTGCATGGATTTTGTGTGGGTTTTTGCATGGGTTTTTTCCCAAACATGTGCCTTATTTCATTCTCACAACTTGTTGAAGGACAAAGGACACTTGGGCACGTGATTTGAGGAACAATCCATCCCACTAGCTATAATGGAGTTAATGCATCTGATCAATTGGTTTTTTACAATGGATTATACTTAGGGTATGATCATATTTTGTAACCTGATTGGATATTTTATTATCTTTTGCAAAACCTAGTTGGGTTAAGGTTTGTGCATAGTTAGTTTTTTATTTATGTCAAAACTGTAAAGGAAAATTTTGTGGTCTTTCAAAGGGTTTTGATTCCTAGTCTTTGAAAATATTTGTATACAATTGGTTTAAATAGATAAGACCTGTGAAACTCAGAGAAGGAATGTTGTAAGTTTTTCTCTGTAACAACAATAGATGATTGGAATAATCATTGTATTATGTAAAATTTGAATATCAATCTTTCATACTCTCCATCATTTGTACACATTATCTTTTGGATCAGTATAATCAAGGGTTATCTTTGGTTCTCATATCATTCTTTGAGTTATGGATGTTTGAAATGTTAGTTTCTATTTAAGGAATATAATAACTTTTCTTTCAGCTCATTCATCAGAGATTTTGTGGTTGTAGTATGGATTTGCAAGTAGTGTGATAGCATTGTTCTTTTGTTGGTTTCTCATTGTAAGTTAGTGAGATGTTAAGAAGCCATAATTTGGTCCATTCTAGGATTTTACCTCATTTCTAGACTATGTTGTGGATAAGGCACTAGTCAAAATGGATCACATAGTTTGAGGCTAAGGAAAAATCAAACATAAAATCAAGTAAAAACCTTTACTTTTATGTATTCTTACTATTTATTCCCATTACCACACTACAAAGAACCACCAAAAATATAGAGGGTCTCAAAGATGATTTAGCCCATTAAGTTAACTTCTACCATATTAGTGTGAAGATTTTTTTATCAAAGGCATCATTGCATAGAAGTTTTATATGTTGAATGATGTTATAGGGGAATCTACCTTGGTTTTGCAAAGCCTAAAGTGTAGAGTAGAAATTGTAAAACTTACCTCCTACTCGTTGGCCACTAACCTAGGATTTTTGAGCATAAGAACTAGCTAATCTTTAGGAAAATCTAGACAATCAATTGGAAACACCAATAGAAGGAAAAAGGGAGAATAGGCTAAATAAACATATAAAAAGTAAAAATAATCTAAGTGAATGATTACGAATCATTTAATAGATGAGACTATTAGTTCTCAAATTGTCAAAATTGCACAATAATCATTAACAAAGATGTCTATAATATAAGAAAGTGGATATTTATGTGACAAATAGAAGAGATTATTTTGATCATGAATTCTTATATTAGTCAGATTGTAATGCACAATCATAAATATTTGAATGGCTATGTCAAGGCTAAACATAAATATTACTTAAATGAAGAAATTTATGATAAAAATATCAAGTCTACAAATTTTCCAGGCAAAGCATTCCTAGTACATTCTAAAAAAAATAGTATATAGCTCTCATTTATATAAAGAAACATAAAATCTCAAGAATGAGAACATGGGAAATCAATGTCACAATGCACTAATAATGGAGCATTCATAGCATTACATGTAATAATGGTTATCACCATTTTGGAATGACATGGTTTCAATCAAATTGGAAGCAATTATGCCTTGAATGTATCTTGAGCTCACATTGTTAAGTTCTGCATGTAGTTTGAAAGGATGGTAGCTAAGATTTATGGAGAAGAAAATAGAAATGTGTAGTTTTACATGGGACAAAATCCTTTGGAAGCATGGGACCTACTAGGCTAACATGGAAAACATCAACCAATAGGACAACATTATTTTTTGATCAATATCAAATATTTTTTAAGTTGTGTGAACCATTGGATTTAGGGCCATCATGGAAGATTACAAGGTGTGGATATGCTTGGTATGTCTTAATTTTCCTCTAATCAATGGTGCAACATAATTACATTATCATTCAACAAAATATTTGGAAGTATGTGGGTGCCATGTGTATAAGAGTACTTTTTCCTCCTTTTATTCCATTATCTCACTAGCTCATAGATTGGAATGTGGGGCATATTGAATACCACCAACCTAAAACATTTTTTCCCAATGGAACAATAATATTTTATAATCCTCTTGATAATACTTTGGATGGCTCATTCATTGGATATAGATCTATCATGAAGTATTAGAGAAATTATACAAGCTTAATAAGTACCACTTTTACTTTTCCTTCTACCAAAAATGTAAGCAAAATTTGTTAGACTAACAATGGTATAAAGACATGCAAGTGTGCCATTTTTTGATGCACACATCATGGCCTTTTTTATTTTTTATATGTGGTTTAAAAGAATGGATGGGTCACTATAGATGAAATGTATAATGAACTGGCGGAACTAATGAGAAAATAGATTAGATCATGGTAGAAACATATACACATATAGTGGTTGAATAACCATTAGGCTAGGCATTCATAACCAACCAATTATAAATATCTAAAATAGTTATAAGTTGGTAATTACAATATGAAATAATCATGCCAACAATCCCTGCCTTACTACATAATATGCCTAAGAGAACAAAGCAAGAAAGTTCAAAAGGATTCAAACTTAACAGCTGCAAAAGATTTTACAAGGATGTCAACATGTTTATCTTGGGTCAAACAAAACTAGAGTTGGATATTCTATTGTTGAACATGTTATGGATATAGTGGCATCAAACCTAAAAATTCTTGGTATGTTAATGAAAGAAAGGATTGTGAACAAGGTTCAAAGCACTCTAATTTTCACAAAACGAAGTGATAGGACTAGTCTCAAGAATTCCCATACATGTCAAAAATACAACATAATGATAGTGTCTCACAAACATTTTCGCTTGTGGCATGTTATTCTACCTCTATGAAAGAGTGAGAAATAGTGGTTTTCATTTTTACCCTAAGAAGTCAAACTAGATTCCAAAAATAAAATGAAGCTTAAAGTAGACTTCCTATAATCC
This sequence comes from Sequoiadendron giganteum, assembly GCA_007115665.2. NCBI lineage: Eukaryota > Viridiplantae > Streptophyta > Pinopsida > Cupressales > Cupressaceae > Sequoiadendron > Sequoiadendron giganteum. The sequence continues at coordinate 451,288,827 of CM021108.1, read as the reverse complement.
ACAAAACTTGCATAGTTTGCATTTTTGTATCCATACAAACAAAAATCTAAATTTTGTTTTTATTACAATCCATATGTCATTGTACCATGTGTTGGGTCTTAAAATTGTAGCTCCACTTCCTAGAATGAAATCTCACTCATAAGGATAGGATTGGCATCATGCAAGTGAAATCAACTCATCAACAAACTATGGAGGGTTGAAAGCCAACTTTAGGAGAGTGGGTTCCATCTCCTACTCTTCAATATTAGCTTAGACTCGAGAGGGTGTTCCAGGGAAATACCTTAATAGGTATTGAAATCCAACAAAATGGACAAACAAAAATACTAACCAAACCCAACCTATTGACACAGCCCCAAAGCTTGTAATTGAACCAAGAAGAAATAGCTATCTCAAAACCTTATATAGTTGATTGAATTGTGCAAGCATAACTCTAATGAAATAGACTCATTTTATACTTCTCTTAATGGTAAATCCTTGGCCATATTAAAAGGTCATGAATGCATAGAATTTAATATTTATTCCTACACTACTAGAAAATAGTTTATTTTATTTTAATGATTTTATATTGGTTAGGTGGACCAAAGATTGATGCCTATCCAAATGGGCTACAATCAAAAATAGCATCAGGAAAAAAATGAAAAGAAACATAGAAGAATGTATCTAGGCACATGTGTCATCAAATTATAAGTACTATACACAAAGCATACTTAGTAATCCAAAATTGAACTACATGAATCCGTATGAGTTGAACGAATGATTATTACAATACTTGTAATATTTTTAAATATCATTGCATTTTTAAATGCTCAATACAAATGTCATCACATTTTTAAATGCTCAATACATTCATGTCGATGTGACAAGATAAAAACTTGATAGAAGTAAAGATCCCTATAGAAATACAAACAGTTGGAGACACTCTATGTATAATACTTGTAGCATTTTGTCCTTCAGCTACTTCACTGATTCATTTCCTTTCTGAAAATAGACATGGCACAATTGAAGCCCTAGAATAGCCCTACATGTGTATAGTCCCTATTTTTCACTAGAAGAACCAACCTCCTCATAAAAATGACAAAAACTTACCATATACATAGTTGGGCACCCAACCCTAATTTGTAGCATTGTAGCACTACAAAAATAAATGGCTTGAAGGTATTCCCATCTAGAATGAACAAATCGTATTTATAGGTAATGTGTGGAGGTATAGGAGTAGCTAGGAAGAGTAATGGAGAGCAAATATAAGTAAATGCAAGTATCTGGTAGAGCTCTTATGCATCAATGGTGGATAGGCACGTGAAGAAGAAAAATTCCATTGTATTTGGCACTCAAAACCCTTTTGAAAAATGTATACTTTATTATTAGGGTCTCTTTAAATATTGTACACCTCAAAATACTTTATATTGTACCATATGCAAGCATCCAAATGGTTGTTGGCACTTTGGGACCCATCAAGAAATCAAGGGAGTTCCATAAATTTCAACAAACACATCTCTCTCTCCACCTTATGCATGTCAACAGAACATATTGAAAATCAAACCAATATTGGGAACTTGGAAAGGTTACAAAACCATCTCAAAAATTTGTAGCATTCTTCCTTTCCTAACTCTTTTCAGAGATCAACTAGGAATTCAAAACCTTGGTGGAGGTTTCAAGCTCCAAATCCCTTAAAAACTCTAACTTGTTCCTCCTTATGTTTCCCCATGTCAAGGCTCACCATCCAATGGGAACTCATTGAAAGGTTTCATCTAAATCATCTATGTCAATGCTTATAATGATATCAAGAACAAACACCCATTGGGAATCTTGTGCTTGTTAAGAACTTGGAAGAGATTAGGAAATTTTAAAGGTTTCAAGTTTGAACCACCTCCCAACACATAAAACACCTTCCTTATGTCTTTTATTTTCAATAAGCTAAGGCGACACTAGAACCACTTTCAAGAACTAGAAGTGGTTCCCAAAACATTCAAAATAGTTGACACCTAGTTGAGTCATCTTTAAATGTTATTGACTTCAATAAATAATAGAACCATGTCGAGGCTTCTTTCCCTGTCAAGAACTACAAGCAATTTTGAAACCAACACAAATTTTTGACACACAAAAACATTTTTCATTTGCCTTGGGGGTGGCAAGTTCTGGAATGGAATATGAACTTTTAATTTCACGTGGGACTTGGAAAGCATCAAGAATATGGAAGAAACAGGGAATTGGAAACTTTCTTGATGCCCAATTGGAATCATGGAGTTCAAATGCAGGGAGGAAATTGGAACTAGAACATAATATTTTGAATTCCAATCAAGGCCCAAAGGGGAACAAATGCATGACAATGTTGAGGAGTGAAAGATGGGGAGGAAAGGGGAAAAGGAACCAAAGGCTTGATGCAAAGTTCCCATTGAGGCCCAAGGTTCAAAAGGAAAACAAGGAACACTTGGCAGGAGGAAAAGAGAAACATGGAAGAAAAAGAGAACTCGACCACCGAGCCCGATAAATATATAAGTGCAATTCAAACTGGCATTCAAGCACAAACACAAAAATAAAAATAAAAAAACTTTAAGCCCTAACACCATGAATATATCTCAAAACACATTTTGTTGCTTTCCAATGAACAACCTTAGGTTCCCACATAAACCTAGAAAGATAGATAACATAGCTAATATTGTTCTAGGTACAAGTCAGGAAGATGAGACTCCCAATCAATTGACAATAAAGAGTAGGATTCACCTGAGGTGATGGATCATAGCAAGAAAGTTGCAATCTTGTCTCCATGGGGGTCAACATGGGCTTGTGATCTTCCAATATAAATTTCTCAAGAAATGTCTTGGCATATTTCATATGAGACATAGATTTGATTCTTTTGTTGCCACACTTCAAGTCCAATACAATAGATCAAAAGCCCAAGACTTCTCATATTGAACAATCATTTGAGATCATTCTTTGTTGAATCAATGTTCTCTGGAGAACTCCTTGTGATGATCAAATCATTGACATATACAATCAAAATGACTATCTCCCCCTTGCTCTTTGAGAAAGATATTGGGATCTTAAGGATTCTCGATGAATCTGTGTTAAAGGAGATGCTCATCATGTTGAAAATGAAGGTAAAACTATAATAAAAATGTAGCTTAAAATTTGTAAATCCTATGTAACTGTAGATTCAATTTTAGTAATCTTTGTCACAATTCCTTGTGTATGATTAATCTTGAATTAGATCAATTTTAGTGTTGTAGAAAGTAGACAGAAGATTGATAGAAGAAATATAAGACAGAATAGAAAGGACACTACATGTATGTGGAGAAACCTTTTCGGGAAAAAACTCCACAAGAATTTGATCTTTCTTGTATTATTTAACCTTTGAATGAGTTACAATAATACCAATTCAATTCTCCTTGATATGCTTCCTTGTTCTTCAAAAAATCTTCTTAACAACCTGCAATATTTTCTCATAAAACTCTCTCATACACTTGCTGCAATAATAGACAATATTATTGCTTACAAACTCATAAGAGTTATCAAATATATAATCACAAAGCCTCTTGAGAAAATCCACGCCTACGGTTGCCAAGTTGAGTTCTCATATGCATGCATAAGTCAAACATGAGTCTCCCTCAAAGTTGGCACCCAAAACTAAAGTGTTAACCTCATAGTTGTCAAAAATATCTTATACAAGCTCATCCTCAAATTAGGTGCCCAAAATGGGTCCCACTTAATTGAGCATTATAAATATCTTTTCCATGCAATAGTTGTAACTCAAAGATGCCAACTTGGGTGCCCAAGGTGGGCCCAAGTTAATCTTGTTTAACTGAAACATATCTATCAGTGATTCATGCAAAATAATGTGCACTCATAATCCTCCATCTGTTAACTGAATGTATCCACCTGTTATTTTTCCATGCAACTCAAGTCAACTAACATGCAACTCAAGTTAACTAACATGCAACTCAAAGTAACTACATGAAATTCAAGTTAACTAGCATGCAACTCAAATTAACTAACATACAACTGAAGATAATTGAAACATAACTAAACTAAACTAAACTGAACTATCTTATAGGACATTGACATGCATAAATCAAAATCCCTATTTTGTAGGAACCTAAGGTGCATTTCTGAAGTGTACTCAATTCACCAACCAGTTAACAAAACCAAGATGTGTCTGATCTCCCATGTAGGCGCCCATGTGCTCCTATTTTGTAGGAGCTCTCACAAGGTGTCCCCACATGCTCCTATCATTTATAAATAACTACAAATGTCACATTAAATGTTTATTTCATTCTAAATTAATCTCTTCCTAATCCTAGTGTTGTGTAACACATTCCAAGGACTTGGGAGATACATGAAATATGATTAGAATGCAATTAAATGGCATCCTATTCCCAACACTTCAATCTTAATGTACTAGACCTATGGAGCCTATTTAAAATCATAGAGAGATTTGATTGAGTTTTCATAGTTTCTGCTAGTAGCCAGATGTAATATATCCCTCTAATTGAGCCATGTAGATTTCTTCTTTGAGAACTCCATTAAGAAAGGCACTCTTGATGTCCATTTGATGACTTTCCATTCAAACTATGCTACCTTTCCAAAATCTTGCAAATAATGGTGGTTTATGTTGTGGGGGAAAATTTTCATTTATAGTTAATACCTTCTTTTTGTGCATAGCCCTTAGCCACAAGTTAAAAAACTACTATCTACCTTGTATTTGATTCTAAGAACCCATTTACATCTAACAGTGTTCTTCCTTGGAGTATGAGCAAGTTCCCATGTATTATTCCTTAGTAGTACTTCATATTCTATATTCATAGCATCTTTCCAAGGTGGTGACTCAAGAGTGTTGCATTGATTTAGGTTCTAAACTCTAAATAGCTATACACGGGCCAAATTTACTTCCTCTCAAGTCTTGCTACAAGTTTTGTGCCTAATGATAGATGTATATGCAATTGTATCATATTTGGCATCCTTTATTGTGGCCTAATATCACTTAAGAATATTTTTGTATATTGAATATGAGGATTGAGGTGGTAAGAGGGGTAAAATCATCCAATAGAAACAAAGCTTCTACTTCATCAAGTTCAAAGATTTAGTGTTTGAGAACTAGAAGACTGTGAGGAAGAGGTGTTGCACCCTAGTTTCTCATCAAAAACATCCCTATTTATGTACACTTTATTTTTCATTGCATCCATTAGTGTATATCCTTTTTAAATCTAAATTGTATCCAAGAAAAATACATTTTAAAGATTTGTTATCCAACTTTTTCCTCTGTACCTTGGGAATATTTATGAAATTTGTACACCCAAACACTTGAGATGTGATATAGAAATATTTTTTGCAATCCAAGCTTCTTCAAGTGATAATTTCAAGCACTTTAGTGGGTGCTTGATTCAACAAATATACTAATGTGTGAATCACTTTAGTCCATAATGCAAGGGCAAGATCTATATATTTCTTATCTTCAATTATCTCTTCCTAATAGGTTAAACTAATCTGTAACATCAATTATTAAGTCCACTTTTTATTTCTTGATTTTCTTAAATCCACAACTTACCATTACAATTCTTGACATCAACCTCTATATATAAAAAAAAATTGGACCATTAATGCCTTACTACAATTACCTGTTGATAGATTGAGAGATAATAAGAAAAAAGGAAGAAATAAAATTTAGTTGACTTCAAAATAAGTGTTGAACTAAACTTTGATGGAGCTTCCAAATGGAATCTAGGTATAATGAGAGTAGGTTATTTATTGTAGAATGAAAAAGGTAGATTCTTGTATTTTGGATCTTGGTTGCTAGGATTGAAATCAAATAATGAAGTTGATTAGGAGTTACTTATTGCAAATCTAATTTTGGAATATAAGAAAGAATATAATGAATCAGAAATTGAATGTGATTCACAAGTTTTTATAGCTACTTTAAAGAAAGTTAACAATCCTAAGTTGGGGATGAGGTCATATCTTGAAGCAATTATGTGGATTAGTAAGTTTAAGGTGGTCAAATGCATTTGTTATAGAAAATAGGTAGCCAACAACAGTAGATAAAATATAATATTATCAACTTTAAAGAGCGTGGATGTTCAATATTGGGAGGGTCTTAATAATTTGATAGGTTGATACATTATGCCCTCATTCTAATATCCTCACATGTACCTTGTTGACTATTAGTCTCTTTGGTAAACTAAGGTTCTTTATATTAATGATAGCTTTAATGGAAAGATGATGTAATCGAAATTAGGAAGTTTTATCAAACAACCCAATCTTGCAACCAAATACAATATACAATAACAAAATTAATCTTTACACAACAATTGAATTGAAATCCTAATACCTAAAAACAAATTAAATCACAAGAGTGTAGAATAGATTGTTCTTGATCTTCAATCACCCTTTTACAACTCACCCCACAGATCCCAAATGCATGCAATGATCCCCATTTTATTTGTTAGTGGCTTGTAAGACGAATTGAAGTCAATCTCGGTCATTACAACCAATAGTTTGTTACAGAAACATCAAAGTGCAATAGCAAGTCGAGAATCTACAAAGTGCAATAGCAAGCAAAAACTATGCAAAGGCAGATACAAGTGGAAAATTTGTAATCAACTAGTTCAAACACAAAATCTCGCCTTAGGTTCAATTAGTCAATTAAACTCTGCAATCCACACATGGTGATGTCATCATCAGAAAATTTAACTAACGTCATGTTGAAGTCATCGCCAGAACTATTCATCTGAAAGAATTTATTTGATATAGGCTTCAAAAATTTAGATGAACAAGAGGATCTAGAAAAAATCCCATTGCAAATGGGATTCTCTATAGAGAGGATGGATAAGGAATTCTTGTTGGCTAGACAACCTCGAAGTTCCTACAATGCGCAAAAATCTAATGGTATTCGTTGGTGCGAAAAATTCATTGGAACCAACTAAAAATATATAGCCGATACAAAGAATCTGGTTCACTTGACTAAGAGAGTTCCAATGCGAACAAACATTTTGCTACTGATCGTCCAAACAAACACATCAGAACCAATCAATGCTTAGGAACCCGTTGAAATTGGAGGGTTCAAAAAAAAATGTCTATAAGGACCCAATGCTAAAAGAACATCCACATAAGGTGGGTTTAGCAACATCCTGAAAGTCTGCAACCAATAGAAAACCAAAGATCCGCAAAGCTACAACTTAGCTAAATTATATCCACCCTTCATCAAATTGGACCTACAAAGACCCATTAAGCTCCTCTACAAGGTGACATCATTAGATTTCTCAAATTATTTTTGAAAATCCTCTTAAAGCATCTAACCAAAACTAACACTATCAAAAACCTAAACAACTAAATTAAAAGGGAAAAAAATTGATTGATGCAAGATTTCCTGTGGACCTAAAGAGCTATGCATTAATCATTTTAGGTGGAAGGAGTGTGTTAGATGCATTTTATAATGTGTCAAACAAGTTTTATGAGGTGGAGATGGTAGTTTTTTCATGTTTTGATTAGACGTAAAAAACGGGTTTTGAAGGGGCCCAAAACCCTTTACAAAATAAGACAACTAAAACTTAAGATAACATCAGTAAGTATAAACCAGCCCAGAAACAACAAGCTGCAAAAAAGATAACTCACAAACCACCACCAGCCCAATAGCAGCCACCAACAAATAATCAAGACATCATAAGCTACCAAAGACACACAAGCATGGGCCCGAAGCCTAGATACAACTAGGTTTTATCTGGGAACAAAAACCCCACCCAATAAAAACCGCTTGAACCAATCAGACAACATACCAAGACAATATCCAACCATTTGCTTAGAAACAACAGACCAAAACCCAACAAAAGAAAATTTAATGGTAAAGACCACCATTAAACCCAACCTCCTAATCAAAAACACCTCCACACAAGAGGATGGACACCCCTTGGAGCTCTAAAACGCGCCACAGACCAAATCCAAATCCACCTCAAGAGGAGTGGTCTCCCCTCTATAGGAGAGGATATTGTGAAAACCCAAAAAACCAAGAGCGCACTTCTTTAGCAACCTCGGCCTCCACCTCAATAAGAACACCACTAGAGGAAACCAGAGAAGAGGAAAAACATCCACTACCAACAAACCCACCTCCAACTCAATAGGAAATGAATCCTGACCATCAAGAGTTGTCTTTGCCTCAACAGAAGATATAGTGCATAAGTAATGGAAGAGAGTCAGAGCTCCAAAAGAATGGGGAGTCACACCATCCTTTGGCAGAGTATATAGGAACTCCAAGAGAAAGATCACACCCAGACCAGCAGCAAACACCACGGGAACAAGAGGGATAGGAATTCCACTCCACCAACAAAAAACACTGCCCAACATCCAAGTCAGGCCCAACAATAGAGAGCTCCTCCAAGAGACAACCTGGAACCAAAAGAAAAAGAAAACCCCCTTTGAGAGAGATATCCAAAACAACCACAAAGGGTACCTAGAAGCTCTGATGTAGAGCACAATAACACAAGAGGCCAAAGCAACCCACCTCCCAACCAAAAAGAGACTCCAAGAGCCCTACAACACAAGCAACAAAGCAGGGCAGCCCACGCTCACACCAGCAGCCACAACCAAGGACTTCCCATAGCTCCTCCCATCCATTCTCACCATAACATCACCAAAAGACACATGGGATCCCTCAGAAGCAAGGAAAACAACACTCCAAAGATGAGTAATCATTACCCAAGGAGAACCAGACACCGTCCAAGGAAGGACAGGCCACAACCCACAGGAAGCAAAGGGAAAGTCGCTTCCAAAGAATCCATCGCATGCAACCTCTGCCACAACAACCATAGGAACCATACCAGCCCGCAACGCGACCCAGGCATCAGCAACAGCCCCCAGATCTCCATCAACCACCACAAATTCCTCCTCACCCGTAGAGGAACAAACCCAAGCAGGCAGACAAAGACCACCACAAACGGAGCCATCCTCTACAGAAACGCCTATGTAAAGGCCCAAAAGGGAAAGATCTAGATGCAAAAATAAACCGGCTAGACCCCAGCCTGACTCCCCATCACCACCATCATCGCTTTCTCCATCCACAACCCCTGCCCCATCCTCTGGAATTCCAAACAAACCAGCGCACCCACTGGTTTTCCCACTCCACGCAGTCCTGCCCAAAAAACCAACAACCTCAAGGATAAGAAGCCAAAGGTCGTCAGAAAGGAAGTATGTTGCATCATCATCATTATCAGCGCTCCCTTCACCCTCATCATCTGTAAATTTCAAACAACCAAATCTGCTCCTCTTCCCGCCTACGCCCTTTCTCTCCTGTTGTGCTCCCATCACTCATCTATTGCAAATGATTGGTAGTCTTTTCATGTTATTGTGATGTTTTTTATGATATATTGATGTGTGTTTTTTATTGACTACTAGTTGGAAGCATTTTGATATTGCATGACATTCTATTTTATGGCAGCTCCTAAAATTTGGTCCCCTAAGTATCCCTTGTGCAAAGGGAAAATATCAAATTTAAATTCACTTTTTTATAATGTGTTGGTTGACAGATTTATCACCTAACTCTATATTCTCACACCCAATAAAGGTGACAAATGTAACCACAATTGAATCAGTAATGATATAACTTTCTAACTGATTCTCTGCTTATTTAAAAGGTGGCAGCTACCTTCGCTTGATATCCAATGAATAATTTTTAACTAGAGATGCTTTCAACCAAAAATCAAGTAAAGGAAGGGGCTTTTAACCAGAAAGCTCTAAAGGTATTAATAGATTTCATGTAACAAAACTGAAATAATCCACAACCTAATATAGAATCAAAATCACCACAACATCTTCATTCACAGATAAATCATACCATAGCGATGCAACAACTTCAAAGCATAAACCATTCCAATAATAGATCACTCATACCAGAACATTCAACATAAGCATAAATGATCCATACACCATAATTCAAATATTATGAATGCATAAACTCCACCGCAGTTTTCTATATCAAAATATCAGAAAATAGTAAATTCAAATAACAAAGTTTTTCTCTAATGAGAAAATCAAAGTTCGCCCAAAAAATCCCCACACTATTAGCTAATCCCCTATTTAAAGCATAACCAATTATTTCAAGTAATGGTTTCTTGAAAGTAACCATACCAAATAAAATACGTCTTAAAATTAGAAAGAGCCAAAATAAACTAAAGTATCATGAAATATTTAAAAATAATCAGCATCAATTCTTCCTTCCTATGCCTCTTCATCTTCTATATTCACGACGCTTCCTTCTGCGAGGGTTCCTCCTGTTCCTTCATCATGGCCTTGTAATCTTTGTACCTAGCAGCAATCGCAAGAATTTCTTTACTTCTCGGGGTCACGACGATCTATAGTCCAGTTCTCATCTTGGATAAGGCAACTTCAAACTTAGCCAAGAGTTTTAGATCTCCTGTTCGCTTCAATTTTAAAAGACTCAAGGTAGACTTTTAGTCTTCCAAGTTTTGAAAAGGACTCCTTGGTTGAAGTGGCAGGATCTGCTATCTCTTTGTTAAATACCTATTTAAACTTCGGGCAAACCTCCCTGGCATCTAGAATATTCTCATCAAATTCATCGACGATATCAACCTTCAAGTCATGACAGTTGCCCTTGATTTCCACTAACATATCCAGAAATCTTTTGAGGACTTCAGAGATCTCGTTTACCAACTTATCATAAACGCCCAATCTCCAATCAAGTGAATCTAACCAAGAAGATTCTAGTTCCTTAGGATCATTCACAATCTGTTCACTAACCAACTTTATCTGCTCCATTGAAATCAATTCTTTTATCTCTTGAGAGAGAACATAGAGGTTGGTTTGATCCTTCCGAACCTGTCTTAACTCTGATATCAATTATTTTCTCTTCTCAACAACTTGGGTATAAAAAATCATAGACTTACTGACAGAAAGAGAAATCTCCTGAGACATTTCATCTAACCACTCACTAATAGCTTTAGAATAGCCAATATTTTTCCTGATTGATTGCATAGAAGATGCATCAATATCTATTATTTGAGAAATGGAGGCTTCATTGAATATAGTAGAGGGAACCAGAGAAGAAATGAAACTCTTTAAATCAAGGACTTGTGATTGCAAAATAACCTTCTCTTTCCTTTCTTCCTTTGCACACTTAATCAAAGCATAAACTGAATAATTAGCATAATACACATCACCTTCTAATGTTTGAGGTCCCATATCAACATGTGTGATTTTGTAATCAGCTTCAGTTATCTCATCATCATTCAAGTCCTTCATAGGGTCTGCAATCTTTAGTATTTGATTTCTAGAGGTAGGATCAGCAAACATCCTTGACATTTTTTGGGCCTTCTTCGGTCTTGAGGTAGAGTGAAATAGCTTTGCAACTATGTCAAATCCAACTGGTGTCGTAGGAGTGTATTTTCTCTTCTTTTCCACAGCCTTCTTCAATCAAACCAGGGAAGCTTCTACCAAGACAACATATTTGTTTCCATGTACAATTTCCTTTAATTCAATGGGGAGGATAGATGTATTCTCACCCAAGGAAGAAGGTACTTCAAACAAAGGGGAAAAGGTATTATCTTCAAAAATCTACTGGAAAATGTTATTTGAATCCTCCGACACAGGCTTTGCTTGGTTGATCTTCCTTTTAGAGATTGGGGTAGATACACTATCTTATTCACATACTGATTTCAACTTAGTTGTCTCCTCAGATTTTTCACCATCACCCCCAGACTATGAGTTCCTACTAGAGGAACTAATATCCAATCTTTCCAATGATGAACTCACTGTAACAGATTGAGCATATTTATGTTCATTCCTCTGAGATGATTTTGGTTCTTAAGTGGAGCCTGCAGCTCATCTCCATTTCCCTTTTAACCAGTCTTGAGTTTTGTTTAACACTAGAGTAGCTCGTACATTCATATTAAAAGTTTCATTCTTACTCCAGTCGATCTTAAGATGAGACTTATTTGACAGATTATCATATTTCGAATCAATAATTACTGAATCTTTAGTGGCCTTCTCAGGAACTTGGATTGAAAGACCAAACAATTGAGTTTTATGAGGGTTAACCTCATGTAATCCCTTTTTAAAACCTCATTCTCATCTACACAATCCTCCCATAAATCCTCAATAGAAGGTCAATGCTGGTAGGAGCTTTCTCCATACAGATTTTGCTTCACGAAACCCTTGCTATCAAAACCTACCCTCATGAACAAATATTGGAGATTATACTCTTTAAGGACTTTTTCAGCACCCTTTGCTATTTGATTATTCTTGCATGTAAAAGGAGTAACCAACGAGAAAGGATAACCCCGCTTCCCCATGCTCATATATTTCACATTGACCAAGGCCATCTGCCTACAAACTTCCAGAAACACCAATAAATCCTCTGGATACCTAGTTAGTTTCAAAGGAGCTTTCTCATAGCCCCCAATCCTTAAATATGAAAACCTTTCAAATTGAATATAGAAGCTTCCAAATTTTGATACCAAGGATATAGATTTAGGAGAAAAATGTACTTCAAGTTTCCATCTAGCTTTCTTATAGCTTCCATTAAAAATGCATCATTGACCAAGCAATATTCCCTTATTCCAACTTGCTTAGTGAACTGTGGATAACATTGATACAAAGGCCTGCCAGGGGTTGGAGGTATCTGTGGTTTTAACCCTGGCCAGAAAGATCTTTGACTGGCTATAACATATATCAAGCAAGAACACAAATGGAAAGTGGCAGTCCTATGGAAATTGACTAATTGTTCCTATAAATGGAAACAAATTATTTTAGCCCAATCTATAAACAAATTTTAATCACAAATAACCAGAATAAATTGACACATCTAGTCCTTAAAAGGTTCAACTTGTGCATTCCCAACAATGCGATGAAACAGAACAATAGCATCTACAATTTCTTCTTTAAAATGAGTTCTTTTGAGTTTAGTGGGTAATTGGGACTTACCTTTCTTTTCTGACTTCAACCAACCTTTGGCTATGGAATTCTTGCACTAGTCTTGTTTAGTCTTGAAAAACTCGCTAGCTGAAGTAACCAACAACTCTTTTACAAGTTCCTTCTCAAGAATTCTCAATGCATGGGAAATAGCCTCAAGAGAAATTCTAGCAGCAATAGTTTCATCGGTAACTTTTATTTCCCCCATTCCTGGAATATATCTCCTCGCGCAGGCACTAACTAGGTCCACACTCAAAACGGCCTCTAGGAACCCTCCAGCCTAAGCTAATCCACTTTCCAATAGCTACGCGTCAACAACAAACTTCCTATTGCTTTCCAATCGTGCCCAAAATTCATCTAGCTTAAAAGATCCTAAATTTGTGTCCCTCACGCCAAGCCAATGATTTCCAATTTTGGACAGCATGAGCTCACAATGAACAAAGGAAGACTCGCTTGCTTGAAAGATGATTGCAAAAAACGGATGCACAATTGAGAACTAGAATGAATAAATGTTCACCACCCTTTATCATACGAGAATAATAAGATGTGCGTTTGGTGTTTAATTAATGCAACACCTTATTTTAACCTCGATAAAGCAACCCTCGAGATTGGCGCGCTTCACAAAAATTCTCGATAAGACATCTCTAGGTTGTATTGTACGCCTCATTAAATACATAGGTGACGCCTCGAAATGTGTGGAATAAACAACACATTGCCTTGTCGCGAACAACTGAAACCTCATAACTCAACATCAGGAGTTGCAAAGTTTTGAAAACCTTCGACTCACCGACTACACCAATGACTGATGCATCTGACACTACCAAGAAAGAACAAGTAGAACTATCAGGAGGTTACGAAAAACAAGACCCTGACAACTTAGACTTAAAAACGTTGGGCACCAATGACATGAGTTTCAAAACCTAAAGAACGTGCAACAAGAGGTTAGAAAATGCAAAGACCCCGCGACAAAGGCAAGAACAATGGCAAAGACTTAGACTCCGGAGGGAGATGAGAAAATGAAGACCAAGGAAGGTAAGATTTTAATATTACATGATAGAAAATATAACCATATGTAACATAATGTTCATCCTCCTAAATTGATCAAATTTGTGCTAGGTTTGGAAGGGATAGAGGATATAGGCAATTTCACGATACGAGCTTCTATATTGACAGAGTTCCACAACAAACTTGAGGCAGTTGTGCGCAACGCGGAGATGTGAAGATGTATTATATATATTTTCTTTAACACAGCAAAAGGTTGAGGGCTTTGAGGAATTGTAGTCTTGGGTCTAAAATTTTGGTATTTTTATCCATATGGAAGCTATGCCTAATTTTAACATGCTCAATCAAGATGTAGACTCGTGACCTTGTTTCGAAATTTAAGAGCATTGATAAAACATATGGTAATCTCTCATCATAATGAGATTCTAAAAGTGCCTAGTGGTTTTTCCCTTCCAACATATGGAAATGATAAAGTTGATAAGAGCAGCTTAAAGGGTTGAGTTAATTGATGCAAATTAGCAGTTGGGTTGAAAAAATTTTGGGAGTATGATTGAGCGTTGATTAGCAGTTGGGCTGAAAAAGAGGGAAAATGAGTTGAAAGGCAAGCTAGTTTTAGGCCCAAACATTCCACTATTGATCATGGAGTTACCTTTAGATTCTTGATTGAAAAAATATGGGACGTTCAAGGTGATGAAGCTTATTGCTGCTTTGAAGACTTTAAAAAATCCTTTGACATGGTTCCATGGGGTAAGTTATGGAAGAGAATGAAGGAATTGGGAGTTCCACATGAGCTTAGGGTGGTTGTTCTTAGGCTCTACGAGTAGGTCAGAGCTGAAATCAAAACCAATGATGGTATGTCAGAATGCTTTGGCAGCAACATTGGTGTCAAGCAAGGTTGCCTGCTTTTCCCAACGTTATTTGGGCTTTACATTGATAAGTTGGAAGAATGGATAGACAAGGTTGGTGGGGAAGGCATTCATTTGCCCAACTTTGTAATAAAATTACTCTTATATGTTGATGATCTCATATTAATTGTTAAAATTGCGCATGATTTGAGAAAACATTTGAAGGCTCTTGAAACTTTTTGTCAAGAGGTCGGGATGCAAGTGAACACTGGCAAAACCAAAATAAAGATCTTCTCACTGCAAAGAAAAAAATAGCAAATTGACTTTATCTTTGAAAGAAAACCATTGGAAATTGTGGATGAGTACAAGTACCTTGGGCTTGATTTTCACAACAAACTCAGCTGGGAAACATGTAGAGAAAAAAGAATTTGGGAGGTTGGAAAGCGCTATACTTTTTGCAAAATAGATGTAGAAATGTAGAATATGGGATTGGAAAACTAAAAGAACGCTTTTTGGTCTACTTGTCACTCTGAAGCTCTCTATGGATGTGAAATTTGGGGCAGCAACATGTCAGATTAGAAATAGAGACAAGTGGAAAAAATACAAAAACATTTGATTATAAGTAGCCTCAAGCTCAAGACTGCAGTGCCTTATGAGATTTTATTGGCCGAGACCGATACTTTTCCCTTGGAAGTCTCAGTGATGATCTGGTTATTAAGCTACCTAAAGAAGGTTCAGAATATGGAGAATCATCGTTGGCCTAAGCTAATTATGAAGATAGAGCTAACTAGAAGAAAGAACACCTAGATGAAACAAAATATCAAATGGATGAAAAAGTGGGATGTTGAGATGCATGAGTGCCCAAACACAAATGAAGAAATAAAAAAATATGTGAGAAAAATTTAAATATGCTATATGGATGAAAAAAATAGGTTGTAGGCAAGAGATCATGAGGTCTAGTCTCCCCATCCTTGTGGTATTGGAGGGCATGTCGTGCCAACAAAACCGTTCACGTGAAAATTTTTTACCAGTCACTGTAATTTATAAAGAAACTACTTGGTTTATGATATATGTAATGCGTATTACACTTTTATGTAAAATTGATTAAAAAATAAACGACTCAAAAAAGAAATCTCTATTTATGATGTGATTTTAGTGTGGGCCCATGAAAAGCATGACTACATTTTTCATATTTTATAACCAAATCCTACATTGTTTTACATTAATTTAATATATTTTAAACAATTTTATTACCATATTGTTTAGCCTATCATAATTTTGCATTCACCCTACAAATTTTTCATTTGTATTGGGAAAAAAATGTGCAATGCCTTTATAACATTATTAGAAATGAATTTAGCTTAGTGAATCCCTTGAATAAAGTTCTAAGATTTTTAAACTTAGCATAATCATTACCGTTGATTCATTTATGGTCGGAACATCATATTTGTCTCTTCACATTCGTTGTATTATTGTCTCACACAATAAGTTATTTCGTTAGGTGAGCTACAAATACTATTCACCTTATTTTCTTGACATCAATAATTTGAAAGAATCTTGAAAAATCTTTTCCAAACTGCCCCAAGTTCTTCCAATGGGCTGGACCAATATAATCATACCACATATTCGCACCTTAGTAAATAATCCTCTAAAGCCATAACCAAATTCATTGTGTGTTTGTACGATCCTTGTAAAGTAATTCCTTGTGAATTCCAAAACCAAAAGGCTCAACGAATTAGGTTTAAGGAATCTTGTGACTCTAGAGAGAATAGCAAGTGAGGTAGTCCTAAATGTCTCTTTACGAGGCTGAAGGTACTTTTAACACTTGTGATTTATATCAAATCCCACAAGGGACCATGAAGAAAAAGCCTATATAGGAGCAAATATCAAATGGAAAGCAAAAATGTTGATAGCTCAATTGCGAACTAGTTTACATCATCTTAGGTGTGAAACAGGCAGGTGGGTGGTTCCTAAAGAGGAATGGGAAAAAATAATATGCCGATTTTGTAACAAGGGTATGGTGGAGACAGAGTGGCACTTTAAATACCCTGTTTGAAGAGTCAAGGTTAGACAAAACTGCAAACTTCATCATAACAATACACTGTAGAAGGGTTGATCTCAAAAGGAGTTTACAAACTGTGTAGGGCCTTTTTGTGGGAGGCTCTTGTGTTGTCCTTAGATCCCATAGGCTTCTTTGACCTCGTGGACGTCATTAAAATATTTCATTTCAATTCAATCAGTTAGCGAGTCTACAAATGTTAGTGTCCTCCCCCATTATGGCAAAAGTAGTCCTCGCATCTAAAGAGAGTGTGGCTTCCTAGCAAGTGAACATTGGCACTCCATCCCTAGAGCTACACAAAAACCTTGATGGGGAGTTCACAATTAAAGACATTAAATTTCCACAGTCCATGTCATTAAAGTATGTAATTTTTGGATTCAACTGTGTATTAGTTGTTGGATCAACGTTTCGGATTACACTCAATGATCCATCATCAGGATGCAAAAAGAGATGGAGTAGAATATGCAGATCCAAGCCATTATAAAGGAGGAGGAAGAGGAAGTTTACACGAGAATCAAGAGGGAGAGAGAAAAAACAAAAATAAAAATAGATTAATAAAATAATAATAAAGAAAAAACCAGATAACAAGAGAAACCCCCAATCAAAGAGAGATATCGAACACTAAGAAGAACTAATATACTAGATAAAAGGAGAAAAGCCTAAAGATAGCAAAGGAAACAAACCATAAAAATAAAAAGATGAGAAAGGAAAGATCACCAAAACAAACAAGAAAACAAAAGAAAAAACCAAAGATAAAATATTATTTACTCATATTATTAAGAATGAGATAATGATAGTAATATATAATAGTAAATAATATAATAATTAAGAAATGAGATAAAAATTATTAAGAAAAGAAAAACACAATTAATGATATAATTTAATCTAGATATTATTAACAATGATATATATTGCTAATAATATATAAAGTAGATTATATAATTAAAATTGTAAAAGAGGGAGAAATAAGAAGGAAGAAATTAAGAAAAGTAAAAGAGACAAAAAAAACACCAAATAAATGAAGAAAGACAAAATTGACATAATAAAATAAGAAAAAAGGGAAATGATAAAAAAATTAACTAAGAAAATTATTAACAAAGAAGTAAAGCTAAGAGTAACAACTAACAAATAAGATATCAAGCAAAAAGCAATAATAACAAAAAGCTAATACAAACCACAATAAATTTAACTATAAGGAAGAATAAATCAAAACAACAAAAAAAGATGAAGTATTGAAAGTAAAAAAAAGTGTAGGCAAGAAAGAGAAGAAAAAAATCATAGAAGATAAATAAAGGTAATAATATGAATTAATTAAAGTATTATTAACAAAGAAATAAAGATAAGAATAAATAAAAGTAAATTAAAAAGATAAAGATGTGAGAAGAAAGATAAGATAAACTAGTTAAAAATATAAATAATATGTTATATTTTATAATATAATTTACTATTACATATATTAAAATAATTTACTATATAAATCAATTTACAAAAATTTGTACAACATAATATACTAAATAAATAACAAAATTAATATACAGTTGAATCCAGAAACTACATACTTTAGAGTTCACAATTGTTGAATGTTATATACTGGTCCTTTTGATTACGACTGTTTGTCCTTTTGGTTACGACTGCTTGAAGTTCTTCAATCTTTAGAATGGGCTATTATTTTTGTTGTTGAATAGTAGTGTATGTTCAGTGGTGTTTGTTGGCTATGTATGCCGTTTAGAAAGTGTGTGTATCTTAGGTGTAGCTAGCGTTCTTAGTTTTATCATTCATGGTTTGCTGTTATGTCTCCTTTTGTGACTGTCTTCTCCCAATATTGGGGTTGCACAGATTTTGACCTCTATGTAGCTATATTTTTATATAGTATCATGGAGGATGAGGCTCCTTAATAGAAACTCGTATTATAATCAAATAAATGTTCCTTACGATGAATACATTTTTTTTCATGTCAAAAAGTAATTGAGAATTATGAGATTTTTACCTAGTTAGTTCGTTATATCTAGTCTTCCACAATTTCAAATGTTGTCCCCAAGAGTTTCCCTGGGAATTGAAACATCTCCCTTCTATCCCATGACCGTAAGATCCGGAAATATATTAAGAACTAAACATTTAGACCCTAATCAAACATACAAAGCAAGGGTACATGTCATAACACAAATATGCCAATAGCATATGGATTGACGAATTCACATACATCAAACATGACAATGATAGGCACATGAGACAATTGAAGGACCAAGCACACATACAAATGTAAGATGCAAACACGAACATCATGAAGCATGCTATTTCTTTGCCTTATCACAACCTGAAGCTGAAGCCTCTCTCTTCCATTAAACCCCTTCCCAGCACTAGCTTCAAGTACCATTATAATCATCGCATTATGGGATAATAACACAAGTGACATTTCAAACATCACATGCTTATAAATAGATGTCTTTATTTATTAAATAATCCAAATCAGACATTAATACTTCTATTCCTCAAATAGTATTGAATCAAGTCGTTACAATTATTGGGGATGTGACAAGATCTTAGAGATTCTACTTCTAATTAGTGATTGCTTTAAAAATACAAATTCTCCTATTCATACAAATTCTTGCATCAGTCAAGCAAAAGAAAAAAAATTCTCCTCAACAAGCTCTCTACACCTTTCCATAGCTCAGGATTTTGCAGGTCTTTGAACCACTTGTACTCTGAACTGCGATCTCTTCTTTTGAAAATACATTTCGTACCAAAAGATCTCACTTGACCAAGCTTCCTCCTATTTGTCCAAATGCTTATGTTACAAATTGTGATTGCAAAGGACCAAATGATCACAAGTTAAAAATCCATAGGCGTTGGTATCATGTTACTATTGAATGTACTATTGTGTAGTTAATAACATACATGCAGAACACAAACACAAAACAAATGAAGTAGGGAATCTAGAAGGCTACGATATTACAATATACTCGATATAAGATAATAAAATAACTGTATGTCAAAATAAGCTGGCATAGCATCTTGGAAATGCTCATCAAATTAATAATCTAGATGTTAAAACCTCTAGGGCTGACATAGATTACAGTGTACTTTGTCATAAGTACTATACAAAGGGCTTGATAAGAGGGATTTACATGCACTGTAACAAGGTGAATCCTATGTCAGTAGTTCCGAATAAGAGATGGTGATGAATTCAAATAGCACTGATACAGGATGAGGATTGTTTCTAACTAAAGACCTATTATATGTCAATCAATGAAGGTTTCATTATATAAATATATAATAGAAAAGGATGCCATCACGAATTATAGACGGATCCCAAAGGGACAATCTTAAGATTCAACCTATCCAAACTATCTTTTGACACAAAACCTTATAAAATGTTAGAATACATGGTATATAGTTTATACACACCATACACATATATAAAGTGCACAAGTTAGTATTTGAATCTTGGAACAACAGCTCAAAAGCAAAATAAGCAGTCCAACCTGTTTCGGGTTATTTTAAGTCTTTGATGAGCTAATTTTGACCTTTGACTAATGAATTAAGCTCTTACACCAATAATCTATTGAAAATTTAAAACGGTCTGTTATTTTATAATAGCATAAACAATACAAATCACGAATATACCACCCTGAGTCCAAAACATAAATTAAACCGGCTGTGCACCTCCGAGCTTTAAGATTTAGAATTAATTTTGCAATGTCGAGTAATCCATCAAAAGGAGTATGCATTTTAAGGCACTACAAAATTTCTGGCAGAGCTCCAAAAGCATGTGAAATCCTATGAAAGACCATACAGAGCAAGACAATGTCAAAAGCTGCCATGAAAATAAACACCAAACAGAAAATACACATATTTGTTATGTAAAGGTATTCACAGATGATGTTGGCACATAACCACCACCCATGGAGGATCTGGTGGTGACAAATAATAGTATGATGATGCCAAAGGCAAATTATCAACAACAGAAGTGAAACCCATAGAAGGCATAGCTGAGGCTCTTGGATGACCAGCTCACCACCATCCTTAAACTCATCTCTAGGTACAATATGGACAAGAAAATCAAATATATCAGTCCTACCAATGGCTGCAGCATGTCATTCTTTTGCAGGGTTTTCCTCTTGGAATTTATAATGGAATTGCGTCTCCTTAACATGAAGCGCCTGTTATTTGGCTAAAATACTGACAATGCACATGAAATAAGTGAAAGCTGCAGTTTAGGAAGCAGTGTGTACTCATATAACATGAAATGTCAAGACAGCATACTTTATGGAGACAAAATCTCTAGCCTGGTTAATTTTGTAGCAGGTAATCTATTAAATCTCTTTCCGTTGCTCCCAATTTCTCTTGCACACCAAAGACACTGCCACTAGTTTGATGCCCAACAGAAGCCCACTTCATTTATTCTTGATATTGTGGGCTATCTGACACAAATTCTGATGGGACTCAGCAGACTGCCTTGCTGCCACACATATCAGTAGATTATGGTCATTAATGAACAAAAACATTCACTCCATGCTCAGCCTCCACTAAATTCTTATTCAAGATATCACCTACGTCTAGAAGTCAAAGAATCTCCCACCGCCATAGAAGAATTTAATGTATGGTCAAAAAGGACATCAATACATGTGGACAGGATCTAATCTAGTAAGAACTAACAAAAATTGATTTAGAATTTTAACAAGCCTTCTCTCATCTAAGGAACACCTTCGGCATAAAAATCTATTTCATCATATATAATTTTGTGAATGATCATTGAAATTATCTTTATTTTAGTTCATTATTGTATAAATGCTTTTAGGAAAGAGCACTGTTTAGATTCAAGGTCCAAAGATAATGTTTCTAAATTGAAGATTTAAAAGAAAAAATCGCATTGCTTCCAAGTAAATCAGTAATTAGTCCTCTAAAAATGCAAATCTTGGAAAAGCCACAGGATTACTTTTTTTTGCGAGTGGTTTAAGACAAAGGCTATGAAACTCAACTTCAAACAAATATAGCTATAAAAATATTTTGTACCATAGCTATAAAGATATCTTGGACCAGTCCCCATCCAAGCATTTGGAAATTTAAATAGGCAACTTTTTGACCATGATGTTATGCAGCCCATAGTGTAGCTAAAAATCATAATCCGAAAACCAACTCGGGGCTAGTATTAGCCCTCTAGGACAAGAAACATCCTTCAATTGTTTACATGTAAATGTTGCAGTCTTCCACTATCCTGATCAGAACTGCTTGCCACGGGTAATCTATCTAACAATAGTCAGATCTCATAAGTCTTCCTCAAAGTCAATCAGTAAGGCATTTGCATGTATGCAGCATTAGATAGAAATGGCAAATCAGCATACATGCCTCTCAGAGCACACGAAATGCAGAGCATGACTGTAAAGAGAAATGCAATGGTAACATAAAACCAAAAGAACTGTCCTAACTTCCCCCAATAAAATGATTTGGGTAACCAATCATTAAGTTGTCCAAGAATTGAGAAAGAGATCTCTAACAGCATCCCATTTACCACATGAAATCTCAGGAAATGAGGAAATTTATTATTCCTTACGACCCCCAGGTATGCTGTGAAAAAATACGCTGTGAAGAACCAACCAGGTAGCCTGGCAAGACCATTGATGATGAAGGGAAATGTAAATGGTTCAAAATCCTCCAGGAATGGGTGTATATTATATGTTGTTTCAGCAAACACCCAACACACATGAAAAGAAATCATGCAAGGAAAGACTGCCAAAATTCTCATCCACCATTTTGGCTTCGTCTGCATTGGAGGGAACCCTTCATATGTACGCTTTTCATCTTTTTCTGCCCTTGGGCTTACAAATTTCCTGCTATGTTTTGAAGTGGCTGGCAAAAACGTTCTCAAATTTCCATGCTCTCCTGCAAAGAAAGGTGTAGAGACATTTACATATTAATACTCCCATTCTGGAGGAGAAACAAAACCAACAGAGCATGAGGTTCCCATAGCTAAAATGGGTCAGGCCTACCAAATTATCAAAAGAGCCAGAGTCCATATTTTTATAAAATGTCTGAAACTAGTATACTCAACTCATAAAAATCATATTCTACACTTCAATAATATTTTTTAGATGTCAGTATCCTGAATTTCAACCACTCAATCACTTTCCCTGACAGTTAAATGAACAGAATTTCAACAATGAAAAATGATCCTAACTTATTCACTCAGCAATTATTTCATATTCAAATGTGTTTCAAAACAAATGACAACAGGAATATTTCAAATACATGAAATAAGACCTTGGAAAACAGATATTACCTTGAAAGGGATAAGTCCTAATTTGTGATATGGGCTTTTCATTTGCTTTGTACTTTTTCCTGAATGAAGGTAATGAGCATGTAACAGATGCATGACTGACAAAGTGAAAAGGTACCACCCTTGTCCTCTGCGCATTAAGTGGACAGATCCCTGGTCTGGCAAATGTGCTACTTACAGAGATGCCACAGAGTCCACTCTGAGACATTATCATGCAGCTCACCAAGGTCCAGATAACAGAACCAATCAAATAAACAAAAAATTGATGCAGTCACAAATGTATGTAAGACAACATGCAACCATTAGCAAAGTCATTCAGATATCTAGCTGCATACCAATATGAGACTTGAGTTAAAACATTCACACTGTAGCCTGTCTAAAACAAATTGCAACCACAAACACCACATGAATAAGAAATTGAAAAAACCCGACTTAATAAAATACACAAGAGAATTACAATGTTTATGTGAGATAAACCATCTATGCTAATCCAGAAGATGTCATCAAATTTGATAGAAATGGAGAAAATAATAATGTTCATAGATCTCAATTGAAAAATCAGATAAAATGCTCAGTTTGTTTGCTTAAAATATTCGGCAAGGCGAAGTCAGATGTGTTCTCAAAGTTTTAACATGTCATTTTCAAACTTTTGAGTCCCTCAAGTTGAAATACATGCCCAAAGGACATTTGCATTGCTGAGCATCAGCAACTAGCTTTGGATGCTGCCAAGCAGGGCATTGTTTTGCAGAAGAACAATGGACCATTACCCATCTGCTTCCAAATTCAAGCCCTTGGCAGTTATAGACCCCCATGTAAATGCAACCAAGGGCGGCAAGTATTCCATGCAAATATACAACTCCTCTACAAACGCTTGCAGCAGCACAGCAAGGTCATTTACCAACAATGATGAGACATATGAATCACTGAAACCAATTCAACAAGGGCCATCGGAGGTGAAATAACTCCAAGAAACAGACAGGCGGTTGAGCAATAACATGCAACATCTAAATAGCCTAGAGGCAAAATAGGCAGAATGTAACGTAGAACTAATGGGTATTCACCTAACAGCTGGTTCATACATCATCCAATGCATTCAACTTCCCCATCTTACCCATTTGAACTTGAGAACAAGTAAACAAATTATCAGAGCGTATTGTTTAATCACTCAGGTGTTTTATCTTCACATTAAAAGGGCTTGCTAAACCATTTGTATATTAAAATATTTCATGGAGTTTAATTCTGTTTCTGAGAGTTTGTTTTGAGTCGGATTGGAAGCTTTCAAGCTTTGCAGGCATCAATGGCAGGATTCCGTTCAGCTGTCAGTAGAATATATCTTGCAACCTACAACTGGGTGGCTTGCAGGCTGGTTGCAGGTTCACTATTTTGCTGAGAATACATTGAGAGAGTCTAGTCCTACTACAGTTTATGAAGCGGTTGAAAAATCTTTGCAGTTAGCCCAAACAGCAGCCATTTTGGAGGATACCCATGGTCTTGTATTGCTTGTGATATCTCCCATCTTAGAAACTCTTCCTCAAATAGGTTCAAGACTGTTTGTTACTTGGGGAATCTTGCACAGTTTTCCTAAGGTGAGGACTAGTTGGTTCGTTAGCAGCTTGGTGATTAGTTGGTGATTGATGGAGATAATTCAATATTCTTTCTTTGGACTAAAATACACATTTGGTTATACTCCATCTTGGCTTCATCTGCTTCAGTATAGCACCTTCTGTATAATGTGCCCCACATGCATTTCCAGTGAAGTTGGAGGGGTATATACAGCCTTGCTATATATAAAGAACTATTTGTATTGCTTGAAGATGCCAAACTAATTCAATTTTCCATTTTGGGAAATCTTGCAAGTTTTCCTATGAGGAGGAGTGAGGACTAGTTGGCTTGTTAGCAGCTTGGTGATTAGTTGGTCATTGACGAAGATAATTCAATATTCTTTCTTTGGACTGAAAAAAGCATTTGTTATACTCCATGGCTTCAGTATACTTCATTGGCTTCAGTATAGCACCTTCTTTGTAATCTAGCCAACTTGCATTTACAGTGAAGTTGGATGAATATATACAGCCTTGCTATATAATATATATAAGGTACTATGACTTGGATTTCTTAAGGATGCAAAACAAGTAGCATTTTGCATTCAACTAATATGCTTCACTACTTGTAATAGCTGTCAATGTTCTAGTAAATATGATATGATAGAGAAAGAAAGCTTTATCAAAGTCTAGAGAGCCTGACTGATGCCAATTTTTACTTGTTGGAAAATTAATGAGATGATAACTATAATATAACAGTATCGTAAATAAGAAAGTTTAAGGCATGGCTTTCCTCAGGGGGCATTGCCATTGTTTAGCCAAATGCAAGGAACGGTTATCTAATCCAATCAGTTCACCTTTGGCAGCATAATCACAGCCTGTGCTAACATGGAAGTTGTAGAAGACAGTAGGGACATTGGATGACATGTATGCAAAATGTATAAGCATAAATAAGGCACATGAACTACAACATAAAATGCCTTGAAGAAATGTGGTCGCATGGACTTTGTTGACTGCACAATGCACGAAATGGATATACGGAAAAGGCCTTCAGAACTTTTAAGCAAATATAACTGTCACAAGTAAAGCCAAATTTATTAACCTTTGCCAGCTTCCTCCCTGCTTGTGCCAAACTGGGAACTCGAACAGGGTATGGACGTCCATCATAGCATAACTGAGAGTAGATTTTTGTCAAATGTAATTACAGCTGCCCTGGCAGACATATATGCAAAACATGAAGGCACAGACAAGGCGGGCAAACTGTTTGACAAAATACCTCAAGAAATGTTAACCTGCAGCCAAGGCACATAAGTTATTTGACAAAATGCCTCACCAAATGTGGATTCATGAAATGCAATGATTGCTGGATGCACACAAAACGGCATTCTTGTGGAGGCTTTAAGGCATTTCAAATAAATGCCTCCAGGCAATGCAGTTTCATACATTGAAATTGTAGAAGGATATGCAAAAAATAGCTTGGTTAAAAAAGCTTGTGCTTTGTTAGGATAAAGTATAAACCGCATATGGTTCAGCAGGCACATTATTTAAATTCCATGATCTTTTAATGGAGAACAGTCAAAGAGATTTTTGTAATGCACTCTGATATCTGCTGCAGCTTTCCTCTGGGAGAAATGTAAATAGCACATTATACATATGGAGGGATTGAAACAACTCTTGTCAAAAAGGATTCAAATGAAACTACAGGTGAGTTTGGTAAATTAATTGCAGACACAGAGACCAAGGAGTTACTATATTTCGTAGACAAGCCAAAAATTCATGTCAACGATTACATAAACTACACAGTTTATATTTTTACTCCAGATATGTTACAATGCAGAATCTTACACCTACTCCTAAGAAACAAGAGTATTTCCAGTGTCTGACTAACTTTGAATCGCTGGAGTTTTCATCACAGTCAGTTTAAAAAGAGTTTATCAGATTGGATGAAGATCTCTTAACCCCATTGGCGGGAAAGAAGAAATACATACATATAGATATAAGACCTTAGATTTTTGGGAACAAATAAAGACTCCAAGGATGTCATTGGAGTGCTCTTCTTGCTACCTAAAACAATATAATACTTAAAACTGAAACAATAGAAAAACCAACCTCTGACTTTGATTTGAAGCTATATACCTTTGCAGAAAATGTTGGTCTGAGTATAATAATCCTGGGAATACAGATGCTGCTGTATTATCTAATTTTAAAACCTGAAATTCTGAACAGCACTTCTATGTAAAGATTTATGAACCCTTTTACACCTGTTACAGCAATATTAACCACCTTATAACTCTCTCAATGACAGTAACTCACTTGCTATTTACCAAAGAGCATCCAAAGATAGGCAGCTAGCAAAATAGGCGCTGAAAACCCTAGTTAGAGGCAGCGCCTCATTGCCAATCACCCACTATTGCTCCCACGCCTCTCACAATATTCACAAACTTCCTTAGTAAGATGAAGCGCTCCCTTTCAGACTTTTATTAACACCCAGGAAGGGGCGCAGCTAGGTTTGAGCCCACCAAAACTTTAATTACTAGCTACGGCATCTTGTGCAATGGGTAGCCAAACAGGTGTGAAAGGTCAATTTGGAAAAATCTGGTTTGTGTAGCAAATAAGATCAATTGATAAATAATTTAGAACTTGTTTTAATATTTTTATTATGTTTATTATTTTTATTATAGAATAATATATTAACTATTATATTATCATATAAATATTTATTATATTATCATATTTGAGATACCATAATAATTTAATCTATACTTTACATGACCTAAGAGAAGCTGTCAAAACCTACATTCAATACATTTTAAGTAGGTTTTTGACAAACGATGGAATCTTGATACATGGCATCAAGAACATTGACACGAGTCTAACTTAGGTTTCAGTTGTTGCTCATTGGATGTTGAAAGTTCAAATATTTTTGCAATATATTGAAATATAAAAATCTTCTTCCTCATTGATTTTGTTGTGGTCAATATATATTTGATTTGAATCGATTGTCTTTGTAGGGAGAAGGTGGTAATGTCTACAACTAAGCCCTACATTACATTTCAAGGGGTAGGAAAAGAATTCACAATGATTGAATAGCACAATAGAGTTTGTGACCTTGATCCAATTGGACAGCAGCTACGTACATATCATAGTGCTTTTAAATTACAAAATAATTACAAAATAAGATTAAATTAAGTTATCATTTATTATATAATATTCAATAGAATTTAAATAATATCTACTATTGATAATTATTTAATTATAATATAAGTATATATAAAATATTATCTCTATAATTATTAAGTAATGATAATATAATTATAAATTATTATATAAAATTAGATAGAATGTGAATAATATTTAATATTGATTAACAATTTAAATATAATATAATCATAATATATTTAATGAAGTATATAATGTAAATTAATATAATATATAATTTTAAAAATATATATATATTCTTGTATAGAGATAAGCGCAATTCTAAAAATTTTGAAAGTCGTTAAGAGAAAGTAGTCATTTGATGGAGGACAAATTTATGAACACATGTCAAACAATCAGTAAACGTGTCAACTATTTTTATTGCCTGGCAGAAAGTGTGGATCGGTCTTCGCAATTTCTTATCTGCATCGACACCCTTGGACTCAAAAACCCACTACCATGCTATTGATAAGTGTTGGAGGAGAGACCCATATTGGGCATATCGCAAGATGAAGCTCGTCGACTGTGCAAAAGGCTTTGGAAGTTAGGCCACGAGAGGTAGAGAAGGTGAGATGTACACAGCCATCAGAGATGATGACAATGCTACAAATCCCTTGCCTGGGACTCTCAAATATTGAGTTACACATTATCGGCCTTTGTGGATAGACTTTGCGAGGGATATGAAGATTGTGTTTCAGATGCCCTTTTTCTTCGCAAGCCACAAGATTGTCGATGAAAGGGGAGAAAGAGTCACCATTAGCAACGAAGCCTACATAATGGTTTATAATATCAGCAATATTATCATCCATGGCTTAACCATTGATGACTGTCAATCTATTGGATTTGGAAATGTTTTAATATATGAGTCCAGAGGGGTGGTGAAAGATTCTCCAATAGATGGTGATGGCATATCTATTATAAGTTCTAAACATATTTGGATTGATCATAATGTGGTTTCTCATTGCAGTGATGGTCTCCTAGACGTGATCCTATCCAAATTTACTACCATATCTTTGGGATCAGTTCGGTTATAGATTTCATATGATATTTTGTAATTAAAATATTATATTCTTTTGGTTTGCTGTTTAGGAATGCATGATTTTTTAAAGAACTCTTTTTTGCACTGTAATTTTAAATTTGTTCATCTCGTTCATTAGACATGATGTGAATCTTCAATTCAATTTTGTTTAAACTTACCTTGCTTATGCAAACTATTTGATGCTCTGTAGCATCTAAGAACATGCCATTAGAATGGAAGCTCATGGATATGTTTTCTTATTTGTTGAACTGGTTAGATTATTTACAACCTTCAAAAATTGTCCAAGATTAATACACAAACAAATCAATGAATCAAAGGAATGGCCAGAATGATTGAGAGTTAAAAGGGATGGGAGCGGTGGTGGAAGCGAAATATTATTAGCCAAAACTATTGCTACAATATCAATTGGTTGAAACAGAGGGTATGCAACATAATGACTCCAACCATTGAAATTGACTTATACGGAACCATTAACTATCGAAGTTGCTCGATTAAATAGGGTATTAGAAAGAATATCCGTGAATACATATCATCATAGATACTTATGAAAGTTGTTAAGTATACTCAGAGAGACTTTCACAAGGTGTCAATGAAAATGGGCTCACATTAATAGGGTTTCATTTTCTCCATGCTCTTTTTATTGAGAAAGGACGATTGAAAACTGCTTGGACAGTTTTGGTGAAATTTTGGTAATAAAAATGGACGCAACGTCACATGAACTGACGGTGGGACCCTTCATGAAATTTCATGGACTTCTTTCTCTTGTGGTATGGGGGAAAGTAGAAAGTGCCTCGATATATACATAACCAAGTTGGATTCCACCATCATTACGTCACAACTTTTCGTTGTGCTCTGTGTTCGTGGAAGAAATGATGGATGGCTAAAATTAATTTAACCCCCTTGCAGCCCCTCCCAGGGCTTGTCAACCATTGAGGGTCAAAATGAGCTTCAGAAGCTCAAATAGGACATGCCTTCAACATAAAAATCAGCAATTCCTTTGATAAACTCTTCTTTAAGATAGTAAGCCTCCTTTACATTTGCATGACAGCTCCTTAAGGTACTGCTAATAGTAATCTATATTTCAAGATTGATGATGATAAATATTTTTTTGTGGAAGTCTTTGTTGATGATATCATTTTTGGAGGAGATGATGGTTTGTGCATGAAGTTTTCTAATGAGATGCATAATGAGTTTGAGATGTCAATGATTGTAGAGTTGAAATT
Organism: Sequoiadendron giganteum; assembly: GCA_007115665.2. Lineage (NCBI taxonomy): Eukaryota > Viridiplantae > Streptophyta > Pinopsida > Cupressales > Cupressaceae > Sequoiadendron > Sequoiadendron giganteum. The sequence continues at coordinate 451,258,740 of CM021108.1, read as the reverse complement.
ATTTTTGGGATTGCAAATTACTTAGGTAGATAAAGGCATCTTTATATCTCAGTCCAAATATGTGAAAGAACTACTAAAGAAGTTTGGTATGGAAGATTCAAAACCTATCGATACACCCATGGTGACCAGATGCAAGTTGACACAAGATGATGATTCTCTAAAAGAAAATCAGACTAGATACAGATCAATGATTGTTGGATTGTTGTATTTGACTCAAACTAGACCTAATATCATGAATGTTGTGTCATTGTTACTAGATTTCAAACCGATCCTAAGGAATCTCATGTGACTTCTGTGAAGAGAATCTTTAGATACTTGAAGGGAATAGTTAATTTTGGCCTATGGTATCCTAAAGATGATGATCTTAATTTAAGTGCCTTTACTGATGTTGATTGGGCTGGAGATGTGAATGACAAGAAAAGTACTAGTGGTGGCACATTTTTTCTTGGGAAAGAAAATGATTTTATGTTTAAGCAAAAAACATAATGTCATTTCCTTGTCTACTGCAGAGGTAAAATATATTGTTGTTGCTAACAATTGTACTCAAGTATTATGGATGAAGTAGATGTTGAAAGATATTAGAGTTGTGTATGATGAACCTACTGCCATATTCTGTGATTACTCAACTGCTATAAAAATTTCTAAGAATCTGGTGTTGCATTCAAAAACAAATCACATATCTATCAAGTACCACTTTTGAGAGATAAAGTGAGTGATAAGGAAGTCATATTAGAGTATGTGCCTACTAAGGAACAGATTGCAGACATATTTACTAAGCCTTTGCCTAAAGATACTTTTGAGTATCTCAAAGATAAGTTAGGGGTGATTACCCCTCCTAATCAGAACTAAGATGCACAGTCTTTGCATCAGTCTATGCATTCATATTCATATCTTGATCCAGATTGATATTGTGGTGGCTACTACTCAGGGGAGTAGTCAGATGATTCAGATATGTGGTTCAGAGCTAGTGTACCTTTGTCATTGATGTCAAAGGGGGAGAAGAGTAATGTGAAAAAATATGGAAGAGCTAAAAGTAAGGGGGAGAAGAACAGTATGAGAAGAGCAATGTGTAAAGGGGAGATTGTTGGAAGAAGAAGTAGTTGTGTTGATGGTGTATTTTTTCACATCATGTGTTGCCATCAATGCAAAAGGGGGATATTTTTTGATGTTGTGGTTGATTTTTTGATATGTGGTTGTCATTGATTTCAAGACTATTAGCATAAATGTCTTTAAGGTTGTATATGTCGAGGATATTGAGAAAATTGAAATAAATATGTTATAGGTTGTCTGTGAAGCAGTGAAGATCAGTGTGGAGGAAAATTCGGTATGTTATAAACTAGATGTTGTGGATTAAAGGGTTTGTTTTCAAGCCTATCAAGTTTATACTCTTTAAGTTTCAAAGGTTCGCATGAAGATCTGAGGAATTTATATTTTTTTTGTGTTTTGTTAGCTATTCTATTACTACAAATGGTGTTCATGGAAGAAGACAATGTGATTTTGGTAATTTGAGTTTTTGTGTATGTTCCTATGATGTTCGTGGATGTTTCAAGATCATGTTCTATATGTGTTGCATGTCCGCATTGATCATTGTCCTCGCGATCTGATATGTTCGTGGATGTTTCAAGATCATGTTCTATATGTTTTTCATGTCCATGGCCGACAAGGTGTTTGAAGCGTGTTGTGGATCTTTGAGGAAGAATCTTTCAAGATGTTTCATGTTCAAGGGTATTGTTTTAAGTCCCTACTATGTTGTGGCCAACTTTGGTTGATGCGCATTGATAATCCTTATTGTTTTGGGCCGACAGTTTACATTCATTCTATTATTTTGTTGAAGCCGACCTAAAGCAATGTAATTTCTTGTTGTGGATATATATAAGAGATTGATTATCTCATTTGATGTATGTGTGAAGTGAAGTGTGTGAGTACTATGTGCAAAAAGGCTCAGATCATTCGACAGTAGAGCAGAGTGTGAAGAAGAGTGAAAGATAGTGAAGAAGTGTTCATGTGCTTAACCAAAACTGTACTCAAGCATTTGCAAATGCTACTCTCTAAGTTCAATTTCTTCAGATGGTTTTAATCTAAATATTTTTTGTAAGACAGTGAGTCTTCCTTTGAGCAATGATCTCTAGGTAGTGAGCCTGAATGCATGTGCATTCCTCTTATATTATTCTTATACTTTTAACAGTGTATAACTTGTGGATTAACCTCCACCGTAGTTTTTCCCCTAACAGGGTTTCAACGCAAAAAATCTTGGTGTTGTGTGTGTTTCTGATGTGTTGTTGATTCATGCTTTCATTGTTAATAATCAGATCTAAGAATTAAGGTTAATAAGATTAATAAGTTTGAAATTTTGGGACAACTGATTCACCTCCCCTCTCAATTGTCTTCCCTTATGTTTCCAACACTTTCAAGGCTCTGATGTCTGCCCAATAGAGAAGGCTCTAGTTTTTGAACTAGGATTTTGGGTTCTGATTCCCTAGGTGAAATGCCCCTAGTAGTCACCAAAATTTATGGATTAAATAATCTGTGAGGCTCCCTTCAGGTTGGGTTTTGTTCATCTTTGCATAAGCCTTGGTTGCGCGTGATATATCTCTAAAATCTTTGGGCTCCTCCTTTGTTTGCGCCTTCATCTACTTGCACCACGTGTCCACAATGTGTGCCTTTGGAAATCTTCTTCCCATTGTTTCATCTCCAAGCCCCGTCTGTTTGCCACATTGCATAGACCCTCAAACACTTTTTGGTAAGGCCCCACTAATAGAAGCTCAAGCCAACATTATGCCACATGTAATACTCCTAGGGATTGAATCCCAAAGAAATGAAAGATGAATAAAAGCTCTCGCTGTTCCTCCTCATGTCACCTTCGTGGACGCTTTGGTCGCAAAGGATGGAAGAATGAAAGAGAGGCTTTGTTTCTTTGCCACATTTCCTAACTATCTCTTCAAACGGTTAGACAATTATCTTCATGAGGCTATCACTAGTTCCCTTTTGGGACCATAGTCATCATTTGCTACAAGCCACACTTTGTTTGAGGTAATTGAGGATCTTTCTATTACGATTGTTTCAAGAATCTTCCAAGGGGAGGATGATGTGTGCTTGGGGAATTTTTTCAGTTATTGGCTTTCAAGCAGTGGAAGAGTCTATATATATTGCTTTAACTCTCCGAGAAAGGGTTTATAAATTATAGAAAAAAGACTGAAAATCTCTAAGCCTTTGTATTGCTTTCTGATTATTGTATTAAGACTTATAGACTATGCCAATTATTCAGCCTCTTTGTTTATTACTTAATATAAGACATTATATTGTGCTACTTGTTTTACTAAGTAGTTTATCTGCACAAATTTTATAATTTCAATGTAAATTTGTTCTTTGAATCATGTCTCAGACTCTTCTTTTTTAGTAAATGTATGTGGAAGTTATACTATGTTATTTGACAAACTGCTTGGGATTTTCATCTATGTTTTTTGTTATTCTCAAATATGCAAATTGTTGAATGGGCCCTCAAACCTCATCTGAAAGGAAGGTTTCTCATGTCTACATACTTAAATCTTGGTGCATCACCTTAGAGATTAAACTTTATTTTTTATATCTACTTCCTTTTCCCATTCTAAACCCCAATTACACGAAGAGTCTTAAAATCTGGAGGCTACTCAGTTTAGTGTAATTGGTCCCCCATTAATTGTGTTTCCCATAAGGTTGCTTTCCTAGTAATTTTAGGCATCAACACTAACCAAGGAAAAAAGAAAAAGCAAATCTGACCAAACCAAAGAAAGCAAACACCTACCCTAACTATTTAGAGGAACAAGCTGCAAACAATTCAAGCAAGGAAATAATGCTTCAAATTTTGCCCATTTACTAGCAATGGGACATCTTCTCCAATGAGAGTCTTGAGGTGAAAAGCATTATCTCCTAATATTTCAAAGATTTAGTAGTGACCAAATTGCAACTTATCAAATTTGTTGTGCTCCCCTTTCTTTTCATGTGCTTTATCCTAGTACAAGACTAGATCTAAAATCTTGAAGGCTTTGACCTTGGCCTTACAATAAAACCACCTATTAATAGTACCTTGATGCTTGGTGAAGTTTTTTTAGGTTGCATCTCTCTTCTCTTTTCGTTGTAGAAATCCAGCCAGGCGAGCTTCTAAATATTCTCCTTCCTTGTAATACTCATTAATAAACTAGAGAGTGGGAATCCTCAACTGTATAGGGAATAGAGGTTCAAAATGATACACAAGGTGATATGGAGAGGTCCCTAAGGATGCCTTCTTTTGGGTACAATCAACCCATAGGGAAAATCTTAGTTGGGTATGCCAATCCTTGGGATTTCTACCAAGCAGCTTACGAATGACAGTCAAGAGATTTTTATTAGTGGATTCAGTCAAGCCATTCCCCTGAGGGTAGTAGTTCAAAGAAAACTTAATGACAATACCATGATCAAATGCCTAGCCTAAAAATTTCAATGAAGTGATTGCAAAACCATTGTCACATACCAAAGCAAAGGGGCAACCAAAGCGATTAATAATACATGATTCAAGGAAATTGATCACTGCCTCTATAGTGCACTATTTGCAAGCAACAACTTCAGTCCACCTAGTGAAATAATTAGTAACAATAAGGATATACATGTGTCCCATAAAAAATGGTGGGTTGATTGGAGTGATGAAATCCATTCCCCACTGTGCAAAGGTTTTTGCCTTGATGACCAACTGTCGTGAAAGTGTAGAATGCTTCTCTTTGGTGGCACAAGTTGAAAAACATGGCAAGCCCTCACATGGTTGTGGGAATCCTTAAACAAGGCGGGCCATTAATACCTTTCCCTTAGGATCTAATGTCCAGTGGCAGGTCTAGAACCATGGCCTATGCCATATTTGTCATGAAATTATATCATCACACGGGTTGCTTCTTATTTTCCCAAACACTGTAAATAAATGCCCTCATAATTATTCTTATACAAAATGCCTCCTTGTAACATGTAACTATCACTTTTCAAGTGCAATACCCTTCATTGCACTATATTCAAATGATCGAGACATTTTTGGTTCAATAGATAGTAAATAATGTCATCATACCACTCATGAGGAGACACATCCTAAAGATGACACTATTGTACAACAATCTTTGGTCTTGTTTCAACCATGGTCTTTGTTAGAGCTTGTCCCCTTACCAAATTCATTGGTTGAATTTCTATATCATACTCCTGCAACATAGTGACCCACTTCGCCCTTCTTTCTCCCATCTTGTTCTGCATTAGCAGGAGCTTCACGACTGGGTCAGGTACAATGACAAAGACCTTATTCCTCAAAAGGTAGTGTCAAAATTTGTTTACTCCCCGAACCAAAGTATAAGCTTGCTTTTCCACACTTGGATATTTCAATTCAACATCTCTAAGAGGAACACTCATGAAGGCTATAGTGTTTTCACTCCCCACTACTAACCTCTGGGTTAACATGCTTCAACAAGAATGATCAGAGATAAAAGAATATATGTGAAATGGCTTCAAATAATTAGGACCTACTAATACCGGTGCGACAACTATGGCCCTTTTAATTTCATCAAATGCCTATTTAACTTTGGCAGTCCATTCCACTTTTGTATCTTGCTTCAACATTACATTTAGTGGCTTTACTATTTCTATAAATCCTGTGATAAATTTTTGAACGAAGTTAATCTTTTCGAAGAAATATTTCATCTCTTTCTTGCTAATAGGTGGTTGAATTTTTATGATAGCCTGAATTCTATCAGGATATATTGAAATTCCATGCTCATAAATGACATGCCCCAGGATCTTCCCTTCGATTACTCTGAATATGCATTTCTTAAGATTAAGGGAAATGCCAAATTCTCTGCATCTCTAGAATACTTTGCATAAATTTTAAATGTGATCACCTTTGTTCTTGTAGAATATTGTCAAATCATCCATATAAATAATAATACACTTACCAATAATGTCATTGAATCTTATATCCATCGCCCTATGAAAAGTGGCCCTTGCGTTGATCAACCCAAAAGGAATTCTCCTATAAGAAAATGTGCCCCATTTGGCGGTGAATGTCATCTTGTGCCTATCCTCGTATTGCACCATGAACTAATTGTAGCCATAATAACCATCTAGAAAAGAAATCATATGGGATCCATTTATGATTTTCAATACTTCATCTAGTGAAGGGACTAGATAGTTGTCCTTTTCTGAAGCAATATTGAGATTTCTAAAAAATACACACAATCTTGTCTCTCCATTTTGTTTATTGACTGGGACCAAGTTGGCCACCCATGTTGAATGTCTAACTAGGAATATGATTTGAGTTGACAAAATTTTGTGCACATCCTTTTGAATGATGGGATCCAATAATGCATTGATAGGACTTTGTCTCTTCCAAAACGTCTTTACACCAAGCTTCAAGGGAATGGTATGTGTGATTATGGATGTGTCATAAGTCTTCAGGTCTTCATAACTCCAGGCTATGAAATCTTGATATGCACATAACACATCTATTAAAGCTTTTCTTTCTTCTAGTGTGCATGCTTTACCTATGAAAACATTTTTGACCTCCTCCTAAGTACCCATGTTGTATTCTTCGCACTGATTATCTATTGAATCCTTTTGTGTGTGTTGATCCTGATCTTTTACTATATCAAGGTCGAAAATCCTCTCCAATTGCACCATCCCTCTCAAAATAGTATTGGTCTTCAGGTTGAGGACCCCTTCCATGTCTAGTTCTGCTTCATAGGGCCTGAGCTCATCAATGATCTATGAAGTAAATACGTTTGAACTAGTAATGAAGTGAAAAAATGTGTTTATCATCCTTGAAAACCTGAAAATTAGTCACATTATCTGATACAGAAGGGACCGGTGTTAATTCAATAGATAATTTATTTAACCCAAACAAGGATAAAGGCTCCAATGTGTTGGCCACCTATGCTAGAGCATCTATAGTATGATTTTTTCTTCTAGGGATCAGTTGAATGTTGAACACATTGAATCATTCGATTAGATCCCATACTCTGTCTGTAAATAGTCATCCTCCTGTCATGGCAGGAATAATGCCTTCTTACCTACTTGACTACCAATTATGAATATCCAAACACTTGTAACACTTTTGCTTTCTTCCTTAAAGCCATGAGCAATCCATGTATTAGTGCTTCATATTCAACAAAATTATTAGTGCACTAGAATTGCAGTCTATGCGCAGTAATTTTTTTTTACCAATTGGGCTAATTAATTCAAACCCAGCTCTTGTACCTTGCTTACACTTAGAACCATCAAACCGTAGAGTCTAGATTTTAGTGGGAGATATAACCTTAGAATATCTAGTACCTCTAGTTTTTTTGGGTGAAGGATCAATTTGCACAATTATTTATTTCCTTTTTTTATCCTCATGAACCTCTTGCATTTCAAGTATGACTGTTGGGGGAGGATTGATATGTCCCTTAATTTTCTCCACAACAGTTTGGTAGAGACAACATTCAAGTTTTAGATGAGAAGCATTGTGGACCCTACACCAATTCAGAAGCAGCAACTCCTCAAATTTCATTTATCCTCCTAAACTTATCTGCTCTTTGATGCACTTCTGAATAAATTCTTGAAAATTGTGAAACAGTCTAGTATTATCATCATCTAATTCGGAAACTTCACCCATTTCTACTGATGTTTCAGTACTATTAGAAGATTGAGTCAAGTCCTTAGGCATTTCATGCATCATTATAACTTCATCTACCCCTGACTCATCCACATCAGCTACTAGAATGTAGTTTCCTAAACTTGTTTTAGAAATTAGGACCTCATTGGATGTATTCTGGTACTCGATAATTAAATATTTTAACCTGGGTTCTCGTTCAATTCTGATTTGATTGGGGATTCCCTTCAAAGGCATCCATAGGTTAGAATGTGTTGCAAGTATGGATGTTTTTGGTGGTGTTTTCATTACTGTTGTCATTGATTTCAACATAGTTTAGTGAAAGTGTAGATGGTACTTGTATAGTTGAGACACTGTAGTAGTGTTTAGAGTACATGGAGCTATATTTATGAAGTTGTAGTTGTGTTTTTGCCAAGTGCTTTAGAGAAAATTAAGAAATAATGAAAGTAGTGTTGAGTGTGTGTTTTGAGCATGCTCTGGTATTGTGCTATGCATTTATTATGTGTTGATCTTATGCCTATGCGGATCTGCGGTATTGTTCATGAGCTTTAATGGAGAATATATCCCAAGTTTTAGCTTCTGGGTCGATGGAGAATTAAAGACATGTTCACCGGTATGTGAACCAGTTTGACAAAACTATTTTTTTACGGATTGGGAGAAATGTTTTTGCTCCATAGTCTTCTGGTGTTATGTTTCAAATCTTGCGGATCTAGGAGATGATTTATACTCATATTGTCAGTATTCAAGAGAACATGCTTGTGATTTGGTGCTTCAAAAGACTTGCTCCAGAGCCCCTATGTGTTGTTTCTTGGTCCGATTGGACTGTTGAAGAATGTTATTTTGTGGTGGATCTTTATTTATCTTTTCTTTATCTATAGTCAGTGAGCCTCCTTCTAGACAATGATTCCTATTGTAGGTAGTGAGCCTTTGTATCCAGTATTGCATTATTACTATATTATGAGCTAATCCTCGCCATGGTTTTTCCCTCATTGGGTTTTCCATGTAAATCTAGTGTCTCTGGTGTTTTCAATTTGTTATTTGCATTTCATGTTTTCACTTAATAATAGATTGAGCTAAAGTAGAATTGATTAATGTCAAAATTAAAGAAGTTTGATACAACTGATTCACCCCCCTCTCAGTTATCTTGTGCATTTCAATAATTGGTATCAGAGCTCTGGTTTCTTGGCAAAAAGCTTAACTGCTTGAGGTAGATCAGATGGTGCACAAGTTGTAAATATCTATTTTGGATGTAGCTGATTATAGTGACTGGAAAGAGCAGATGAGAGGTTATCTAGTCTCTCTTAATTTCAAGACCTGGAAAGCTATGGAAACAAAGTATGTTGCACCATTTGTCGGTCCTTCCTCTACAAATGATATTAATTATTATGAGGAGAATGAAAAGGAAAGGTATGCTATCTTCAGTTCTCTATCTAAAACTGAAAGGAAAAAAGTTATTTCTTTAGGCACTGCATATAAAGTATGGGAAAAATTGAAAGATATTTACGAAGGAAATGATAGAGTAAATTTGTAAAGGAAGCTAATAACTAAGCACAAATTTGAGAAATTGAGAATGGAAGAGGGTGAAGATATTGCAAGCTATTATCAGAGATTTGAACTTGTAGCAAATGAGATCAAGAATCAAGGTGTTACCATGTCAGATGAATATATAATTGAGAAGATCTTGATGACCCTACATGAGAATTATAGTGATGAGGTCTCTGCTATTGAAGAATCATATGATCCAAATAAATTTACTAAGCAGTGCCTATTTGGCATCTTGACTACATTCGAGATGATAAAATTTGCAAGAGAAAAGGAGAAAGTTGAAACAACCTTTAAAGAAATGAAGATAGGAGATGACTCAGATAATGATAGTTCAGAAGAGTTGGAAGCAAAATTCACAAGGAAATTGAAGAAAGGTGCTAGTAAATACAAATGTATGTTTCCCTTTAAATGTTTCAGTTGTGGAAATATTGGTCATTATGCCTCAAGATATCCAAATAGAGCTACACACAAGAAGAACAAAGATAATCATAATAACTACAAAGACAAAAAGGATAGGAAGTTCAAGAAATTATAATATGTTAAAAAAGATGCAGGAATTTCTGATGATGAGTCTAATTTTGAGTAGGATAAAGATGAATGTCTATTTCTAGCCCTAGAAAGTAAATTTGTATCTGTTAACAATGGAAGATGTGAAAGGGAATCTGGTCTGGAGAGCAAGAATGATGAGATGTAAGGTACTCTAGTGACTTCTTTTCATGCTAGACATGATGAAGACTATTGGGTAATTGACAGTGGGTGTTCAAATCATATGACTAGAGATAAGAGTAATTTCACTAAAATTGAAAATTATGATGGAGGAATAGTTATGTTTGGAGATGATTTTTGTGCTAAGATTGTTGGTAAAGGAACAATTAGTTTTGATGGAAAACATAATACTGATGATGTCTATTATGTTAAGGGTTTAAGGCATAATATTTTGAGTGTTGGAAAAAAGTTTAGCAAAGGTTTTAAGCTTGTGTTTCAGGATAACACCTGTGATATCAAAAAAGGATCTGGAACTATGGTAGTACCAAGAAGAAGAACTCATGGAAACATCTATAAACTTAAGAGTGGTGATGGTTAGTGTTTTTTTTCATAGATTAATGAAAGTTGGTTGTGGCACCAAAGGATGGGACATGTAAATTTTGACAATCTGATCAGGATCAGTTCAAAATAAGTTGTCAAAGATTTTCCTAGAATCACAAAGCCTTCAAATTCAATTTGTAAAAGTTGTCAGTTGGGAAAAAAAACAAGAAGTAGTTTTAAAGGAAAGGAACAATCATCTGCCAGAAAGCTAGAATTGATTCATACAAATATTTTTGGTCCTACAAGAACATGAAGTCTTAATGGTGATAGGTATTTTATGCTCTTGATTGATGGTTACTCTAGGATGAAATGGGTTACTTTTCTTGGAGAGAAAGCTCAGGCTCTTGATAGATTCAAGGTATTTGAGGCAAGAGTAGAGAATGAGGTAAACTTGAGAATCAAAATTTTAAGGTCTGATAGAGGTGGAGAATCACTTCTGGTGAGTTTAATGCATTTTGTCAAGATCATGGAATAAAGAGACATTATTCTTCCCCTAGAAATCCTTAGTAGAATGGAGTTGTGAAGAGAAAGAACCGAATTTTTCAAGAGGCTTCCAAAACTATGATAAAAGAAGCAAATGTTCCTGATGTTTATTGGAAAGAAGAAATCCACACAATTGTCTACATTCTTAACAAAGTTTAGATCAGAGGTAATAGCATTAAGACTCCTTATAAGTTAGGATTGGTAAGACTCCTACTGTTAAATACTTTAAAGTGCTTGGAAGTAGATGTTACATTAAAAGAGATGATGAGAATCTTGGAAAGTTTGATGTTAGATGTGATGAAGGAATTTGTATTGGATATTCAAATAGCAACATAGCATATAGATGCTTCAATAAAAGATTGAGGAAAATAGTTGAAAGTTCTAATGTAAAAGTTGATGAAGCTATGTATAGACCAGTAGAAATAAGTGAAGTTGAACCAAATGATCCTATCTATGGGTAAGTACAAGAAGAAGAAAAGGAAGAGAAAGAACAAAGTGATGAAGAGGGGATTCCAGAACCTGCACCTAAGACTCCTAAATATGTACAAAGAAATTATCTGGAGGAACATATAATTAGAGACATAAGTGATGGTGTAAATACACAAAGAAAAGTGGTTGAGGTAAACTTGTGTTTACTTTCTAAAATAGAACCTAAGACTGTGAGTAAAGCATGCAATGATGAGAGTTGGGTTAGAGAAATGAAAGAAGAACTGCAACAAATAGAGAAGAATGAGACATGGGAACTAGTCCCTAGACCTATAAAAAAGAATGTAATAGGTTCAAAATGGGTATTCATAAATAAGTTGAATGAAGATGGTGAAGTAAAGAATAAAGCAATAATTGTATGCAAAGGTTATTCACAAGTTGGAGGAATATATTTTGAAGAGATATTTGCACCAGTTGCAAGAATGGAGGCCATTCGGATGTTCTTGGCATTTTCATCTCATAAAGACTTCAAAGTGTAATATATGGATGTCAAGTCTGCATTTTTGAATGGAGATCAGAAGAATTATATATGGAGCAATCAAAAGGATTTCAATTGTTAAACAAACCAGACATGGTCTGCAAGTTGAAAAATGCACTATATGGACTTAAAGAGGGTCCTAGAGCCTGGTATGTAAGGTTGGATAGATACTTGACACAACAAGGATTCAGTAAAGGGTCTACAAACAACAATCTTTACTTCAAAGTTGAGAGAAACAAAATGTTGATAGTTGTGGTATATGTTGATGATATTATCTTTGGTGGAAATGAAGGTATGTGTAAGAAATTTTTAAAGGAGATGAAAAAAGAGTTTGAAATGTCTATAATTGGTGAGTTGAATTTCTTCCTTGGGCTTCAAGTGAATCAAACTGATAAGGGGATATTCATTTAACAATCTAAGTATGTTAAGGATTTTTTGAATAATTTTGGAATGGATGACTCTGAACCGGTCTGTACCCCTATGGTAACTAGATGTAAGCTAAGTAAGGATGGTGAATCTTCTAAAGTTGATCAAAGCATGTATAGATCTATGATTGGTGGATTGTTGTATCTTACTGCTACTAGATTGAATATCATGCATGTAGTATGTTTGGTTGCAATATTTCAAGTAGAACCTAAAGAGGCACATGTTACAATTGTGAAGAGGATATTCCGATATCTTAAGGGAACTCCAAATTATGGGATATGGTATCCTAAGGATACTGATTTCACATTGAATGCCTAAACTGATGCAAATTGGGTTGGTTTTGTAGATGATTGGAAGAGTACAAGTGGTGGCGCATTCTTCCTTGGAGGAAGATTGGTCTCATGGTTGAGTAAGAAACAAGATTCAATTTCTTTATCCATTGTAAAAGTTGAGCATATTGCAACATCATGTTGTACATAGGTACTTTGGATGAAGCAAGCTCTAAAGGACATAGGTGTGATGTGTGATGAGCCTATCTCTATCTTCTATGACAATACAAGTGCAATAAACATTTCAAAGAATCCAGTGATTCATTCTAGGACAAAGCAAATATCTATCAGGTATCACTTCTTAAGGGAAAAAGTGTTGAAGAATGAAGTTAGACTTGAATATGTGTCGACCAAGGAACAAATCACTGACATATTCACTAAGGCCCTTTTGAAGGATACTTTTAAGTATCTTAGGGGAAAGTTAGGGGTTATTGCCCCTCCTTCCTTGAACTAGGTGCACATGGAGGTGCATCAACTCGATGGATTCACATATTCTTTTATGATCTAGACTGATGCTTGTGGTCTACTCCTTAAGGGGAGTAGAGAAGTGCATTTTTGTAGCATGTGATGTGGGTGCACTCCTAAGGGGGACTGATCAGAGCTTTATATGGAAAGTTTTTTCATGCAAAACTTTCCTTTGCCATTGATGTCAAAGGGGGGGAGAAATTCATGTGAAAAAGTTGAAAAGGGAGAGAGATTCTTGTAAGGAGAGGAGAATAGAAGAAGCAAGATAGTGTGTATGTTGTCCTTTATGGTTTTTCACATCATGTGTTGTCGTCAATGATAAAGGGGTAGAATTTTGCAAGTATGGATGTGTTTGGTGGTGTTGTCATTAATTCATTGATGTCAACACAATTCAATGTGAGTGCAGATGGTACTTGTATAGTTGAGACATTATAGTATTTTTTAGAGTAAATGGAGCTATATTTATGAAGTTGTAGTTGTGTTTTTCCAAGTGCTTTTGATAAAATTAAGAAATAATGAAGGCAATGTTGAGTGTGTGTTCTGTGTGTGCTCTGGTATTGTACTCTACATTTCTTCTATGTTGATCCTATGCCTGTGCAGATCTTTGGTATTGTTCATGAGCTTTAATGGATAATATATCCCAAGTTTTATCTTTTGGGTCGATGGAGAATGAAAGATATGTTCATTGGTATGTGAACCAATTTGACAGTACTATCTATTTACAGACTGGGAGAAATTTTTTTGCTTCGTAGTCTTCTGGTGTTTTGTTTCAGATCTTGTGGATCTAGGAAATGATTTATACTGATATTCTCAGTATTCTGGCAAATGTTCTTGTGATTTGGTGCTCCAGAAGACTTGCTCCAAAGCCCCTATGTGTTGTTGCTTGGTCCAGTTGGATTTTGGAAGAATGTTATGTACATGAAGATTATTGCAGTGGTTGTGGATGTATCTAAAGGTCTCTAAGGGTTTTCAAAATTTTCGGTGAAGCATGTTGGTTGATCCACATGTGATCATCTTATTGGAGATGCATGTACTTCAAAGATCATTGGTGTTTTCATTAGGTTTGGTCAACCTGGTGTCTACATGTTACATAAAGATTTTTCATCGAGTTAAGGGAGTGTGTGATTGATCCAAGATGTTGTTTGGGTCCTAATTAAATGTATAATTGGTCCTCTCTCATACTTATCCACCACGGGAATGTTGAGTAGCCGATCTAATTTGAATTTGTAAATTGAAGGATGTATAGCTGACATTGGAGAATGCTTTTAGGGTTGAAGATGGTATAAAATAAAGTCAAGATGTTACGAATTGGAAGAAAAGAAAGTGAAGTGTGTGAAAAATTATGAAAAGTAGAGTGTGTAAGATTGAATCAAGGTTGCAGTACTTTGACGTGTTAGATTTCTTAAATTAGTGAGCTAATGGTGTCTACAATTTTTTGATCAAGTTGTGAATGTGTGGAACCTTTTGTGGTGGATCTTTATTTATATTTTATTTATTTCTAGGCAGTGAGCCTCCTTTTGGACAGTGAGTCCTCTTATAAGCAATGAGCCTTTGTATCTGGGCAGTGAGCCCTCTAGAAGTGAGCCTTTGTATCTGGTATTTCATTATTACTATATTGTGAGCTAATCCTCATCATGGTTTTTCCCTCATTGGGTTCTCCATGTAAATTTGGTGTCTCTAGTGTTTTCTTTCTGTTATTTTCATTTCATGTTTTTACTTAATAATAGATTGAGCTAAAGTGGAATTGATTAAGGTCAGTAGTAAATAATTTTGATACAACTAATTCAGCCCCTCTCAGTTGTCTTGTGCATTTCAACAAAATGATCCATGGAGATATACCCATTGAGCACTCTCATGAATTCCCTTCCAAGAATCAGTCTATAGGCATCTGGTATGTCAACCACCCGAATGTTGATAACTTGTTGTACACACGGGTCTGAGGTTGCTTGCATTGGGATCATGTTCAATTCACCCATAATGTTGACCTTATTCTTGTCTAATTAAGTCACTTTATGTTGGGAAGGGGCACGGGTAATGCCCAAAGCTTGGAAAACTGAGAATGGCATTATATTCGTTGAAGCTCTCAAGTCCAATAAACAATTGTGTAGGTTTTTACCAAATATAAAGATAGAAATGAGAAATGGAGGAGTGTCCTGCTTGGTTTGAAATAAACTTACTAGAGAATGAACATTAGCCACTTGAATTTTATCCTTCTCTTTGCTCCTTGGCAGGTTGGGTATTCTGACTTGGAGCTAATTGAGAATTTTGTGTCCTTTCAGCTATATCTTTAACCACTGGTTCAGTAAAACTGACCCTCTTGACAACAGATTCTTGTGAAAACTTCATGGGTGCATGATCATCTAAAGAACCCAGCACAATAGTCCTAATAGCTGGAACTCTTAGTAACTCAAAAGCTGAGAGACTCACCTTCACTTTCTTGAGTTCCTTTGCTACATATTCTCCCACTTGAAACACAATCATATCAAATTGGTTACTCCTTAATGATATTCCTTATTGATCCTTGGAAACCTCTCCTTTTGAAGTATTGTAGGATTATTCTTTAGAGAAATATTGCTTTGGCACATAAGGATATGAAGGTTTTTTGTTGGCATTAGGGTCAAGTGGGGTGATAAAATTGTTAGGAGGTGTAGACGTGGTAAATGGTCCACCAGCTTGCCTATCTCTTAGATCATATGGCATGGTTCTTTGGTGAAACATCTATACTTCATCTATTCTTTACTCTCCTTCATCCAAAGGCCTATTATCAACCGTTTCATCATTTTCAAATAGTTTCAATATTGACTCTTCATTACATACCTGTTTTGGTTTTGCACACTCTTTTGTGGACTCTTCTTCAGGCTCATTTTCTTCACCCCTCAGAAAAGGTGCATGGTTCAACACCAACACTGGTTAATCATAGGGATCTGATGGCACAATTTATTGATAGTATGCAAAAAATATTGTAGCATCCTCTACCTCCATCTGGAATATGGATATAGTTGTCTAGAATTCGGGGCACTCAAACTTAGAATGTTGGGTTGTTTTGTGGATCCAACAATATCCATTCAAAGCAACCTTTGTCAAGAGGAATGTGCTAGTTGATTTATCTGGGTTACCGAGCTGGTCTAATGGTGTAGGGACTCCCCCATTGTTAGGTCTATTATTCCATTTCCTATTCTACTTTGGTGGCGGTCTCCTATCAAAGTGTTACCTTGACGATTGACCTCTATCATAACCCTACCCCTGACTCTACATGGATTCCATACTATCATTGTCATAACCAGGCTCTTTATTGTCTCTACTATAATTTGATTGGATACTTCGCTAGGTAGCCTACAATTGGTTGTTTTGGTTTCTCAAGTATGTGACCTCAATAGACAGCTTCTTGAATTTTTCAGTCAACTGATCTAGTCTCTCCTTATCGGTGTTATTCTAGAGTGAGGCAGTAGTGAGTGATTGGCTCAACACCTCAGAGCATTATAAATAAGTCAGGATATTGGAATACTAATTGGGAAATGTGGTATGTCTTGAATTTTTCAAGTAAGGAGGAAGTGGTTGAGCTTGATTCAGTGGAGGCCCTAGATGAGGGACTAAGGGCATCTAAGGGATTGGATTCATCAAAAGGGTCTGATTTTTCAAAGCCTGGTTCAGTCCTTGGAATTTTCCTAGATGAGTAGTAGGCCCTAATGAAGGAAAGGACCTAGATAGGTGTTGCCTTAAGTTAGTGATAGCTTTAACTACCTCAACATATGCATCAATCAACATAGCATGGGGTTGATGTTTCCACTTAATGAAAGTGGCAGTAAGGCTATCCAGTGCCTCATAATACACCTCTTTAGCTGAGGCATCATTTACTATAAATGGTGACTACAATCGAGAGTAGGCTCTATGGAACCTATTGTTGAATGATCCTATGGGTTCCTTGACTTCCCTCTTGATTGATATGAATTGATGATATAAGTCATTAGGGCTAACAAGAATCTTGAATTTATGTAAGAAAGCAATCTCGATTTCATTCCAACTGGTGATGGAACCATATGGAAGGTGGTTGTACCAATAAAATGCCTCCTCACCTAAAAGGTAGGGAAATATCCTACATGCCACATCCTCATGAACGATTTTCCTATCCTTCAGGGAAGTCCAAAAAATCTTAATATGCTCCTCAGTAATTCTATTGGGGTCATTGATGTGAAACTTAGTGCATAAGTGCTCAAGATTTTTGGGCATGACATTGTAATTGTTAAAAGATAGGGGTGGAGGGTTATCAGCCAGGAAATCCATTGGTGGTGGTGGAGGTGGTATTGGTTGATTAGGGTTTGGTTTAAATTGAGGGATGGGGATGGCCTTATAATTTAAGGATGAAGGACTGAAGGATGATGAGGTTGGAGGAGATGGTTGTGCAGATGATGATGATAATGCTCCCCTTTTCTTGTCCCTTCGTGACCTAGTGGGTGATGTTAACTCTTGAAAATATCCTCCAGGTGTTGACCTATTTTTTTTTTTGAATCTTTTTGAAGATACAGTTGCTAAGAAATGCATCAATTTTTCTGAATCAACCCTCCTTCTAGCGCCAATATGTTGGTTTTTTTCTGCACAACAATAACTCAAATAGAATATAATATTGTATCTCTCTTGAAAGGTAAATCTCTATCATCAAGCCTTAAGAGATAACCCCAAGGTCTATAATGTTAGTTCTTGATGATTCATAAATAGCTCATTGATTAAATGTGAAATTGTTGGTTTTTACAAGGGGTCTTACAAACAAACACTAGAAGCTCTCAAGCTCATCAAATTTAGCAATGTAAATGATGTTTTTCAATCCTAACACTAATCTAGATTCAAATAAATAGAAAAAGAGATGAGGGTTTTATAAATATTCTAAATCTAACTCCTAAGATAACAACAAAACATTCAAAATGAACAAACCCCTTTAAACTGATTCCTGCTAAACCCAGATTAAATTTGCAATATCATAGAAATAGTGCAATCTCTTAA
Source organism: Sequoiadendron giganteum (assembly GCA_007115665.2). Classification (NCBI taxonomy): domain Eukaryota; kingdom Viridiplantae; phylum Streptophyta; class Pinopsida; order Cupressales; family Cupressaceae; genus Sequoiadendron; species Sequoiadendron giganteum. The sequence continues at coordinate 451,240,817 of CM021108.1, read as the reverse complement.
GGCATAAATATTTTTAGATCATGAAGCATTCATACATCAACCTAAATTTGGCATTGAAATGAATAAATACCCATAATTTAACTTAGCATAATAAGATATAGGCCTAGGCTAAATTTACACAACAACTCACAATCAACAAGCTACTAAAAGTATGGACCAAGGGTTGCTCAAACACTTCAAATATTCTATAATAAACACAAATGAACTGTAACTATCTTAAGATTATTCATAAATAACTTAGAAAAATACATCTAAATCTGAAACGCAAGAACCATGCATAGATGAATAACACAAAGAAGAGCAACAAATACCAATGTCTTCACTTGTATTTACTTCACCAAAGTTTTCAACAATTCAAGTATATTCAATATTATAGCACTTCTCCAAGGCTCTCAGCTAAATTTATAACTTTCACTAACTATCTAACCCTTGCAAATGGGGATAAAACCTCCATTTATAGCAATACATCACTAGGTCGGCCCAAATTAGGGTTTACAAATTAGGGGAGCCAAATAGGTCGGCCCTAACATTTTAAAATTCCCTCCTAATTCAAAATACAATAAAATATTAGAGGTCGGCCCAAAAGTCAACCCTCTAACATAAATTCACTCTTGGGCACAGATTTCAAGAAGTGGCTAACTTGGGGCCTCACTTGGCTTGATGAGGGTGGCATGCTTTTCAAGGTCATCTAGCTTAGCCACCTTCTTTGTCACTTTATCCTTCCTTCCAAAAATTTATTGGATTTTATTAAGGACTGGATCCAGGTCGGCCTAGGTTGGTAGTGAGATTAAATTAATCCTTGTCTTAATTGAATTTAATTCTTCGATATACTTAGTTAAGGCCTTTTCCCAATCAGAACAAAAACCTTGATATTTATCTAAGTTGGATATGTAAATTTTTGCATCCTCCAGTTGGTCTTTAACTATTGGGCCAACATCTCGAGGTGAATAGATTTCATGCCACCATTTCTTCAACTACCCAACATTTAGATTGTTCTTTCCAAACTTCTTCCTCCCAGTAACAATTTCAAGAAAGGCCTTGTAGCTGTCAAAAATCTCTTTTACCTTTCCCTGAGCTTTTGATATCTTCTTGGGTGCTTTCAATCTAAGTTTGTTCCTAAATTTGAAGGCCTCCACCCAATCCATGACCTTGTGAATGTTTTTTATGGTAAGGATACCCTCTTTTACCAATACTTCTATAGGAATTCCAAGTATTTTTTCCAAATCCTAAATATAAAGGAATCCTCCAATCCCATTACTCTGCCTAGAAGATTTATCATATCACTATACTCCACCTTGAAATCAATCTATGTAGTTGTTTAGGTAGCTTGGAGTAATGAGACTTTGGTTTTGCAATCCAATTGTTGTTCATCATTAATAGTGCCTTATTAGGGTCCTCTACATATTTGATGTTAATCCTCACCAACTTTTGGTGTGACCCAATGTTAAAAGTTCTTGCAATGAACTCTTCAGTTAAGTTGGCCATTACTCTTCCTTGGGATCCAATTATGATCCTCTTTTCTAAGTCATAATGCTTAGCACAATTCAATACCAGCTCTAGACATTGCAATGTGGGAGGAAACCCTCTTACTTGGGCCAACCCCGTATGGGTGATGATTTGGGCTAGCTGAGTGGGTGCACTTCCAAACATCCTTTGCTTGAAATCATCATAGTCAGCATGCCCCATGCTGGTATCATAGATCTTGCTCCATGTTGAGATAATCTTGGACTAAGGCTAGATCCCTTTGAAGTCATACTTCATCTTCTCTGCTCTGGTGTGAGGTTCCTCAGGACTGGCTTCTAATGATTTTGCTTTGGATCCCTTTGTTGGACTAACTTCAGCTTGCATTTGTTAGAGACAAAACAATAATTGCTAAGGCACTAAGTACATTTACATTACAACAAATAATATTACAAAATCATAATGACGAACCATGAATTACTACATAATTAGAATTTAGAGCAACATAGAAACCATAAAATATCATCATAGAGCCACAATATGAAGCATTATTAAACTTCGTGATTTTCCATACTTTGGGGATTTTGGTCGTGGAGGGATTTCGGGGAATCTTCCCCTAGGCGGATTCTCTAAAAGCTTAGACGCTCAAGGAATCCAAAAGAGACAAATTCTCCAAGGAGGCACCAATTATGTTCAACCTTGTGTAAAGATTCAATCATTATCTTCATTTAAACAACTCCATTCCCATGCCAATATTAAGTTGCAACATTCACCATCACCTAAAAGAGATCATAATTTTAGGGGCTCAAAGGATTTCAAAGAATCCGAAGATGGGTGGATTCTTCGAAGGCTTAGACATTCAGCAATTTGGAGCCAAATGGATTTCCCAAAGTCATGGATTCAGCCCCAAAACCTAAGTTATCATCCCTCGCCAATTTAGTGCAATTATCTTACTAGGGGGTTCTAGTCAAAGTCATGTGTGTGCTCTTAATTATAATTTTGGGCTTTAAAGCCTTTATAGGATTCTAGAGAATCCGTGAAGAGACAAATTTTCTGAATGTAAAGACACTTAGGGAATCCATGCCCCACAAAAATTTCCAAAGGATTCCAATCTCAATAAACTATGGCTTAAGATATTTAATTCCTACCTTGGAACCACTCTTGAGCTATACTCAAAAGTCCTCTTGATACGGAAACACCAACCAAGCATTTCTCAGAAATTGAGAGGATGGACAGACTTAGAAAATCCATGGAGATGTGGATTTTCCAAAGGGACCACCTTTCGAAGAATCCGCTTGAGGGTAGATTTTCTGAAGGGATTATCTTTCAGAGAATCCACATAGGGGTGGATTTTCTAAATTTCTTCATTAATTTGCATGTGTCTAGTCCTTCGAAAAAACCCAAGCTCCAACTCGCTTCCCTTAACTAAAATCGATTCAAACACAGAGCCCAGGCACGAGTCTAAGCACTATTCTAGGAAATTTCCCAAGGATTTATTCTTCTAATATCATCATCATGTGTTCAAATCCACCACCAACCAAACTAGGGTAAGGGCAAGCTACAACTAGGGCACAATATGTCGAACAACATTCCCCAATAATTCCATTCGAATCTCACAGCTAAAGACCAAGGATGCAAGCCCTATTTTTAGAGATAACAACATTCCCTAGATAGGATAAACTAAAGGAAGGAAACCCTAGTGGGGGGAGGATTCCCTAGCTTGAGCAATGCACAAATGTATGCTCAAGATCTCACAAACGAGTAGTATGTACGCACATGAGATCCTCCATTCAATCATTAAACCGAAAAATATACCATGTGCAACCAAGCAGACCAATGCAAATGATATTTGGAAAGTCAATTTGACCATGAAGAGACCAACTATGGAGGTACTTTCCATTGAATCATAAAAACCCTATGAAATTGAATTGAGAACACAAAGGTTCAAGTGTTCATACCTTTTGACCACAGGAGAAGACAATACCCAACAAGGAGAGAGCACCTTAAAACTTGATTAAATCCCTAGAAGCCACTACTCAAATCACCAAAATCAAATGCAAAGAGAAGGAAGAGGTCACCAAACTCAAAGCACGATGGAAAAATGAGGAATTCAAGGTGAAAAACCACTTAAAAGGCCCTCAAAAAGATCATAAATCACCACTAGGTACGGTGGGTGACAAGACATAAATGTGATGATTTGACTCCCTAGACCTCAAAAACACAAAGGGTAGATGGACTTCGGGGAATTCGGCAAGGGCCAGATTCTCCGAAGGACTGGACTTCAAAAAATTGGGAGTAACCCAAATTCTTTGAAAAACAACAAACCTAGGAAAATCTACTTGAAGGCAGAATCTCTGAAGGTCAATCCATCCAGAAAATTTGTCAAGGGAAGAAATCTTTGAGACTCTTCCTGACTTAGCCAATTTCACCCTCGAAGTAGAATTTTGGTAAAAGCTTTGGGTCTTAGGAATAATTTGAGAGTGAAACATTGCAACCAAAGGCACCTTAAGTGCAGATACAACATTAGTCCAATCAGGAAAAGAAAAAGACAAAATTCAGAGGAACCTATCCCTTAAGGGGAAAAGGTTAGACCTAAATCAAAGATAGGAAATGAAGGCAAGCAAAAGAGGGTCCCTACCTCGGGTGGGGTGTGTGCGCAAAAGTGCACAACAACCTCAACTAAAAAACCTAAACATTCACATACACCCAAAAAGATCAAAATCAACCTCAAAACATTAAAAAACATCAAAAACATTAGAATATTCCAAAAATTCCAAAACCACCTATCCCACTTCACTTTCACTCATAATAATCTTCCATCCATAATAAATTGATCGTCACTTTCAACCTTTGGTAAAACAAGTGGAAACAAGTATGGCAATTCGTGAAGTGAGAACATGAACGTAAAAATCTAAGGTCTAGATCATGAGTAAACAAGTTGGTAACGTTTGTATCAACAACCTATCAAACAAATTAGTCTTAGTCAAAGCATCTAATAAACATGTCGTAGGGTGCATCCTTTCTACAATGGGCATCACCATCAAAAATCGCCTTAGTTATGTTACTTTGGCAAGAGATACAAATAACATTACCTATTTTTTCATTTTCATCTTTTCTAATAATTTATCTTGTTGACCCATTCCGAGGACCTCTTGATAATGTCTATCAAAAAATTTAGAGAGAAAGGAATGAGGAATCGATCATTATCTTTCATTTATTGTGCTTGTTGGATGTTCTTGTAAAATAACATTGGCGAATACTTGCTTTGTTGTGTGTAGGGAGGTTGTTTTGAATAAATTGTTGACTATTGTGTATGCTTTTGTCTAAAATTTTCTAAACTTATAAACTACATTCCAATAAGGATTTTAAACGATGAAGTATCCCAATCCTTGAATCAAGAAAATCATCAATATCATCACCATATCTAATAAAGTATCGAAGAATCGAAGGCTTGTTGGACTTCTGAATCATTCTCAAAATTAATGGTTAATCCATCCTATTCTTCTATCTTATTTTCATGCTAACATGGTATCATGATAGTCATCAAAAATAATATGCATCCATCCTACATCCATAAACCATCAACATACATACATCTTGCATAATCATATCATAATCATCTGGGAGAAGTTCACTCGTCTCTTGAGGTACATACCAATGTACTAAAAAGATGAGTGATTTCATATTAAGAAGTTCATTATGGGTCTAAATGGATAAAGAGGTGGAGAGGTGGATGTACATTGCCCGACCACTATGGACCTAGTATATGAGAAGGAAATCAAGCAAGAGAAAAAGATAAATCCATCTCGAACTACTAAGAGAGGAATCAAAATGAATTTCGATGGGCCTCAATTTAATCAAGCTCCAAAGAAGTATAATAAGGGGAAATAATTTCAAATGCAAGGGGACAAGGGACCCCATAATAATTGGAATAAGTCGAGGAAGGATCATTGAGGAAAAAAATTCAATAATGGCAACAAAGGTAACTATAACAGAGCTGGATGGAGTGGTGGTAATTCTAAAAGGCCAACAAAAAAGAGAGGACCATTGAGGGTATGCTTTACATTTGGTGGGGATCATTTTTCTAATCAATATCCCAACAAACCATCAAGATCACAACCACATGGTAACTCACTTCCTCTTCAATGGGCCGCATTTCAGAAAAGGATCCATGCAATAGTGGACAATTGACAAGTAGAATAATAGATCACCTCGATGGAAACTCCAGGTACTCTATTTGGTATACCTATTTCCATTCTTATTGATACTAGAGCCATACAGAAATTTCACCTAGAGTAGCTAATCAAATTTCTAGGAAGGTTGGTTTTATGGAAAAGTCTTGGTTTGTAGAATATGCAAACCAGACAAGAGCAATGGTGGATCAATGTTTATTTGAGGAAAGGGTTGAAGTTCCAAGTTTCTCAATGGAAGTGAACTTGTACGTAGCTCCCTTAGGTTTTGATGATGTCATCTTAGGAATGAAATAGCTATTGAAGCATAGAGCTAAAGTGGATTTCCATGCTAAAATAGTAGAATGTTTAGATGATCTAGGTAACCAAGTGTCTTTGCAAGGAGCCCCAAGAGAAGTGAAATTGCAACAAATTTCAGTTGTGCGAATGCAGAGGGTGAAAAAGAAAGGTTTCCAACTCTTCACAGTGAAAATGGATAAACTTGAGGAATTCAAGGAATTCATCCTTCAACATGATGTCATATATTGTGAATCCCAAGATTCTAAAGAAGCTAAAGAAGAAGTGGTGGAATCCAAAGAAACGGATATGGAGAAATATCCCCTTACAGAAATTTGGAGATGTCTTTCCAGAAGAACTACCTGGATTGCCTCCTAAGAGAGTATTTGGTTTCTCCATCAACCTAATACTAGAGTCGAAACCTGTGACCAAATTCATAGTGTGAACTAAGTATGATATATCCAAATGAATTTAAACCCCTATTTAATCTCCTAATCAATGATCCCAATAAGATATTCAAAATTTCAAAGAACAAGAACACAGTAAAGTAACATGAAATCAGCATGAAAACGTAAGGCAAATCTATTCTAAGACCTCAAATCTTATCCTATTGGGGGAGTGGTGTCACATTGATGTTGAATAGTGACCCTTTCCCAATCCCTTGGATAATATGAGCTTGTTTGGATCAATTTTATTGACGAAAATTGGCGAAACTAATGAGATACAAATGAAACATGATAAATGTCTAGTTTAGCATGATAAAGATGAGTTCTAAATGCTAAAAATCTTGATAAAATGGATGGAATATATGTTATATGGAAACAAAATTAAAATATGTAAGCCATGGATGTAAGTTATGCTAAAATGTATGCAAACTAAGTTAACACGGAAACCATTAATGGATGCTTAAGCTAAATATGGATGAATATTAATCTAAAATGCTAAATGATGCTCAATATGGATGCAAGTGAATATGAATTTCAATAGCATAACTTTTCTATCAAAAAATGGATCCATTTCTCTCCAAATAGTGATGTATTTGTAGGAAAGCAAATAAAAAATCAATTTGATCAATCAATGGTCAACAATGAATGAAGGGTGAAGGCATGGATCAAGGATTCTAATCAATGGATGAGAATCAAAGATCACATGGATCAAGGAAAAATCAAAGGATAAGAATGATTCAAACAAACACACTTTGTAACAACTTTCAAAGTTTGTTACAAAGTTTTTTTGAAAGAAATAATTCACTTTTTGGAGCCAAATAGGAGAATCTTCCTTTGGAATATTTCCTATGCAAGTGGATGGGAGGGGAAATTAGCAATTTAGTAATTAAAACTAAATTTGAATGTGCAAGATGAGGAATGTGAGGATATTCATTAAATTATTGATTTATTTAATGAAAAGGGGATGCAAATATGATATTTAATTAAATAGTTTAGGATTATTTAATTAAATAAGAGGACTTAGGGTTTAAATTAAATAATTTCCATTATTTAATTAAACCAGGTGAAATGTTAGTGTGAGAGGGGGTGAATTAATCTAATTATATTAATAGATGAAAATGACGCATTTAATTAAATAACTAGGTTAATTTAATTGAACAAGCAAAAAGAAGATGGATTTCAGGATGAAACGATATTAGTATATCGGATTCAAGTGTATAATAATATTCAAGAAATTTTTAAGTGTCTACATTTTGCCCCTCTTTGAAGCGAGGTACTTTTTAAGTTGGTTAAAAGACTGACACTTTTTAGATTTAAAAATGTTGCTTAGATCAAAAAATTTTAAAAAAATTGATTTTTTGATGCCCCATTGTTTCCCCAGTAAAAGGAAATAAGCCAGTACCCTGCCCCCTCAAGAGATTGGGCAGAAATTTTCAATTTTGGGTTGATCGCTCGACAAAGATGAAACATTGATTTAGATGCCTGAAAAGGCTCTGAGATGTGAAAATAAGCTCAGAAATGCAAAAAATGGTGCAAAATAAGCTTCATGGCACAAAAATTGGTAAAACAAGCAATAACCCTAGCTTCTCTCTCAAATTAGGGGAAAAAACCCTAATTTTTAGGCTTAAATATATGATAAAGGGTTACACTTAGTTCATTTGTGCATTCACACTTTAGAGATTTTGTGTATTTCGAGCTTTGGAACCTTGGTGAGATGGTGCGATGTGTGCTTCCTACCCACCTTTCCGATAGAGTTCGAGAGTTCCAATGTCAAGTAGATGTAGGACCCCGGGTATGTGACTCAAAAAATTTCTTGATTTATGTGTTTTGGTACATTTATTGGGGTTTTTTAACTAGGTCACTTAGGGCATCACTAAATGGTGATGCAATAGGAATGGTCGGTGTCGCCATTGAGTTTTTAGCGATTCACAATGTTTGGCGACACATTAGATTTTTCGTTTGGAAATGTGCTTAAGGTTGGGAAATGCATGATTAAAAGAGCAACACATCAAGGATTTATGTTTTAGTTATGTCATTGAGAAATGGTGACACACTTTTTAAACAGTGACGCGGTGACCAATTTTGTTTAGCGATGTGTCAAAATATTGATACCTTATTGAGTATGGTGACACACATCACAAAATAGGAATGCACCCTCATAAAGAATATAGCGATGCACCTCAGAAATAATGACACTTTTGATGTTCTAGATTCAAGAACTTATATTTTAACCAGTTTCTAAATTTTAGGCAAATTGATGTTGTGTGTGTGATGCGTGTAAGAGGATATTCAGCCCCTGATATCCCAAGAGCATCAATCGTACCTTCTGTCAGTGGTACATGACTTCGATGATGTGGCATAGGAGCGCTTGGGAGCTCTTGGATTAGGGTTCATTGCCTACATGCTCGAGATCCGCACCCACCCAGCAATGATGATGGTGTTGATTAATCGATGGCACAACGAGACATCATCATTCCATCTCCCCATTGACTAGACCATAGTTACACTTGAGGACATGTGGAAAATATTTCAACTTCCCATTCATGGGGAGCATGTCATTTATGATAGATGCTAGGAGGGATGCATGTTGTGATATTTTGCATTCATATGATATCATTTTAGTGAGCTCGCAGATTGAATTGGATCTATACCATGGATGGGTACCTATTTTTAGATTGGTCATGACCGCTCTGATTTTTGGTGTGATTGTCCTAGACCAATGGGACATAGGTTTCAATCTGGGTTAGGGCTAGCATGGCATGGTATGATTCATAGGACAATTCGGTATGCATGGAAGCTATTCATGTTGGCCTCGCTATATCATGATATGCATCAAGTAGTCTACTGCTAGGGGAGAGGCATCAAAGCTAGTATTATGCTTCTACACATCTAGGCCTACAAGCATATCATAGTGTTGAGACCCATTGTGGTTTTGGCAGATATAGATCAGGATGAGCCCATTTTTTTTTAGTACTGAGTGGATATGATATTGTAGCATATTGGGTTGACAAGGATCCCCTACTAGTGGAGGGTCATAGATGATATGACCATATTCGGATGGAGACCATGGCTTTAGTTTCCGACATGGTATGATGATCAATAACAACTCTTCTTTACCAGGAAGACCTGCTACATCCAGGGGTGAGAGAATACTATGATTAAGCGCTATCTACTAGACCACGTAGCTCAATAGTTTGGGGAGATCTAGGATGTACTCCCAAAGGACTATACAATAGTGTTTGCCTAATCCTAGAGAGAGGTAGAGTGGGGGAAGAATATTGAGTCATAGGTGGCAATCAATGATTTTAGATAGTTTGTTTCCCACCCATGGGCATATGATCAAGGACCACTAGATGCGGGGACCAACTCGACATATGATGCATGGTGGAGACCACCGACATAATTGATAGACCTAGCGGGGGGATAACCCTATGGTAGAGGCAGGGGCAGAGGTTGATAGTAGCTAGAACAATAGCCTAATTAGCATAGAGTATAGGTTCTTGGTCATAGAGAGTAGGTACGGTAGGATCAGAATCATCAAGACTCGGGGTATTAGGCCCACCAATAGCCAGACTAGCCACAATAACCACTAGGGCCAGATCCAAGGGATGGAAAAATTCTAGCCCTTATCATAGAGAGGGACCAACTAAAAAAGAAACTATAGGCCATGACAGTGGAGAGGGACCAAGAGATTCAGTTGCAACAACAGCTAGACCTAAAACTATTCCAGGAGACTGGGAGACAACATCAGCTAAAGGTTGTGACCATGGCGACACATGAATAGGTGGTGGTTGCTTGGATGTACAGGGATACAGTTTCAGAGGTTTTTTATTATAGGACTTTATATCATTGAGATGTTCCCTGAGAGATTTGACAACCGAACTACTCACGGAGCAGTGGGGTCGTATCGAGGGCTTCATATGGTGCTCCCTCTCTTAGACATCCAAGAGAGTCGAGCCACTAGCAGGATCAGTCCCATCATGTGGATCAGGGTAGTAGAGGATAACCTTCACACATTTACACTTTTTTGATGTATAGCTTGATTTATATACGAATACACATTCATCAACTCATTTTTTATAGCCTCTTGTATATGTACTTTTGATGATAGTTACACTTTGACTTTGATATCTTTCATGACATTCCTTTTTTGAGATATATATGATATGGCCCGATGTAGATTTATGATGTGATGCGTTTATGATATGTGATGTGATGTTGTATTTATTTCATGTTATGATTATGTATGGATGCAACAGATGCACATGTTTATGTTATGGATATACTTCTTTATTTATGTCATGTGATATGACATCATCTATGATATGATGCTTATGCAATGTGATGTATAATATAGATCCAATACAATGGATATTTTCATTTCTTTTTTAGTATCTTTCTATGGCACACTATGAGATGGATATGCTTTTATTTTCCATGTTTCCCATATGAGGATTTCATTCTTCATGATATACAAATGATATGATATGCTTATGCAGGATATATGTATGCTAATGATTTGTGGATGCAGGGTGGATACATTGATAATTTTGGTTGACTGTCATGATAACATGTTAGCATGGAAAAGAAGATAAAATAATAAGACAAATGGATTAACCATTGATTTTGAGATTGATTCAGAAGTCCAATAAGTCCATGATCCATCAACACTATTAGATTATGGTGATGAGATGGATGATTTTTCTCATATTCAGGATTGGGACTTTTTTTCATTCTTTATGTTTGATATAACACATAGACACGATGCATCATGGTATTGAAAACTAGGATGGCATTGTATCCAGTGTGATGGAATTTGACTCTGCAAATAGATAGGATAGCCCTTGTTCACATCTTGACATACAAAAGACCTCATTCGAATGTAGTTTGGAAGTCTAGAATATATCAAACCATAGCATACACAATAGTCAACAATCTACTCCAAACAACTTCCCTACACACAACTAAGCAAGTATGCGCCAAGATTATTTTACAAGAATATCCACAAGCACAAAGAATGAAAGATAATGATCGATGCCCCATTACTTTCTCTCTAAATCATTGAGACATCATTGAGAGGTCCCGAGAATGGGCCAATAAGATAAATCATAAGAAAAGATAAAAAACAAGCAGTCAATGTTACCTATATCTCATACCAACATAACATAGCTAGGGTGGCTTCTGATGTTGATGCCCATTGTTGGAAGGATGCATCCTAGGACATGTTTATAAAATGTTTTGACTAAGACTAAGTGTGTGATAGGTCATTGATACAAATGCTACTGACTCGTTTACTTATGATCTAGACTTCAAATTTTGACATTTAAGTTCTCACTTTACGACTTGCGACACTTGTTTTCTATTTGTTTTACCCAAGTTTGAAGATGACGGTTGATTTATTATGGATGAGAGTTTATCATGGGTGAAAGCGAAACGAGATGGGTGGTTTTGGATTTTCTGGACTATTTCAATGTTTTTGGTATTTTGAAAATGTTTTGAGGCTATTTTTTGGTCTTTTTGAATGTTTATGTGAATGTTTATGTTTTCAATTATTTGAGATTGTTTAGGGTTTTCCAAGATTTTCCAATGTTTTTGGGTTTTCAATTTTCAAACGTTTTTGTGTTTTCTAAGTTTTCAAATGTTTTGGGGTTTTTTGAGTTTCAACCAAGAACCTAACCTAAAAGACTATCCTATGGGCCTCAAAGGCTTATCAAATATGAGCCTTGCCTATGTTATACACACAAATACCACGTAGTTCGACTGACTCTGACTTATTGTTGATGAGATATGAATACTTGATGGAATTTCAACATATTATGATGGAATCCTAATCTAAAGTGTCTTGGGGGCACATCAGTGATGGCCTTGCCTATGTTCAAGCTTAGAGACAACGTAGTTCAACATGGTGCTTGTTTTTGGTTTTTTCGATGTTTTGGATTTTGACTTTACAATTTTTTGAATATTTTTGGATTTTAGCTATACAAATTTTGATGTTTTTGGATTTTTTATTTTGCAAGTGTTTTTGGATTTTTGATGAAGTTTTATGAATGGTTTTGGTATTTTTGATGAATTTTTTAATAACCTTAAGATATACAAGAACCCCATCCGATGCATAACAAATTCCCCCCAACGTGATATGATAGACTACCTCGATATAGGTATAAGTACAAGCTAACCTTAGGAATGTGCCAAGTAGTACTAAGGGGAATATGATACCTTACAATATCAAGCTATGATATGGACATGGATGGGTGATGGAATAAATAGGATGAGTGATGTGATGGATGGATGTGATGTGAAGCATGATAAGCTAAAGAGCCAAAGATGGATGGAGGTGCTTATTTATGCAAGGCGGTTATTTTCTAGGTTTTCACCAAGGTACTTTCCCAAAGCGCCACCAAAGTGGTTTTCACTAGATGATTTTTTCTTTACTATTTTCAATCCTTTGGCTTTTTTGTTTTTTGGATTAACACATTTCAAGCCTAGGCATACTTTTTTTTGAGATGTAGACTGTTGATGGGTTCCTACAAGGGTTCTCCTTTAGGCGTTGATAATTGGTATGCTCTTGATCCATAGCTTGTTGTGACAACAAATGGGCCTAACCAGTCAGGCTCAAACTTTTCTTTATTGTCCTAATCTGGAACATTCTTTTGATTCTACTTTAGGACAAGATCCCCTACATGGAAAGACCGACTCTTGATCTTCTTGTTATAGCTCTATTTCAGTCAGTTTTGGTATGCTTGTAAATGATTTAAGGCATCAAGATGACACTCATCCATGATTCTAACTCATTCAATCGATATACTATATATTCTTCATCAGTGATCAGATTATATAGTGATACTCACAATGAGGGAAGCTTGACCACAATAGGTAGGATTAGTTATGATCCATAGACCAAGGAGAAAGGGTTTGCACCTGTAGGCATGTGGATTCTGGTTCTATAAGCCCATAGGGTGGGATTTAACTATAGATTCTAGTCTCGGCAAGCTTCATTTACAATTTTCTTTAGGATGTTCAAAATGGTCATGTTTATAGCCTCAACTTGACCATTACCCTAGGGATAATTGGGGGTAGAGAACCAATGTTGGATGTTAAATCATTGGAATAACTCTCTTACATCTTGATTCTTGAAGGGTGTTTTGTTATCTGAGATAAGGGCTTGCAGAACACCATAGCTATAAATAAGGTAATTAAGGATAAACTTGGAGATTTTCTTCCCCATTATATAAGTCATGGAAATGGCTTTGACCCACTTGGTAAAGTATTTGGTGGTTATGATGATGAATTTGTGGCCATTAGATGAGGTGGGAGTAATCTTTCCTATGAGGTCAAGCCCCAACTATGAGAAAGGCCAAGGTGTGACCATTAGTTGTAACTCTTGAGCTGGAGCATGGATAAGATCTCCATGTAGTTGACACCGGACACACTTCTACACATACTGATGGGATTCTCTTTCCATGGTTGGCCTGTAATACCCCGTCCTCAACAATTTCTTGGATAAGGTTATTCCATTATAATGGGAACCACAAATACCTTTGTGTACTTCTATTAAGGCGATGAAGGCTTCCTCTTGATTGAGACATAGTATTAAGGTCCCCTCAATGCTTCTATGGTATAAGGTATCACCTAAGATGATGAATCAGGATGCCTTTTTAATAAATTTCTTCTTAAGATTGGAGGTAATATCATAAGGGAGGGTTCCTCTACTAAGATAGGTGAATATATCATGATACCACAAGGATCCAAGACCAATGATTACACACACAAATTCAAATTCAAGAATTTCAAAAGTTGGTACAAGAATTTGTTCTATCAAGAATTCACATTGAAGGACATTGTATGGCATGTCTAACAAAGACCCTATTTTTCCATGGCATTTGTTGCTCAATTTTTAATATGTGGTATCTACTCAAAGGTTATATCAATGAAAAATTCCTTGAGACTTTCTACCATGTTATAAGGAGTGAGTTTATCATCCTTGGTTTGGTAGTCATGATTGACTTGGTTTACAATCAACTATGAGTCTCCATAGACTTTTAACTCTTGTATCTGCCATTGGACCACTATTCTTAGACCTGTTATTAGAGCTCCATGCTCATCAATATTGTTGGTACATGGAAATGACATTTGATATGACTTTGGAATATAATTGATTTGAGGGTGGATAAAGATAATACCCACCCCTGATCCATGTTGGGTATATGATCCATCAAAGTACATTTCCCATTGATCTACTACATTGAAGAGAACCACTTATTCATCGAGAAACTCAAATACCAAAGGATTCTCTACATAAATGTGTGCTTCAGCTAGTTGGTCTATAATAAATTTTCCTTTGATAACCTTGCGCTCCGCATACTCTATTCCAAATTCTATCAATATCATAACCCATTTGGATATTCTCCTAGTGAGAGTTGCTTTAGATAAGAGATATTTCAATGGGTCGATCTTGGCAATAAGCTTGATTTTGTGTGAAAGCATGTAATGTCTGAATTTTTGTGAGGCAAAGACTACTACTAAGCATACTTCTCAATGGATGAGTAATTCATTTCATACCCTATCAAGGTCCTGCCAATGTAATAGATGGATCTTTCCTTTCCTATTTCATCATGTTGGGCTAGAAGAGCACCTAGTGCTACCGATGTAGCTAAAATGTACAAGATTAATGATTTGTTTGGTATCAGTGGCATGAGAACTACATGTGACAATAGGTAGTCCTTGATATTCTAGAAGGATTTATTACATTCTTATCCCACTTATATGTTATTCCTTTATGGAAAATATGTGAGAAAGGGTGTATCTTGTCAGATAGTTATGTTATGAATCTTCTAAATTGGTGATCCCATAATACTGGTTTACAATTTCTGGGAGATTTTGATTTTTACTAAAATCACATTTTTTTAGAAAATATAATAATTTAATCCTTTAAAAGTTCCATTTAAATTATTCCAATTGAAGAGGGTTTGATCAAACCCCCTTGGATAGAACCCCGCTAGCTTTAAACCATACTTGTAACAGAGTCTCCTTTACACCTATCAAAATGCTGATAAAAAACCAATTTTGATTTACCTTTTGGGGGATCAAATGAATTCATTTAAAATTATTATTTTTTAAATATGTAGTCCTTATTATAAGCTTCCCAAAAAGTACAATTTTAAATAAATTTAATATTATTATTATATTTATTTTGTATTTCTTGTGAATGTAGGTTTTTCACCAAAAATCAAGCTCTATGTTCTGCACATGTGGAAAATAAGCAGATTATCAAAATAAAAATAAAAAATATCAGTGCACTAGATATTGAAATCCTTGATCGAACAAAAAAAAAAAATTGAATTTCGATACATACAATTTTTTTTTATGTTGTATGCAGTCTGCCTATGTCTGAATTGTAATTGGTTTGACTTCGAAACTTGATTAAGGAAAACATATTCAATAAAACACTATGAAACTAAATGAAAGTGTTAGATATAATAGTTACAAATCTAAATTCTAAAGAAATAGAATTTTATCCTTCATGGAAAAAAAGTTATGCTGTATACAATGAGCATCACTCCTTAAAAATGGTGTTTACTGAAAAAAAATAGTTTTCAAAGGAGATGGAAAAAGAAGTGCAATTTTATTCCAAAAAAATTGAAAAAAATATATTTAGAATCTATAGAAAAAATTTCACAAATCACTAGTTTGCATCATCTTCAAATTCCTCTCGGTTCCGCTACTATAGGTGCCTAAAAGTGAAGATTTAGTTTGAAAAAACCAGTTCAGTGTCCAGTTTGGCCAAAAATTATAAACCAGTATTGTGGGATCATCCAAATGGATTGTAACCTTCCTTGTAACCCTCTCATCTATTTATATGTTTGTGGTGGCTCCATGTCTAGGATTGCTTTTACATTTGTTGGGTCTATCTCTATCCCTCTTTGTGACACGATGTAGTCAATAAGCTTCCCTGATGTAACCTCAAAGACACTTTTTTGGATTTATATGTACTTCATATTCTTCAAGCCTATCAAAGATTGGTCCCAATACCTCTATGTGCTCCTTCCTTGTTTTTGATTTGGCCAAAATATCATCCACATAATCTTCAACTGTTTTATGGATCATATCATGAAATATTAGGGTCATCACCCTTTGATAGGTTGCTCCAACATTCTTTAGCCCAAACGAAATCATATTCCAATAATATGTAGCCCATGGACAAGTGAATGCAATTTTATATTGATCCTCCTTAGCGATCATGATTTGGTTATAGCCTAAAAATCCATCCATGAGTGATAGCATTTCATGACCCGTGGTTAGATCGACGATGATGCCAATGTTGGGAAGAGGGAAGTCATCCTTTGGACATGTTTTATTCAAGTCTTTGAGATCTATGCATGTTCTAATGCCCCTAGTGGGTTTGGATACTAGTACCAGGTTGGAACCAACTCAGGAGTATCAATCAGTTGGATAAATCCAACGTCGAGAACCTTTTGTAGTTCTAGTTTAACCAAGAGTGCAATCTGAGGGTGCATCTTTCTCAATTTATGTTTCACTAGTTTGGCTTTAGTATAGACTGCTAAGTGATGCACAAACACTTCTAGATCAAGCCCCGGTATATCTATGTATGACAGTAAGAAGGTTGTTCTTCTCTCTTTCAGGAATGCTGCTAAGTTTTTTTGTTCTTCATCTAGCAATGATTTAGAGGTTATCTTGGGTGCCTCTTTTGTTCCTACATTCACTGGGGTAGCCTTCTCTACTAGTACTATTGATTTTTTTGGATGCATTCCACTAAGGAGGGGTTGAATCTCTCATCCTTGAGCACCTCATAGAGGTTTCCATCTTTGGATGTGTCCTTTCTTTTTACTATTTTATGATCTAAAAGTACCACAGTGTGGTTTTCACTTAAAGATTT
The DNA here is from genome assembly GCA_007115665.2 of Sequoiadendron giganteum. Classification (NCBI taxonomy): domain Eukaryota; kingdom Viridiplantae; phylum Streptophyta; class Pinopsida; order Cupressales; family Cupressaceae; genus Sequoiadendron; species Sequoiadendron giganteum. Next base: position 451,223,550 of record CM021108.1, on the reverse strand, counting down.
GCATGTTATTCTCATGTCATCAATTTTGCGACTGAAGGATTCAATTGTCTCCCCATAGTATGCATGTGTGTCTAGCTCTATATCAAATCCTACTTTATGATCCCCACATGGTAAATTTTCATGGAGTCCCATGAATTCTAAGATTGCTTTATTGTTTTTAAATATATCTAGAATTGATGGTCCTCATTGGTCCTAGTCGATGAGTTGGGGGTATACTAGGCTTAATTCAGTGGTTTGGCCGCTTGGGTGAAAGATTTTGTGGATATCATAAAGAGAGTTATTTTCAAATAAATCAATGATGTCAAGGGGGAAGTCATCTAGGGTAGTATCTGGTGATGTTGGTAACCAAGAGGAAGCCTCAACCCATTTATCAGGAGTACCTTTTCCAAGAATGGTCACCTTGATAGTTGTACATCCCAATCCAAGATTCTTTGGATGTCTCTCACGAACGATGGGTTCTAGCAAACCATTATCATTTTATCCTATTTTTTCATTATTTTTGTATCCCCATCTCATAATTAATTGTATACCTTTTATTATCATCTTCCATGGGAAGAATGGGCATGGGTAGTTTGTCCTAATAGATCAATTTAGATACATCTTCCTCATTGAAATCCTCTTTGTTCAAGTTCCCCCATTTGGTGAAGGTATTAGATGTAAGCTTTAATGTTCCAGTCACTTTATTGATAGGTGTGGGATTTCCATGAGATTTGGGGGAAAGAGGTAATTTACCCAACACAAAAGTGTCCTTATTTAGATTATAATCTCCACAATCATTATCCTTGATAATTGCCTTGATATTAGGTATAGTATGCAAGGGAAGATGGGTCAACAAATAAGGATGAGGATCTAGGGCCTTCATCATTCTTTGGTATCTGGGGGATCTTGTAGAACTTAGCCTCAAGGTTCTTGAAATAGTATAAAGGCTCAAGATCTCCATGGATAGTAACTTCTTTATCCTCAAAAGTAAACTTGACACATTAGTGATAGGTGGAAGCTACAACTTGTATGACATGAATCCATGGTCGACCAAGCAGGATATTATAGGGGAGGTCAATATTTAACACTTGGCATGTGATCTCAACAATGATGGGTACCACTTGGATAGGTAGCATGGTGTTGCCTTGCAACATTCTTTCTTGATCTTCATATGCCCTTTGCTTGTACTCTTTGTTTTCTCAATAGCATCCTATGAATAACCCAAGTTCTTGACCAACTGAAGGGTACAAATTTTTAGACCATAACCTACATCTACTAAGAATATTTTAACCTTGTCCTTATGAATAATGACCTCAAGGTACAAAGCACAATTATGGGATGGCTGCATTGGTAGATATTATTTTGAGAAGGTGAGAAGATGAGGGGTAGTGATATGCCCTACCATATCTTGAAATTTCTTTGTATCAATATTCTCGGGGATGGAGGACACTGAAAAATCCTTTTCTAATATCTCCATATGTGTGGGGGATAGCCTCAATAGTTCCTAAATAGAGATCTATATGAGGGTCTTCTTTAGTTGATCTAGGAGACTGTAGTTACTAGGGTTGGATGTTAGTAATGTAGGTTGTGCCCTAGGTTGAGTTGAAGCTCCTTGGATGGTGACCTTGCCACATCATGTGGTGAATCTACACTCCATGCTAGGTCCTCAAATGGTGATGATTGTTATGACATTGTCACAAGAGGCAACTACATTGGAATAGACATGTTGTACATTATTGTAATTCTTCCCTTTTCCACTATCGTTCCCTTTGTGATCTGGCATTGGATTCTTGTAAATCTTGAGGTCTCGGTTACTTGTTGGTATATCAATATTTATGTCTACATTCTAGATAAGATCTTGGATAATGTTCTTCAGTTTCATGCAGTTTGACATTTTGTATCCTTTGATTTTGTGAATTTCACAAAGATCCTTTTTGTTGTACAAAGGTGGTTTATCTTGTGGTTCTTGCTAGTTTTGAAAATTGGGGAGCATAATCAAGTTTTTCTGTACTAATTTATGCATGATAGATTCAATAGTTTCCCCCAATGTGTGTATTTTTGTTTTGGGTAGTGATTCCTATTTGGGGTTTTCTTTGTTGAGTTTCGGTGCTATAGATTTGATTATTTTGTGGTGGTGTTGTGGTTTGTTGTACCATTTTTTTGTGTGTTGTTTGGTTGATTTTTGTTTGGCCTAGGATCACTTATGACTACTTTAGCATCCACAACACCATCATTCATCATGTTCTTGTTCTTAGCCCAAATGTGGGGCTTGTAATTCAAAGTGGTTGATGGGCGATTGTCTCTATATGCTTGTGTGTTTCCCTATGAGATTATAGCTCAATCAATGTTGAGGGCCCTAGGGAAAAGCTCATAATATGTGGTGATACATTACATCTTTAAGTGGAAGGATAGATCTAGATCAAAATTTTCTATGATAATCCCCACTTGTTGTTCATTGAGAATGGGCCACTTGCTTTTACTAGATCTTTGTCTCCACCTTTGTAAGAAATTAGCGAAGGATTCTCCTTTTTTTTGCTTGAGAGTGTATAACTCTTCTAAGCTTGCATCCATGTCAATATTGAAAGAGAAATGATCGATGAACCTATCAATTATTTCTTAGAATGTTTTGATATCAGGAGACAACTGTGAGAACCAATTGATTATGGGGCCCGTCAAACTTCGTGAAAAGAGGTGCATCAAGTAGGAATCATTGTAGTCAACCTCCATGCACATGACATTGAAATCTTTGATGTGATACATAGGATTTCCCCTCCCTTTGTATTTATCAAATTTAGGGACCTCAAAACTAGGAGGGAAAGGTACCATGATGATGTTTCTATCGAATGGGTATGGACACAATTTTTGTGTGTGTATGGGGCTTCTTTGTTTTTACCATTTGAATGTCATGCATTTGTTGTGTTAGAACCTTGAGTTATGATGCCATATCATCTTGCGGGTTTGGTGGAGGAGCACATGTTGTGTACTGTGGGATGGTGGATTAATTGTAAGTGGGATTTTGATATGATGGGGTGTTGTATGGTGTGTAGGGTGGTGTTTGATATTGTGAAGGTGATGGTGGTAGAGTTGTATATGCTCTTAACATATTTGGATTAACGATGTTTTGTTGGGGATTATAGTATAAAACTTGTTGTTTTTCTTTTTGTTTCTATTAAAGTACTTGTTGTTGGGTGTAATATTGTGCTAGCAAAGCTTATTGTTGTGCTTCTTGTTGTTGTGCGACCAAGGCTTGTAGTTGGGCTTTATATTTTTGTTGTTGTTGTGTGATTAAGGATTGTTCTTGGGCTTGCTATTGTTGCAAGGCTTGAGCTTGGGCTATTTGATAAGCTTGTTGCACTTGCAACACTTGTTATTGGGATTTTTGTTGCAACACTTGAGCTTGAGCTTGTTGCGCTTGCAACACTTGTTGATAATCCTTTTGTGCTTTTTGCAAGGTTAAAGCGTGAGCATGTTGTGCTTACAACATGGAATCATTTTGATGTTGGGATGGATTTTGGATGATCATTAATTATGGATTGATTTGAGGTGGTTGCGGATTGTTTTGGTTTAGAATTCCTTGTAATATGGCCAATTGGGATGGAGGAATGTAGGTAGGCACCCCGTTTCATTTTGCATATTTTGGGGGATCCATGGTAAATATGATAATGGTGCCATTTGGTATTGTGATGTCAATGGTATATTCTGACCTTGGATCAATAGATGAGAATGGTTTCCTTGAATGATGTGTTGAGGGTTTCCTTGTGTTTGATGTGGGACCAATGTATTACCTTGGTTGGTGGGGTTCGTGATCAAGGTGTTGTTTGGATTTAGATTGATTATGGATTGGTTTGATTTGTTTTGTGGAATAAATTGAGTAGATTGGGTGACCAATTGTTTTGATGTGTCAATGGTATTATTGGAGCCACTTGTCAAGGGTGAACCTTGCATGAGTGTTAACTTTCCCTTTTTGTCCCACTTGAGGCACTTGGTTCACATTACCTTACCTAACATTTGGCACACTTTGGGTACTTATGGTGATGGATGAAGATGGTTGCAATCAAAATTTTGAGGTTGACATGGTGTTATGAAATCTAAGGGGGTTGTGTGGATGTAGAGAGTGTTCTATAATGGTGGTGGAAGATCGAGGCGGGGCACAAAATGTTGGTGTCCAAGTGGTGTTTTTGGGAAGGTTGGTTTTTTGAGTACCCAAAAGTTTGTTGCCTTCCAAAGGGAGAGTGTGACCAAAATTGGTGGCAAGACTAGGAGTTAATGTTTGAATTGGCACAAAGGATGGAGTTGGTTGATTCATAGATTGGGTTACCCCTTGTGTCAAGTTTTGTGTGAGAAAAGTTGGAGCCACCTTTTCTAAGGTTTGATGCTCTTGTTTATACTCAAGGAGTTATTCCTTAGTAAGACAAGTGGGTTGTTTGTGACATATTCTACCTCATATGGTCCCAATGGATTTTTTGGTTGGTGTGAGGGGGTAGAATGGCTCCTTAGATAAAATTCTTGTGGGTTTGGTTCACTTGTGGTAGATGTTTTTTTGGTTTGTTCCATGATTCTCTTGTGTTGTAACCATAAATTGTGGGTCACCTATAGGAGAGGTATGTTGAGATTTATAATGTTGAAAATTTGCAGTTGACTCATTTTTTTTCAAAAGGGATCCTCTATGTTGTTTTGGACCAATGGTTTGAAAGGATGATGAAAAGGGTGAATGATATGGGGGATGAACTTTCTAAACTTTTGGACAACACTTTTTAGACAAAAAGGTTTGATGTTTTGATGCTATGAATAAAATGTATTAATGCACTTGGAAATATTCAAGGTAGACTTGTGACTTTAAGATAAAATAGTCCAAAAATGTGATAACTAACTCAAATTAGTGCATGGAAAAGGATCCATTTCACACACAACATAGCTAAGTTAGGGGATTGGTTTGATGTTTTGTCTAAGTCTAAAGAGTGTTGGTGTGTCCAAAAGTTTCTAAAGTTTTGTAAAGTGAAATGTGACATATGATAAAGGGTGGATGAAATGTTTGACCCAAAATGTTAACCTAAAATGAAGCTTTGTGTTGCAAGACCAACGTAGTGAGAAACATGCTATACCTCTAAAGTGATAAAACCCTAAGAACTTAATGATTTTGGTAAAATAGAACTCAATGATTTTGGAAAACCATAAGAACTCAATAATTTTGGTAAAATAAAACTCAATTATTTTGGAAATAGGACCCAATGATTTTGACAATAGAACTCAATGGTTTGCAATATTTTCCTTGTTTCAGTGTGCTTGTTTTGGAGAGTCAATGTTTGAAGATACATCAATGTGGGGTGTTCATTTTATTTAATCTTTTCTTAAGTGTGATTGTTTCATTACCACATCAAGAAAGTCTTAATTAAAGTTCAAACTAAAATTTCTATGTCAAAAGCAACCTTCATTTCACAAAGTCCATTATGTGAAAATCATGAAGCTAAGGCCATAGTTCCCTAGGTTAACTTTGGAAAGTGTGGATTTAGATATAAGCCTAAATATTTAGAAGCCTCTAAGGATAAAATCCTTAGGGAAAAGTAGCAATATTAGGACTTGTCAAAAGGTATCCATACTTGATCCAAAGGGTTTGAAGTTTGATAAAATTGTTGATGTGTGTTTAAAAAGTTTTGGAACCAAACAATGTGTTAAACTGACTCACAAGCAATAACATTCCTAGCTCAACTGGGTACACTTTTCTTGGTGGTCTTGCCTCATGCCCTTCGTAGTAGAAGAGATGATTTTACATGAAATTAAAGAAAGAGTGTAGAGGTATGTTAAGAATGAAGTATTAACCTCTACACTTTAAACAAAATCAAACATGGAAAGTAACTTCTTGGAATTTAAGTTCCAATGCACCACTTTGAAAAACTCGTGGGATGGAAAAAGTTGGCCACTACTTAAACAAGGTTCTTAATAATAAAAAATCAAGAACACCATGATGCATATTCATTCACTTGGACACTTAAGGCTCTTCAACCATTTCATCCCACTTAAGGCATGGGATTAGGTGTAGTATGTTATGGATGCCCCAGATTGATGCCAATTTCTCACGATTTCACATCCTTTATTGAAAGCCCATTGGTAAACATGCTTGCGAGAACTTGTCTATGAGTTTTTAATTGTAAGATGTATCTCATAGTAAATCTCTTAAGGGTGACACAAAGCATGAAAGTATACCTGAGTATTTCTCTTCACCCAAGATTGCACGAAGCGCAAGGGGAGTGGATACTTACTACAAGTGCACCAAAGCAAAAAACGCACACTTGAGTTTTTCTCTTCACCCAAGCTCGCACAAAGCACAAGGGATGTGGATACATACTACAAGTGCACACAATCAAAGCAATCACTTATTAATTTTAACCTCGTAAAGCTAAATGACTTGATTTTAAGTACCAATGGAAGTGCTTGATTATTTTATTCAATTTTAATCCAATATCGCAAAATGAGGATTTAGGGGTCCAATTTTAACCAACTTTGAAGATAAATCTTAAACCCAATGGAAGTTTAGTTGGTCCTAAAACATAAAACAAAGCAGCATATGATGGGTTATAATTGTCCCATAAGTGTAAAAAACACTTTTTTATTATGAGGTATGGACAAACGATAGTATGCTTCTTCACTTCAAATGTTTTCAAATCTACAAAACCAATTAGCCTCAAAAATAAAAACCAGATGTCAGTAAGATATAAGAGAGCATTTAAAATCAAAAATTTAAAGCACATGTGAAAATTAACTCTCTATTTTTTTTACCAATAAAAAGTGTTGTTGAAATCAATTGTGTTGCTAAATTTATCAAATGTGTTGCCATATCAGAAGTGCATCACTCTGGTGAAAATCACATGCGTCGCTTTGTAGTAAAATAGTGACATCAATTGTGTCACTATAATGCATTTGTTGCTATAAAGAAAATCATGATGTTAATAAAAACATGTTAACATCGCTATATTAAATATTCGTTGATGAAATTAAAATATGTGTCGCTAAATTAATTATACGTCGTTGAATTTAAACCAAAGCGTGTTGTTGTATAGTGACACATATCAGGTGCATCGTTGAATCCATCAGGAGCGTCGTTGTATCTGCAAACACAAGAACACATGAATCTAAAGAGAAATTCATCAGATTTGATTAGTATAGCCCTCCTTCTAGTGCCAAAATGTGACCAAAGTCATAGTGTGAAGTAAATAAGATAGATCCAAATGAATTTAAACCCTATTTAATCCCCTAAGCAATGATACCAATAAGATATTAAAAATTTCAAAAGAATAAGAACCTTATAAACTAACATGAAATCAACATGAAAACGTAAGGGAAATCTATTCTAAGACCTCGAATATTATCCTATTGGGGGAGTGGTGTCGCATTGATGTGGAATGGTGGCCCTTTCCCAATCCCTTGAATAATATGAGCTTTTTTGGATCGATTTTATTAAAGAAAACTGATGAAACCGATGAGATACTAATGAAACATGATAAACGTCTAGTTTAGCATGATAAAGATGAGTTCTAAATACTAAAATGATTGATAAAATAGATGGAATCCATGCTATATGGAAACAAAGTTCAAAGATGTAAGCCATGGATGCAAGTTATGCTAAAATAAATGCAAACTAAGTTAACATGGAAGCCATTAATGGATGCATATGAATCTAAAATGCTAAATTATGCTCAATATGGATGCAAGTGAATATAATTTCAATAGCATAACTTTGCTATCAAAATATTGATCCATTTCTCTCCAAATAGTGATGTATTTATAGGAAAGCAAATGAAAAATCAAGGGCTCAAATTGATTTGATCAATCAATGGTCAACAATTAATGAAGGGTGTAGGTATAGATCATGGATTCTCATCAATGGATGAGAATCAACGATCACATGGATCAAGGAAAGATCAAGGGATAAAAATGATTCAAACAAACACATTTTGTAACAACTTTCAAATTTTGTTACAAAGTTTGTTTGAAAGAAATTATTCCCTTTTTGGAGCCAAATAGGAGAATATTCCCTAAGCAAGTGGATGGGAGGGGAAATTCACAATTTAGTAATTAAAAATAAATTTGAATGTGCAAGATGAGGAATGTGAGGATATTAATTAAATTATTAATTTATTTAATGAAAATGGGATGCAAATATGATATTTAATTAAATAGTTTAAGATTATTTAATTAAATAAGAGGACTTACGGTTTAAATTATATAATTTACATTATTTAATTAAAACAAGTGAAATGTTAGTGTGAGAGGGGGTGAATTAATCTAATTAGATTAATTAGATTAATTAGATTAATAGATGAAAATGACACATTTAATTAAATAACTAGGTTAATTTAATCAAACAAGCAAAAATAAGATGGATTTCAAGACGAAACGATGTTAGTATATAAGATTGAAGTGTGTAATACCATTTAGGAAATTTTTAAGTGTCTACAAAACTTGTATCCAAAGTACCTTATAGGATGACCACAAAAAAATTAATGGAGCTTAAGGCACAATTGCAGTTGTTATCCAAGAGATTAATGACCCAGTGTTTCACCCTAAAGAGAATCAGTGATCTTCGTGAAGATGAAGGATGGTACACTGCATTTATGTATAAATTATCAAATGCTTGACAAAGCTACGATAAAGAATAAGTACTTGTTGCCATATATTGATGATATTTTTTACTAGATGCGAGGAGCGGTAGTTTTTTTGAAGATTGATCTACGATCTGGTTACCATCAACTAAGGATCAAATATGAAGAGATTTTCAAAACTTTTCTTTGGACTAGATACAATCATTATGAGCTCATGGTCCCACCCTTTGAACTTATGAATACATTTGCAACATTCATGAACCTAATGAACAATGTATTTAGGGGTTGCTTGGATAGGTTTGTATTAGTTTTCTTGGATGATATATTAATCTATTACAAGAATGAAGAGGAGCATTGTAAACATTTAAAGATAGCTCTCCAATGGTTAAGAGAGCACAAGCTATATGGAAAACTCTCTAAGTGTACCTTCTTTCAGAAGGAAGTGTAGTATTTGGGCCATGTAATTTTAGCTAAAGGGATTTCAATTGATCCAACTAAGATAAAAAAAAAGTGGTGCTTGAGTGGCTAGTGCCCAAGAATGTACCAGAGGTTAGAATTTTGTTGAAACTGTTTCTAGGATAGTTTTTCCTACTACTTCATTGAAGAGGAAAGGGAAGAAGTTTCAGTGGTCAGAAAAATGTCAAGAAGCATTTGACCTACTCAAGGAGAAGTTGACTACGACACCAATATTGAAGGTACCTAATCTAGAGGGAAAATTTACTGTCATTACAGATGCATCAAGTAATTTTTTAGGAGGATTTTTGATGCAAGAAGGGAAATTCATAGCTTATGAGTCAAGGAAGATGAAACCCTATAAAAAAAATTATGCATTGCATGAATTAGAGTTAGCAGTTGTCCATGCATTTCAGATGTGGGGACACTATTTGTTGGGAAATCCTTTTGAACTAAAGATCGATCATCATAGTCTGAAGTATTTATTTACCCAACCCAATCTGAATACATGACAAAGGAGGTGGTTGGAGCTAATATCTAACTATGACTTTAACTTTAACTACATCAAGGGGAAAGAGAGTTGGGTTATCAATGCCCTAAGTCGAAGAAGGCATATCGCCTCAATGGTAGCAATTCAAACTGACTTTAAGGGATAGGTGTTGCATGGATCCAAGGGTGACAAATTTTATAAGAAAATTAAGAAAACACAAAAGTAATCCTCAATATGTAAGGTATGAAGGATTTCACTTTGAACCTAATGGATTACTAAAGTTTAAGGTGAGAGTTTATGTACCTAATTTAGAGGAGTTAAGGAACTTGGTGTGGAAACAAGTCCACAATGCACCATACTCTAGACATCCCGATGTGAGAAATATATTGACAGGTGTGAAGCCATTATATTTCTAGAAGGGAATGAAGGGAGATGTTGCAAGATGCTTAGAGTGTCAAATGGTAAGGGAAAGCATCATCACCCTATAGGTCTTTTATATCTGCATGATGAACCCAAAAGTAAGTGGCAAGTCATTAGCATGGACTTTGTTCAAGTTCTACCTATGTCAAGGAATAAGCACAATACCATTCTAGTGGTGGTGGATAAGCTTACCAAGGTGGCACATTTTATTCCTAGGAATTTAACTGATAGAGCTCTTGTCATAGCTCTAAAATTTATAAAAGAGGTGTTTAGATTGCATGGGATTCCTGAGAAGATCATTTCGGATAAGGATGCTCGTGTGACATATAGGTTTTGGAAAACCTTGTTCTCCTCACTTAGGACTCATTTGTGTTGGAAGCATGTACAACATTAGTCCTATATTTTCATTGATGTCACCTTGTTGGTTTGGTACCTTGAACCGATGTTGTAGAACATACGGTATCTGATTCGGTATTTTGGTCTGCATATTCTCTTCGATAATTAGTGTGGTTTAAGGTTTTGGGAAAAGGATTATGATCACTAGAAGCATGTATGTATGTATTCTCATATGTTCATATGATTGGATGAAGTGTTGGCATCAATTTTCAAATATTGAATTTAGTTATTAGGTTAATCATGGCCGACCTAATAATCAGTTTATAGCTCAACATAAATTGTTGTTATATGTGGGACCTAGCTTTGGTCCCAACTGACATAACATTGCATGACGTGATTGAATTAATTTTGGAATCCGACAATTTATCATTCTGAAAATATGAATTGCATCCAATTAGGCCAACCTAATTGATGCATGTGGATATATCAAGTATATATACAAGATGGTTTTAAGATGAATATGAAGCAAATGAAGAAGTGTGAATGTGAATACAAGCATGTATGTGTTGATAAGAAAAGTGTGTGAATAGAGGGGTAAATTTTAGTCTACTGTTATGAGAGAAAATACTCTGAGCTTCAAAGGAACTGAATCTACACTTGTGGTGTAATTTCATTAGTTCAAAATATAGCGGTTATCCATTTTGTTTCCATAACTTTTGTAGGCAGTGAGCCTCTTTTGTAAATGGTATTGATATAACTATATATTGTGAGCTAATCCTCACCATGGTTTTTCCCTCATTAGGTTTTCCACATAAAAATTTGGTGTTCTTGTGTTGTGGAATTTCATGCTTTATTTTTGCTCTTATATGTTCTATGTAGTAAAGTAATTAAAGGTGTTTGTTCAATAAGTTTTAGAAGATATTGACTCACCCCCCCCCCCCCTCTCAGTATCTTGAATATTCAACAATTGGTATCAAAGCGTTGGTTCCTCTAGAGAAGTCTAACAACTTGAGGGAGATCTTGCAGATTGAACAAATGGATAAAGAAGAGGTCTAGACTACCCTTGAAGATCTTGACAAGGTTGAAATGAAAACCGAGATCTGAAATAAAATCTTGATGAAGCAAATGAATGCATCTAGAAATTGAAAGAGCAGTTAAAGAAATTCAAAGAAATGCATAGAGATGTGAGTGAGCAACTGAAACAAGAAAATGAAGAGAATACTAGACTAAGGATGAAAGTGGATGAAAATAAGAGAGTTGAGGAGTGTTTGAAAATAGTGATACAAAGCAAATATGATGTTTTATCTAGGCTTGAACAGGAAGTGATGAATCTGAAAATAGAATTAGAGAAATCAAAACTCTGTGAAGATGATTTCAAGACAAGCTCCACCAAGCTTGATGAGTTAATAGCAAGACATAAACCTTCTAAAGACAAAGGTGGCTTAGGTAATGAAGCTAGTGAAAAGATGTAGAGCTAAAATCCAATAAATAATTAGAAGACTCAAGATAAAGGGAAGCAAAAAAGAAATCCAAGAAGGAGATCACCTATGAAACAACCAAATGCACAAAGGTACTCATCATTCAATGGTGTTTGTTTTTCATGTAATAAATTTGGTCATAAGGCAACTAAGTGTAGGAGTAGGATGAATCATTTTTTTGGTTCCTTCTTTGGACAATGTTATACATGCAAGAAGATCAGAGATAAAGCTACTGAATGTAGATCTAAGGTAAGGATGGTTAGTCAGGCGATGATGAATAGATTCAATGGAGGAAGGATAAATCAATCTTTTGATGGCTATTGCTATACCTGTAACATGTTTGGACATAAAGTGAATGAATGCGGAACAAGGATAGATGGAAACCAAACAAGATAGAGAAATGTTGTTTGCTATAATTGTTAAAAATTGGGACATATTTCGAAAGTGTGCAGATGTAAAAGGGAAAGCAGTCTGCTTTGGTGGAAGATGATGAACTAGTGAAAAAGATTGACAAAGAAGAGGTTAAGCAGGAAATGAGCAAGATATCGAAGAAAAAGGAAGAATCAGAGACTACTCAAGCGTTTTTACCCTCGTTCAAGGTAAATGATTCCTTCAAGAATTAGACCCAGCATGGTCTTAGGGGGAGATTTATTAGAAAATCAATTAAAATCCTAGAAATACAGTGTTTCAAATGCTAGCACATGGATATGTTGTAAGGAATAGTCGAACAAAGGTGATGCAAAAGAAACCGAAAGAAAAAGTGTGAGAATGTTCTTTTGCGGAGTGAATTAGGGTTTCTCAGTGGAGTGGAAGGAAAGTTTTGTTAGCTTTTTGCAATTAATGTGATCTAGGGAAAAATGATGGCATATAAAGCATAATCTTGCAAGTAATTTTGATCATCTCAAGCATTCAAATGGTTTGTAGAGTGACTTGGAACATTCTTGGAGCAATTCTAAAGCGTTTGGAGCACTCCAAGAGATCTTTGTGGACATTTGAAAGCAAGCAACAAAATTTTCCCTCTTGCAGTTGTAGAGGAAGGTAAAAGAAGAAATTTTGCTAAATTCAAATAAGTTAAAGTGCTATAATGGAACCTTCTAACAGAGGATTGAGTGGAAATATCCCACTAAGATTAAAAGGAGTTGAGCTATATGAATTTGATCATCACAAAATAAAGAAGATGGAATTAGGGTTGGAATAAACCGACTTACAGAACTTGTAAACCCTAGGTTTTGTGGGGAGAATTCCCTTGGATTACTGATAGAGAATTTATCTTGTTCCTTTTGAGAAAACTCAAGAATGACAACATTGTGTTGGATAAATCTTATCTCGTTACAAAGGAAGCGATCGAGGTTGTCACCGAGTTATGCAGTGTTGGAGACCTTCTCAGAAGGAAGACCATAAAATTCAAGGAAGTAGAGAAGATGGCGGGACTTGAAAAAGATCCTTAAGTACTATTGATTGATACTATTATTGATTCATATGTTAGGTATGTTGTGTATGGAAATTCCTATAAAGTTTATTTCAAAAATCAAGATGGCTCTACTTCAGCCATTGATGTGTATTTAGCACATACAATAGTAAAAGAGAATAAGCAATTTGATCTGTGTGGATTAATTCTTGAAAATATCATCAAAAACATATGAATGCCAGTGGTTGAAGAATACCTTTTCCATTTTGGGTCCTTACTCACATGTTTGGTACTCTATTTTTTGGAATCATTGCAGGGAAAGGAAGGTGTTAAGTGGGAATCTAGGATTCCCATTGCAAGACAAATATACAGATATTTGGATGGCTTGGAAGATAAATTAAGTGCGTGTAAAAAAATTTTATTATCATTGCAAAAAATTATGAGCTCCGATGAGGTTATGTCTATTCGATTTGAGGAAGGTTCTTCCTCTAGAACTAAAGAATTAGAAGTTGTCACTAGTGATTCCCCTTTGAAATCGAAGAAAATAAAAGTTGTCACTGAAAAAATCATTTTTATTTGTGAAGAAAAGGAAGAAGAATCTTTGTCTGGAATACAATATTTTGATCCAGATGACATACGGTCTATGTTAGTGAAAGGGAAAATGAGTAAAATTGGTGAATTGTGGAATACAGCCTCTCCTGTTGACAGACTCAAGATTGACAATTCCCTAATTGAGTATCTACTTCGAAAAGGTATTGATGTATCAATTATTTTGTATTCCTTGCTTGAAAATTTAGTTGAAGTAGTTGAAGAAAGAATGTTGCTTGAAGGTCTGGAAGGACACAAGTTGGAAGCCTTGGTTGAAAATATTTGTTCTAAATCCAAGCAGAGGTTATCTAAACTTATCATGGAGATGAAGAAGTGCATAAAAGAAATTTCGAATATCTATAAATATTGTCTTTAGTGGCCTACTGTAGTTGATAATTTCAGAAGCAAGATTGAAGCAATTGAATCTAAGGTAAAAAACATTAGAAAGAATTTTGATATTTTTGAAGACAAAGAGGGAAAGCAAAGGCTGAGAATCGGTGAACTACAAGTTGAGTTGATCATTGTACAGAGACAAAGAGATAATGTAGTGAAAACCTTCTGGCTATTTAAGGAGATTGTTGAGGTATGGTTAGATCATCTTTCCAAAATACTCTTTGATGCAGAAGATTGTGAAAAACAATACTCATCTACATATTAGTCATCTTCTTTCACACGGTTGGCTCTATTGGAAAACATATTTACAAGAATGGATTTTGTAACTCAGATTTTCGAATTGGATGAATCCTACTGCTGCACAAGATCACAAATATCAATCCTAATCTAAATAAAAACAACCAAGAACAATTAAAGTATGCATAATTAATTTAAACTAATAAAACCAGAATGATCTCACCGTATATGCGATTACTTCCTCGATTTATCTCGATTGCTTTTCTCCATTTTGTTGTGTCGTCATTCTTGCCCTCAAATTTCTCAGTATTGATGCATGCATAACTTCGTCGAGTGTCTAAGAAAAATATCGAAGATAAGTTTCTTCTCAAAAGTGTATGATTTCAAGAGTAATGATTTCGAGAGGAGGAATAATGATAATGATAGGCCATTTTATAGATTTTTCGGTTTTCAAACGATCGACTCAGATTGAAAGAGAGATCGACGGACAAGATTGATGAATGCCATGCGATGTGAGTTCTATGTCAGATAGAACATGAGTTAGAACATGAGTCAGAAAAGACTACAGGATAGAGACTAAGTTAGAACGTGAGTTAGAACACGAGTTCAAGATCTTAATCTTGAGTTAAGAGTCTTTGAAAATAGAAGAAATAGACTTTGAATGTCAAAGAAAAAGTTAGAAGTTGAAGAATAATGCATTTGAATGCAAACATGAGTTAATTAATTAAATAAAGATATTTATTTAATAAACATATCATGCATATGAGTTGGAACTAGTTAACTGACTAGTTGTGACAGAGAGTCCTCTCGTAGAGATAACTAGATGTTGAATCCAAAGATAACTGGAGAACTATAAATAGATCTTGAGTCAGAATGTGAGTGAATGATTAGTCAACTGATTGACAGAAGAATGTGACATAAATAAATAAATATGAATTAAATGTTAATTTAATTCAACATTCAAAAATAAGAGACTTTAATTAAATAAATAAAGATCATTTATTTAATTTGACTGTTGTAAAGGTAGAATTGAATAAATTAAATAATAAATATTTAATTATAGATAAAGGGGGTTAAATGAATAATTAAATAATAAATATTTAGTTATAGTTGAAATATGAAAAAGGGGTAATTAAATAATAAATCATTTAATTAAGAAGGAAGAATTAATTAGTTAGTGACATAATTAAATAATTATGAATTATTTAATTAATCAAGTTGAATAAAGGGTCATTAATGAATTAATGAATTAATTAAAAAGGGTATTTAATTAATAGAGGAAATATGTGTTAGAAAGGGTAATTAAATAATAAACACTATTTAATCATGACCATGGATAATAGAAAATTATGTCAAAAGTGGTGTTCGCAAGCCTAGACCAATTTTCAGTGTCTACAGTTTGCCCCTCTTTGATACCATGTTGTTTCATAATTGTGTTAAATAAAATATGCCTTGATCGTGCCCCCACATGAAATAGGTTAGGTATGCCCCCTCGGGAAAATAGACAATTTTTGAAAAATTTCAAAAAAAATCAAGAAATATTCCCGATAGGTCAATTGGATGGTCAGAAATGCTATGGAGTTGACGAAATTGAAATTGGAGTTGATACAGACGTGTACAAGTCATTTGAAGTTGAAAGGTTAAGCGGCCAGTAGAGAAGGGCTGAAGAAATGCCACCCAAATATGCCTATAAATAAGAATTAGGTTGAAATCTAATTCATTTGCACCCGGAGGAGATAGAAAAACTAAGAATTTTCTCTGACCAGCTGACGAAAATGGCACCCATTCCCTATGCTACGTATCATGGATATCGGATCCGGATGTTCAGGAGGCCAGTCGACGCAGGACCACTGGTATGTACCCGAAAGTGAACTTTTGAAATTCAGTTTTGCACGTGTTTTTAGGCGTTGAAATGTCAATTAGCAAATGTGGTTCATCGTGAATGATGCATATGTCGTCGTATTCACCGCATTTGACTGCGAAACGACGCATGTGTGAAAACACGTCTAGGCTAGGTTAGGCATTTTAGGGATTAAATGCAAATTAATTATAATGCACCGCATATGTATTTCTGCATCACATCTACATTAGTGATAAACGCATGTGGGGTAGTGAACCGCATATGAATTTATGAAACACATATGTAGCAGGTAGATAGGCTGTAGAAAATGCACCGCATGTGTGGTAGGTAGAAATGGGTATGTAATATGTGCAACGCATAAGTAATATGCATCGCAAATGAGGCGTTGTGCAACGCATTTGTAAAAATGCACCGCATCTGTTAAAGTGATCCGCATTTGACTGGTAAAATTTTTGAAATTTTTTCTAAGAAAAACTTGAAAATTCTTGACATCATGTTTTAAATGCAGGTTGTTTTAGATCCTATATATACGTGGGAGTCACGTCCGGACACATTCGATCTAAGAGATCGTTTGACTAGTGCAGAGATATGACTTCTATGGAGACTTGGTCTACGTCACTGTCTGTCGATGCCCACTATTCGGGCGAATAGGGGGATGCTGACAGCATTATGCGAGCAATGGCACTCTGAGACATCGTCCTTCCATTTTCCGACTAGGGAGGCCACTGTCACATTAGAGGATGTGTACAGGATATTGAGACTATCGATTAGAGGAGAGGGGGTTATGTATGATACCCAATGCGGATTGACCGAGTTGGCGAGATTCTATCAGGTGGATGATATCAGTAGGCTCGACATAGAGCACTATGAGATCAGATGGCAAGTATTAGCTGATAGATATGACATGATTGACTATATATTGTGTACTCTGATTGGGGGGTAGTTCTTCCAGATAGATGAGGTCATGGCTTTCCAGTTGGATGGGGTGTGATGTTGGTTGGTATGTTGGAGAGTGAGACTAGGTATGCTTGGGGTCCATGCTTACTGGGGATGTTATACTTTCACCTACATAATATTGCATATAGAGACGCACAATCACTTAGCTATGGGACCACTCTACTAATGGTATGGGGTTGGGAGAGGATAGCTGTGTTTCATCCTCCAGTTACTGTAGAGCGACGGGAGAGATTCCCGTATGTGTTCCGGTATATAGGACACATTACTCAGACGCATGTGGGAGACATAGGATATTGGCGACATGCACTTGATATTTTGGATCGGTGCACGTGGAGACCGTACATGGATTGTGAGGAGTGGGCGGATGAGGATATACATTTGCCATTCTACAGAAAAACACAGTACCTTATCGGGAGGACTATTTCTAGTGTACATATCTTTGAGAGACACCTACTAGACAGAGTTCTGAGACAATTCAGTGAGATTCAAGATGAGTCTCGGAGCAGAGCAGAGTTTGATCGTTCGTCCAGAGAGGTTCCATATTGGGGACCCATGATTCCAGTAGCTATTGCAGAGGCATAGATATAGGCATTACAACCAGTACAATGGGGATGGAGAGATGGATTAGCAGACCTAGGTACGACAACTGTGTATGATGCATGGTGGGTAGTGCATCATCCTATTCCATATACCAATCCAGATTTGTCGGCACTAGTGGAGAGACGAGGCACAAGACCGAGAGGTCGGCGGAGAGGTGGAGGTGCTAGAGTCGGTAGAATTGGAGGGAGGGGTGATGATGGTAGAGGCGGTAGTTGAGGATAGAGAGGACGAAGAGGGGGTTGGGTAGGTGGAATTTCACCTATCCGAGAGGTAGCAGTGGAGGATATACCGATGTTGGACATCAAAGGTGGAGTGGATGTACAGGCTGGGGATGAGCATGCTGTCGAGGAGGCAGCAATAGAGGAGCTTGCAGAGGTAGATATTGGAGTAGAGGATGTTGCAAATGATGTAGATATAGATATGGCTATAGACCCTCTGGGTATTCTAGTAGGATATGGGGAGGATGACGTCGAGGAGGAGGCACCGATGGAGGAGCAGGAGAGAGAGCTCTAGGATCGAATAGTGGAGGGGAGACAGGAGGATGATGCCCCTGGGGATGGAGATAGGGAGGATTTGGAGGAGAGATTGAGAGTGATGACAATAGAGTTTGATGCCATGAGGATAGAGAGAGACAACACCTAAGCAGAGAGAGACAGTGCCTACGCAAAGAGAGATAGTATCTGGGCAGAGAGAGACAGTGCACTTATGGAGAGAGATCAGGCCATAGGCCGACGACAAGAGATAGAGCAGAAGTTCACATAGGTCAGATGCCTTTGTAGTGGGTCTTCATCTGATGACATGGTTTGGGAGCTAGTCAGATTAGTTGAGAGAGCTACCTATTACAAGGATCTATACGAGGTAGTGGTGCTAGTAGAGAGACAAGCTCCTAGCTTTTTAGACATTCATAGTCAGAGATCATAGGGTAGGAGTCACACCAGGGCACAAAGTACCGAGGGTGTGGTAGGACCACCGAGGGCAGGTCTATATGAGAGGCCTTCCACCTCATAGAGAGCACCTTCGAGGCTTTTCCTACCACCTTCACCACGTGACAGTAGTGGTAGTGGGACACGATGACATCTTTTATACCTGTAGACATTGTATTTTGATCTGAGAGCCTGCGAGCTCATGTTTTATTTATTGATACATTATGACATTGTACTGTGACACATTATTTTGAGCGATATATATATGATTTTGGTGGCTTCTATATGATATGTAGTTCTATTTTATGGTGATGCATTGCTTCTATATTATGATGTTTCCTAGATGATGTATGCATGTGTGTTATGAATGAATGTTTCTACATGTTATGAGTTATACATTTTATGATGTCATGGATGATTTATTTACTTATGATAATGGATGTAATGAATGGATATGATGTTATTTATATGTGATTGTGAGATGAACATGTGTAATGTTTCCATTATGTATGATGATAAAATGCCTATGATGTAATGACTGTGCAAATATATAATGAAGATGTTAATGCAATGGTAACTATATGATATGCTTATGGAATGTATGCAGATTATCTAATGTTTTTGCTGTGTCACAGGACTTTATCATTATGTTCGGAGAAGAAATGTTAGCACAAATGAATTTAGAATTTTAGTAAGAAATAAAAAAGGTTGATTGCTTGAAAAACACATGATCTTCGATATTTTTCCAAGTACGTTATGCTTTGCTTGGTATCATCATTGGGTGGGACATGACACAAATGGATAATACACAGTATGATATGAGATAGATCATAGTGTACAAAGTCATCCATCTATGAAAAATAGACAGTCGTAGACAAGGAGTGTCTTAACTCAGACTAAGGACAAGATGCCCCAGTCATTTTATCTTAACAAACCACAAACAACAGACAAACAAAAGACGGGTCATGGCACATCATTGCTCCTCTAAATCCTTGATAGGACATCCTTGAGGAAACTAGTAACATGACTCAAAAACCAACGTTTAAAAAGATAGTTGACAGACAACAGCCAAATAAAAATAGTCTTGAGACATCCTTGCTTCTCTAAATCCTTCAAGGGACATCCTTGAGAAAGCTAGTAATAGGATTTTGCACAAATCGATAAAAAGATAAGACAAAATAAGATATAAAGTCATAAAGCCAAATAAATATATTCGCCAAAACATGTTCTTGTGGGATTGTTTGATTGTTTGATGTTTGACATAGCGTAATGTGAGGGATGACACATACCGCAATAAGACGTTGAGTCTGGTTTCGACTTGGTGACTATCTGTATAAGGCATGACAAAGCCTGGTTTTAGGACACATGTCGTATAAGACGTTAGAGTCTGATAACGTTGATGTGACAAGCTACATGAGGCTATGACAATTTGACGACGTCTATTGACAAGAAAGACATATCTTGCAAAGACATAAGTTGATTGCTTTGACAATGTGTTCGATATTGACTTGATGACTGTTTGAGATGCTTTGCCTTGTTGGTGCATGACTTGTGATTCGTTGACTGACAAAAAGTGTGTGTAGACAGTGTATGACATGAGATGATATCCTAAACTATGATATGCAACTTGTGTGATAGTGATTGTGAATGAACCCTATTGGACTAACCTAGCGTGGTCTCAGGAGCTCATCAATTGATTAGCCTTGCCTATGTTGTACATGCAGAGACCTTGAAGTTCAACACTACCAATGACTTTGAATGTACAAAGAGTCATGATTTTAATGTGTGTGATTCATGAAAAACCTAGACTGACTGACCTAATCCCTCAGGGGCACATTGATTGATGGCCTTGCTACGTCCTAGTTGCAAAGGCAACGTAGTTCGACTATGTCTACGATTGACTTCACTCTATTTTTTGGATTTTCTGACATGTTTTGACTTTTTTGATTTTTTTGATTTTTTTGATTTTTTTTTGAATCTTTATAGTGTGTTTGGATTTTTCAGGTCATTGTCTGATGGTGGTGACAAACGCATGTAAATGATGCCTACACACAAGAATCCAAGGACAACCATGATCTTTCCCCTAGTCTAGCTGAAAACCAATTACCAGGTGAAGATGATGACGACGTTGTTTGACATGGGAAGGACACATCCCGAAACAACGTGAGTATGACAGTAATGTGACTTAAGGATCAAGGTTTGCAGCAAGGGGAGAAACAAAGCCAAGGAATGTTTTGGATGATGTGTTAAAATGCCTAGCAAGATTGTATGGATTGGGCTTGTTGCATTTGGAATGACTTGGATAGGACTAGATGAGATGATGGAAGGATGTTGGATTAAAATCCTTAGATGGTTGACAAGGGAAACCAAGATAGCTGATATGTATAAAAAGATGATGGGTGGTCTTGGTAAAAGATAGGAGACACGAGGATTATGGATGGGATAATTATCATTTGGTCTCCAAGGATAATGTTGCATAGGGATAATGAAGTTATGAAGGTAATGACATGATGTTTCATGGATAGTGTATGACCAAAGGATAGTCATGTCAAAAGTTTTTCCAAAGCATGATTTATGTTTGTACCCTAGTCCTTATCAAGATCAAGGTAGGTGGGAAAATGGATGGGAATGATAGGGCTTAAATGGATAGATGAAAATGTCATAAAAAATGTCATTCGAAGAGTATGGGAGATGAGACAACTTGCCCCCAAGTGTAAAGATCCACATAGATAATTTCTCTTACACATGATGCCTATTTACCAGGTTTTCATCATGATACTTATCCAAAGCACCATAAGAATGGTTTTCACTATTGGACAAAAAAATTCTCTTTACTATTTTCCAATTTTTTTGGTGTCACCAAGACGCCTGTTTGCCAGGTTTTTTATCAGGGTAACAATTTTTTTGTTATTTCAATTTTTTATTTTTTTTTTGTATTTTCTGGATTGCCTCAATACTTTAGATGACCACTAACTGTGTTGAATCCATTGATGGTGCTGATGTAAAGAATGGTGCCATGATATGCCAATAATGACCTTGATGAAGTAGTTATCTTGTTAGGATCATAACACTTGCATATAACTGATCAATGTCATTGTGACCCTTGTTGATACTAGAGTTGGCCTTATCAAAATACACACATCGCGATAGAGTGCCATTAGAGTCCTTACAATAAAGAGTTGCTGCCAAGATGCGATGGATTTGTGACATGAGATTTTTGGACTTTAGATGAGATGTTGGATTATGATGGATGATGGTAGATGTGGGGGGATTGGTCAAAAGTTTAGATGAATCACTTTTTATTTTCAAAACTTGGGATGTTGGAGGCTGAGTTTGGAATTTTGATTGGGAGAGCGTTTGGAACCAACACTTTTATATGCCTTGCTTGATGACCATTGTGAAGGAGGTGGACATTTATTATATGTGGGAGTCCTCTTTTCTTGTGGCTCCACATTTTGATTGACTTTTGGATTTGAAATATTTTCTTTGCTTGATCCATTTTTCTTTGGGATCCATTTTAACTTCATTTGTCCACTCAGATTTTTGATTGCTTTGATGGTCTTTGACATTTGATTTTGAACTTTGGATTTGTAATAATTTTTTTCTTTTTGTTGGTTTGAAATGGAAGGTTTATTCATGTTGGAATGACGGTTTATGGTGTGGATGGAAGGAGTGTTGGCAGCAATCTTATGGTAAGAACTACTCATAGCCCCCATTTTGATGTTTATATCAGATAAAGTTGCCCCCAATATCGAGGAGGTACCACTAACATCATTAGATTCTCTGACTGATGAATAACCAAGACCTTGATGTCTAGGATTTTCTTGAAGTTGTATTGGTTCTCAAATTCCTTGCTCGTGTAGGCCTAGTCCTTTGCCTTGACACTGAATGTTCTAATAGATTTTATTTGCAATGGGGTATTTTTTATTTTGAAAACAAGATGTTAGCCCATCATTGTGTATGTAGACACTGTTACTTGGAATCTTCTCTTCTGCAAGAAATCCTGCTCTAACAAATATAGATGATCCTATCTGATAAGATGTTGTAGCTTCATTAACATGTTGGATATATTTCTTATTAACATCTTTGGTTTGATTTTGTGAAACATTAGATTCTGACTGTTCTTCAAAAGATATCGATGCTTCCATTTCGATGTAGAAAATGTCCTTATGATCATTTGAAAATATGTCTAGTGTAGAAGAATCTCGTTATGGAGGAAGATCATCTATGTTATGGAGGAAGATCATCTATGTTTCCTAAGGAGGCAAGTGTCTCATTTTGGGAAGTGGCGGTGTTCAAAGTTTGGGTAGGATCAACCTCAAATGTTTGATCATGAATGGCATAAAGGTCGATAAGTGGATCGTTTTGGATTTCTTGATCAATGGTAGTGTCTGGTCAAAGATAGGTTTGTCTTGGATGACTTGATTGGGAATGAAATATCGATCAAGGATAAATGTATTTTGGCTGCATTGATTATTTAGAAGGAGTTCTTGGATAGACCTAAAGATAGGGTCATAGGATGGACTTCATTGATCTTGACATGAAGGTGAATCCATGATGTCATGCTTTGGAATTTCTTTTTGACATGTATCCTCAAGTGTAGGCAATGGGATGTGATTTTGGAGACCATGAATAAATGCATTCTCATGACTAAATGTAGGTTGGGATGGAGTGAGTAGGAATGGATTAGTTGATGATGGACTAGGATGGGATGTGGAGGCTTGGAATGGTTTGAGGGATGATGGACTAGGATAGGGTGTGGAGGCTTGGAATAGACTAGTGAGAGGTTGGTTGTCCTTTTCAAGGTTAAGGTAAGGGTGATTAATGGTTGTTTGTTGTGGATTAATGGCATGGATTGTGCTAAGTGACTCTTGATAATGAGGGTAGATGGATGGAAGACTAGAGTTTATGGGTTGTTGATAAGAGGGATATGTGGGTAGTTGATCATGGGTTAAAGTTGATTGGGATTTGGATTGGATAAATTTTCTTTTGAAGTCTATGGCTTTTTGATATTGGCCCATGCAGATTAATTGGTATTCAACTTGACTAGCAAGCATATCAAGGTGAATGAAAGATATGGTGGTGGATGGGAATGCAAATGATATGGAATTATGTTTATAAATGATATGATTTCTAGTCTATGTTTGTTTTTTTGGATTTTCTAACAATAAAGGATGTTGTGAAAATGATTTCTAAAATGATGTATACTAAGAAAACATTTGATAAGATAGACAATATGCAAAATTTTGAGTAGACTATGACGGTAAATGATTCTAAAATGGGTATATCCTACCACCTATGGAATAAATGCATGCAATGATTTGCGTTTGACAAAGGAACCTGATTGTAGGACAAGGACAATTGACAAGGTGAATTTTCCAAACTAGACTACTGAGCTGAAAAGATTCACTAAAGGACTAAAGTGACTAGGTTCAATGATTGTGACAAACCAGAACATGAGTGTATCCAATGACGAGGAAAGTTATCTATTCTGTGATATGCAATTTCCTAGGAAGTATCTATATGCATATAACTTAGGATGACTATGACTAAGACGTTGTCTATGACTAAGACGTATATGACACTTAATGATGCAAGGTTTTGAGCAAATATTTTCTAGTTTCTGTCCAAGGTTGAGCTTAAGAAACCAGAAGCGAAAGTGACAATGATGTTTCAAACTCAGTTTGCGGTTTTCAAAGTTTTCTGTTGACAGTCAAATGCGGTTCACCTAATAGTTACGGTCAAATTTCGACAGATACAGTTTACTATGATGCTTGCGGTGATTTGAAAAATGCTCGTTTCAGACACTGACAGAGTTTGGAATTTTTGACAGATGCGGTTTTTCAATACACATGTGGTTTTTCTGACAAATGCGGTGTTTTTTATGAAAAATGCGGGTTTTCACTACGCATGTGGTTCTAAATATGGACTCTATAAACTTGAATTTTCTGACAGACACTTGCGGCTTGAAAATTGACAGATGCAGCTTGCATGCACACATGTGACTCAAAATGTGATAGTTGCGGCTCGTAATATCTAGATTGGAAAATGAATGTTTTTGACAGACACATGCGCTTTTCCCCTAACAAATGTGACTCGCTAAGACAAATGCAGTGTTTAAACTGACAGTTGCGACTCAATTTTTGACAGTTGAAGTTTTCCTGAAAGTTTTTTTGACTGACTTCGTTTGTTGATCAATATTTTTGACGAATACAACAAACATAAGCACATAAAACAATTTATTTTCAGTTTGTGATGATGAGACTATTAAGACTCAAAAAACATTTACAACCTAGGCTTTTTGGACAATACTTGTTGAGTTCTTACTTGGATTTCTCCAACTATGCATATTTATGGCAGATGACTAGTAGCTTGACCCCACTGGCTCCCCTCCATGAAACTCACTTATACGGGGCAGCCAAGCTACTGTACCCATGAAACTCTCATGGCATACATCTCATCTCCACACATAAACCGTAAGAATGTAAGACGACTTCACAGGGCCAACCCTGCTGCGCCAACAAGTAGGTAGGATTTTGGTAAATCTACAACAAGGTGTTTAATAAGGGCATTCCATTCATGGGGCACTATCCAACGTCGGTGAGAGTGCATTTCTATCCATCTCATCAGAATAGTGTGCGTGATTCTTGGGCTTTCCCCAAGAATCCACTTTTAAATACCGACTGGAAGTCACTTGGCGTCTAGCGTGCTACCAGTCTGAGTCGTCTTGGGGTGAGTACTTTTTCCCACCAAGACAGGCCCAAGTTCTAGAGTTGGTAACTGTTTCTCTTACACCCAGGATTGCATGAATGCACAAGGGGAGAGGATACTTCAGCGTACCAAATCGTAAGGGTGACAAATATGTGCTTTCGCACCAAACACAGAAAACACTGATTCTTTTTAATCCAAACGATAGTTATCTATCTACCAAACAAAAAGCTTTCTAAATAAATAAAGACAAAGGAATTAGTTCTTGCATGCAAATTGATTAGTTGTTCATTGTTCTTGTCTTCGAATTTTGTTCTGTAGAAAATATTGTCTTTGGTTTTTATTATCTTCTATGCTTCGTCCTGCAAACACTACGTTATCCCCCTAAGCACAGCTGCAAACAAAACATTAACGAAAACAAAACAAGACAAAAACGACAATGATTAGAGATGAAAGATGGAATGTGTGCACCTATAATTTATTTAGCTCCAAGTTCTTTTTCCACTTGATCCAATGTGTGCTTTGAAGTGTTTATTTTTTTCCTGCACATTCACAAACCCAACAAAGCCAAAACCCTAATAGCTAGTCAAGACAAATCGGATTTTTGGAAATATTTTTGATAGTAAAAATAAAAATATAGAGAACAAACCCATACTAAAATTTCAAGAGTTTTCCAAAAATGTAAATAAATTTGAAAGATTGTCTGTTTTGCACCTGAAATTAAGATTTTATGATAAATCATAAAAATATTATTAGAAATTCAAAACACATCCAAAAAATCTGATTTTTTCACTGTAGGTGTTTGACATAATTCCAAATCTACAAAAAAAAATTCGTGAATAGATCTGCAACCGTTTGTGAGATTCAAGCAAATATTTGTGAAACCTTAATTTTCAAAGATCTATTGTTTGACTAATAATTTTTTATCCAAATTGAAAACCTAAAGAATAGACCCCTATTTGAATTCAAAGCTCTTTCTATAAATGTAAACATATCCAAAAAATTTGACAATTTTTTCTCAAAATTGATATTTTATGAAAAATAACAAAAAAATTATAAAAGATTCAAAACATCACCAAAAAATCTGATTTTTTTCGTGAAACCTCTTGATAATGTTTTCTACTTGAAAAAAATATTTCATGAAAAAATATGTAGCCGCCTCAAATAAATGTGGTCTCATGTTTGAAAGTTATAATTGAATATGTTGGGTTCACCAAATGTAACTCAGATTTTCAAACTGGATGAATGCTACTGTTGCACAAGATCACAAATATCAATCCTAATATAAATAAAACAACCAAGAACGATTAAATTATGCATAATTAATCTAAACTAATAAAACTATAATGATCTCATCGAATATGCGATTACTTCCTCGATTTATCTCGATTGCTCTTCACCATTTTGTTGTATCGTCATTCTTGCCCTCAGATTTCTCACTATTGATGCAAGCATAACTTCGTCGAGTGTCTAAGCAAAATATCGAAGATAAGTTTCTTCTCAAAAGTGTATGATTTTGGGAGTAATGATTTCAGGAGGAGGAATAATGATAATGACAAACCATTTTATAGATTTTGGGTTTTCGAACGATCGACTCAGATTGAAAGAGAGATCGACGGACAAGATTGATGAATACCATGTGATGTGAGTTCTCTATCAAATAGAACTTGAGTTAGAACACGAGTCAAAACATATTGCAGGATAGAGAATAAGTTAGAACATGAGTTAGAACACGAGTTCAAGATCTTAATTTTGAGTTAAGAGTCTTCAAAAATAGAAGAAATAGACTTTGAATGTCAAAAACAAAGTTAGAAGTTAAAGAATAATGCATTTGAATGCAAACATGAGCTAATTAATTAAATAAAGATATTTATTTAATAAACACATCATGCATATGAGTTGGAACTAGTTAATTGACTAGTTGTGACAGAGAGTCCTCTTGCAGAGATAACCAGATGTTGAATCCGAAGATAACTGGAGAACTACAAATAGATCTTGAGTCAGAATGTGAGTGAATGATTAGTCAACTGATTGACAAAAGAATGTGACATAAATAAATAAATAAGAGTTAAATGTTAATTTAATTCAACATTCAAAAATAAGATACTTTAATTAAATAAATAAAGATCATTTATTTAATTTGACTGTTGTAAACGTAGAATTGAATAAATTAAATAATAAATATTTAATTATAGATAAAGGGGGTTAAATAAATAATTAAATAATAAATATTTAATTATAGTTGAAATATGACAAAGGGGTAATTAAATAATAAATCATTTAATTAAGAAGGAAGAATTAATTAGTTAACGACATAATTAAATAATTATGATTTATTTAATTAATCAAGTTGAATAAAGGGTCATTAATGAATTAGTGAATTAATTAAAAAAGGTATTTAATTAATAGAGGAAATATGTGTTAGAAAGGGTAATTAAATAATAAACATTATTTAATCATGACCATGGATAATAGAAAATTATATCGAAAGTGGTGTTCGCAGGCCTAGACCAATTTTCGGTGTGTAAAAATTCAACAATACTTGAATGGAGGAAATTATATCCTACTATCAAAGAAAGGTACAAGAAGGTATTTCAGGTGAGAAGTGTCATTCTTACTTGAAGGAACTCTGAAAGATTAAATGTTTGAAATTTTTGATGGCTAAAAGACTCTAGAAGTTTTTGAATGAATTGGATTTTTTGCAATATTGGATGTCACCATGTTTATAATTTTTTTTTGGTGCCCTTTGCTATTGATGTCAAAGGGGGAGAGATTTGGAGAAATTTGGGGAGAGATGATTTGGACATATTGGAAGAAAAGTTTGGAATCAAAATTTTTGCACATGTTGCTAGCAATGGCAAAGGGGGAGATTGTTGGAAGTATGTAGAATATTAGTCTTATATTGTCATTGATGTCACCATGTTGGTTTGGTGCCTTGAACCAGTGTGCAGAACATCTAGTATCTAATTCGGTATTTTGGTTCGTATATTCTCTCTGGTAATCAATGTGGTTTAAGGTTTTGGGAAAAGGATTATGATCACTAGAAGCATGTATGTATGTATTCCTGTATGTTCATATGATTGGATGAAGTGTTGGAATTAGTTTCTGAAGATTGCAATTATTTATTAGGTTAATCATGGCTGACCTAATAATCAATTTATAGCTCAACATAAATTATGGTTATATGTGTGACCTAGCTTTGGTCCCAACCGATATAACATTGCATGACACAGTTGAATTACTTTTGGAAGCCGACAAGTTATCATTTTAAAAATATGAATTGCATCCAATTAGGCCAGCCTAATTGATGTGTGCGGATATAGAAGGTATATATACAAGATGGTTTGAAGATGAATATGAAGAGAACGAAAAAGTGTGAATGCAAATACAAGCATGTATGTGTTGATAAGTGAAGTGTGCAAATAGAAGGGTAAAGTTTAGTTTGTTGTTATGTGAGCGAATACTCTGAGCATCAAAGGAACTGAATCTACACTTGTGTAATTTCATCAGTTCAAACTCTGGTAGTTAGCCATTTTGTTTCCATAATTTATGTAGGCAGTGAGCCTCCATGACTAGACAGTGAGTCCTTGTAAACAGTGAGCTTTTATATCTGGCAGTGAGCCTCTTTTCTAACCGGTATTGATATAACCATATATTGTGAGCTAATCCTCGCCGTGGTTTTTCCCTCATTGGTTTTTCCATGTAAATATTTGGTGTTCTTGTGTTGTGGAATTTCATGTTTTATTCTTGCTCTTATTTTTTCTATGTAGTAAATTAATTAAAGGTGTTTGTACAATAATTTTTAGAAGATATTGATTCACCCCCCTCTCAATATCTTAAATATTCAACAATTTGAACATAAGTTCAGTGTATCATCCGGAGATGGAAAAACAAACTGAAAGGGTCGACCAAGTTCTTAGAGATCTACTAAGGATGTATTGAATAGATCATCAATACAAGTGGGAAGATTACTTACCATTGGTTGAGTTTGCATACAAAAATTCCTATCATTTTGCAATCAAGATGGCTCCATTCAAGGTATTATATGCTAGAAAATTTTAAAATCCTATAAGCTGGAATAAGCTAGAGGATAGGATAAGCCTTGGGTCAGAGATGTTATTAGAAATGGAGGAACAAGTAGGAATTATTAAGTAGAGACTAGCAAAAACCAATGATAGGAAAAAAATCTATGTAAATTTTAAGTGAGTACCCAAAAATTTTGTAGTAGGGGAAAAGGTGTTGTTGAGGGTTAAACCTCATAAGAGTTCCATCAAGTTTGGAAAGTCATCCAAACTAGCTCCACTCTATGTAGGTCCTTTCAAGGTTCTTGAGGAAGTAAACCCCGTCACCTATCGAATTGCATTGCCACCAACTCTTGTCAAGATGCACAATGGGTTTCATGTCTCATACCTTAAGAAGTATATACCAAGGGATAACCATGTTATTGATTGGAGTAATTTATAGGTACAAGACCTGGGAGTGGTAAAAATTAAGTCTCTCAAGGTGCTCAAAACATGTAAGCTTCACTTACGTAACAAAGAGGTTCTACAATGCAAATTCTAGTAGGACTAGTGTGTAGAAGATTCTGCCACTTGGAAAGACTATGCTGAGATTAAGAAAAAGTTTCCTCGTGTCTTACATGCTTTTGAGAATTCTTAAAAAAATAAATTGTGTTTATATTTATAGAATATATCTATTTTTTTTACTTAAAATCATCGGGGATGATGATTCACAAGGGACATATATGTTACGCCCTATTGTGTTACTAATTTACTTTTACCTAGTTGGGTGAAAATGCTTTAAATGAATGTATTTTTGCTTTATGTATTTTGGAAATATGATGATTAAATGTTTGATTCAATTTTATGTTATATAATTATTTTGATTGTGAAATATATGATGCAAATGAATGTATTGTTTTTGGCTAACTACCGGTACAATGTACTAAGATGGATGTTGAAACAAAATCAAGCCTCTAGAAGAGATGGGAAGTATCACTCAAGAGAATAACTTGGTCTAGTAACCTTTAATAGGACCTAACTAAGCTTCCAAGCACTCACTTCTAGTTTGGTTGAGTTGGGTCAATAGCTTGGGAATAGTAAGATACCTTTAGTTTTGTTTGTGCTTGATTAGAGTAGGTTGTGGTTTTATCTATGTGCATTCTTGTTTTGGGGTTAGAAGTGTTTGAGTCTCCTTTTAAAGTGTGAGTTCTTCATGTGTTTTTATTTAATTGATGATAGATATATATAATATATATATGAATATATGTATATGTCAATGATAAACTCATACACATGAGTAAATACATGGATGAGTATACGTAGATAGATCTATCTACGCATGATCATGGATGTATCACCCATATGCATGGGAATATCGGTTGGACAAAGATACAATATATATACCAATCAATGGGTTTGGAAATATGTGTTTTAAATGTGAGGTGATGATATATATGTATATATATTATGTATGTTCATATATATATATATATATATATATATATATATATATATATATATATATATATGTATGTGTATGTATTCATTAAAAGAAAACGTACATACAAATATATTACTATATATACATATGTATATATAAATAAATAAATATGCATATATTAATATTATGTGGAATATATAAATATATGTATGTGTTTTCAAATATCGAATGGAACATTATATAATCATATAGGATGATATATATATATATATATGTGTGTGTGTCATGGTATATATATAATATATAAATATTTTAATAGTGTTGGAAGAGTTTATAAAGTGTGGAGTATATAGTGCCATGCATATGATAATACAAAGTGCAACAAGGAAAGATGGCGCATATGATAGAAAATTTGTATAAAGATTAAAGTGACGTGTTAAGCATATAAAAATAGCGCTTAGTTAAAGTGCATAAGGATAAAGTAAATCAGATTTATGAATTGCTAATACTTAGTCAACACTATCAATGTTGTGAGAAATATAGCGTGTAAACCATGTTTGACTTAATAAGGGTATATGTTATAATGTGGCACCAAAATATTAATATGGCTTGCATTTAGGAGTCTATTTTGAGTTTTTTCTCCGAAAAATGAGGCAAATAAGGAAATAAAGAATAATTCAAGAGTAATACTGGATGAAGTAAGTCAACTTGTAGAGTTTTTAACCTTTCTTTTTTGAGTGAATAATTTGTTGTCCATTGAAGGAGGCGGTTAGTTATGCATTTCTTCTGAGTCATTATTTCAGAAACCTCCATCTTTCTTTCTTCTTGCTGAGTCGATATATTTTATTGAGAAGTGTCATTGTATTTTATTTACTTGAGGTTAAAACATAGTTAAAATTTTGAGTAAACCAATGGGTATGTTACATTATGGAAAGGATGGACCAAACTTTAGTAGAAAGAGCTAGAATTATGTTAAGTAATGCATAGTTGGATAGATGATTTTGGGTATAAGTTATGAGTATTTTTATTTACTTGATTAATAGATATCCTTATAATTCTCTTTATTGACACCTTATGAAGTGTTGATAGGTAAGAAACCTTATCACATTTAATAGTTTTTCTATGAAGATTTTATTTATATGCTAAATAAAATCATTCTAAGTTGGATCCAAAAGCACACAAATGCATTTAATTGGATATGGTGAGAATGTTAAAGGTTATAAGCTTTTGAATCCTCTAACCAAGAAATTTATATATTCTAGAGATATGATTTTTAGATAACTTAAATCCATTCTTGATCTTGAATAGCCAAAAGATAAAGAAAGAAAAAAGATAGTGTATTTTGAAATCAAGCAAGAAGATAGACACATGGAAGAACAAAGTGATGGATTAGAGGAAAAAGAGGAAGAAGAGTGTTTAAGCAAGATTTATGAGCAAGATGAATTTAAAGTTACTAAAGAGGTTGAGCACGTAGAAGTTCATAAGAGGAATAATTAATCCACCCTTGAGAAGATTTAAAATAAATCAAAATATAGTTGATAGGTATAACCCACTAGATTTTTGTTGTGTATTTACTTTATTAAGTATTAAAAATAGAGCTAGATCCTATAGGGAAGCTATTTTCGTAAATGATAGTGAGTCTTGGTAGAAAGCTATGTAGGGGAGATGATGGATTTAGACTCTTATGGAATTAGAGATCTTGTTTTATTTCCCAAAGGTAGGCTATAGAATGTAAATGGGTCTACAAGAATGAATTTGGAGCAAATAGATTGGAGTACAAGGCTAAAATATGGCCAAGGGATACTTCTAGAGAGAGGGAGTTGCTTTTGGTAAAAATTTCTCTCCCATTGATAAATTATCTTCAATTAGATTTATTTTATGCATAAATATTACTAATGATTTTAAAACTAGGCAAATGATGTTAAGAATATATTTTTTGCATTGAAATTTAGAAGAGGAAATTTGTATGCAACAATCAAAAGGATTTGAGGTAAAAGGGAGGGAACACTTGGTTTGTGTATTGAAAATAACTCTTTATGGTTTGAAACAATCATCCCATAAGTGGTATCATGAATTTGATTCTTTATGCTAAAATTGGGGTTTTTAACAAGTGAAGAGGTTCATTGTATATTAGATGTATTGATCATATGCTAATTTTTGCATGTGGATGACATTATGTTATTCAGTAACACCAAGGGTATGATTAATTAATTGAATGCTCAAAATTTAGATGTATTTGATATGAAGTATTTAGGGGCAGCTAGGTACATATTTACATTGGACGTATTATGAGAACATAAAGCTTTGGTTCTCTCAAAGTAAGTATGCAAGTACTATTTTGTATAAAATAATATTTAGGAGTGTAATCCAATTAGAAATTTTATACCAATTAGCACTAATATTACATTAGATATGTGTCACAAATGTGAAGATGAATTTGAGAATATGTCTAATGTGTCATATCTTAGTGTAATAGGAAGTTTTATGAATGCAATTATTTGCACTAGGCTATGTATTGCCTAAGTAGTGGGAGTATTGAGCAAGTTTATGTTTAACCCTGGTAAAGAGCATTATAATTATGTGAAGAGGGTGCTAAGATATTTGTATGGTATTTTTTATCACTTTTGTTTTATTTAGTATTGATATTGTGAATAAGAATTTGGACATATATGGTTTTTTAGGTGCATATTGGGCACATGACTTGGATAGTTTAAGGTCCACTAGTGATCATGTTTTCTCTTTATTTGGAAGTAGAAAGAGTTGGAAGTATAAAAGGCAGATGTGATTTCTTTATGCACCATAAAAGTAGAATATATGATTTCTAAACATGTCCCTTGGGGGTGGTTTGTTTGTAGAGGCTTGTTATAAGTATTAGTTTTGATTGTAATGTTGTTAGTATTATATGTGATAAAAGTTCTATTTGTTTGGCTAGAATCCTATGTATCGTGCTCATAGTAAACATTTTGATTTTAAGTAGAAATTTTGTGAAAGATAATTTAGAATGATAAGCTCTTGGTATAAAAGGTTAAATATATGGATAATGTTACAAATTCTCTTACAATTTTAGTGATCATATATAAGTTCACTTGGTGTAGGAAGGCCATGGGTCTTGATACTTGTACTTAATTATTTTTATTTTCCTTTGGATATATTTACAATGTATAATGTCAAGTGTGGAGAGTGTTAGGATTAAGGTATCATTTACCTTGCAATCCTAGTATTATTCATGTGTCTCGAATATTTTTAGAAAGTGTCCTTAGAAAAATAAGGTGCAATTGGAAATTAATTTTGTAATTTTTATTTTCTCATAATCTTGATATTAGTTTTTATTATATTTGTGAATAAGGTGGAGTTGGTGGTGATAATTACAAACCTATTTTTAGTAATCTCTCAACTTGGGCATGAGAATTGAGTAGTAGATCATCTTGGGTGTTATTGGTGGGTCTCATATTATTTGGGTGATGATTTAAGATATGAGCCACTATGGAGTTGTTATAAGTCAAATACATTATCTATTATTAGTATATAGGCTATTTTTTCTATTCATAGCTCATTGAGAGTTGCAATTACTATTTTTAGATGAGCCTCTTCATTGTAGATGTGGGGTTTCTTTAATTTTACCATGTTTTAATAGTACACTGTTCTAGGAAACCATTTGTGGTATTACTCTCTCATTTTATATAAGTTTTAGGTATGAGCTAATAGTTTTATGAATTATTTAATAAGTACTCTCGTGTTGCTAGATTGAAGACTTAGGAGAAGGAATATTATTACATTGTACTCTTATTTTGGACTTAATACAATCTTAGCCTCTTTTTCTTGGTGTATATTTTCACTAAAAGTTTTTTCACTGTTATTAATGATTGAATAAGTGATGTTGATAGAAAATGAAGGCTCCTTGTACTCCATGGGTACATAAAAACATGATTTAAGGTGGAATTGAAGTACAAAAATGATGGTAAACAATGACATGGAGGCTTGGACATCCCTATAATAACTAAAATCAAATATTTTCATGATTGCTTTAAAGAGGTGCATGTTTCCTTCTTTGACCCGACCCATAGTTGGTATATGAGCCTTATTTTTTATTTGTACAAAGATGGAAAAAATGGTTTGGAGAGGACCAAAGATGAAAAAAATAAGGTAGCAAGGGTTTTAGTCCTAGTGAAGGGAAATGTATTTTTATTATATTTTAACAATCTAAGTTCATCCCAAATATTTAATAAATTCATTATATCTATGATTTTTTTGTAAAAATGTGGAATCAACCTTGATTGAGTCTCTCCATTGCATTGTGCTCATTTTTAGATGTATTTGTGATTAGTTGGCTAGTTAGATGACTATAAAAACCTTGCAAATATTTTGCATGGTGTCTTTTTACAATAATAAAGGAAATATTTGGGCTTGTTTATGAATTATTAAGTAGACTCCTAATTTTTTAAAATTTTGTCATTTATTTGAATGCATGTGTTGAACCTAGTTTACTTATGTATTTCAAGAAGTATAGTCTTCAGCAAAACCTTCATTAAGGTTTCAATGTAGGTTTTTTATTTTCCTTATGTTAGGGGTATTTCTTTTTAGCTACACATTATTTAAAATTTCTTATGTTTATTAGGTGTGGTTAATATGAGGACACATGGTGAAATACATCAGTTACATTTGTCACTCTCACCCACACATGGGTAGTTGAGGTACTCACCCTCTTTTGGCTTGTTGTGACACATCTCATAACCACTATTTGTATTTACCTAAGTAGGTTATGGGGTAGTTTGATTTCTCACCCTCTTTTGGCTTTATGTGCCACCCCTCATAACCTCTCTTTTATCTTTACCTAAGGAGGTTATGCCACATATTTTTTTAATTTACCAACTAGGTAAAACCTCCCATCTTTTATGGGTAGTAGGAGTTAATACACCTCTTGGATGTATATACCCTTTTTTTCTATATATACAATAGTCTACTCTCACCTTCACTAGTTCGGTGATAGCTCCATGAGAGTACTAAGTATTCTCAAATTTTGTTTCTTTATTTCTATATTTCTCTCTTTTTATATTCTATCTCCATTCTACTATTTTTTATCTTCGATCATGTATCGAATAGAGTGCATGTGATCTATGATCGACATTAGATCTTGGCTCAATTCTCACTTCTCGAAGAATCTAACATGGTATCAGAGTGGGTTTGTCTACAATAGCTTACTTTGTTATTTGATTTTTTTAAGAGATTGATACTAATAGATAGCTTTAAATATTGTTATCAAAAACTTAGTATGCTCTTCTCTTGCAACCTCAGATGATCTAGAGAATTACTTTTTATGCTAGTTTGCATATTTGTGTTCTTGTGAGATCTGGGTGATTACATAATCTTGATAATATTGGAGGCATTTTTAACATTTGTGGAGTGTCCAAAAGGTTTGAGAAAGTCAAATTTGACTTTTATTTCACCATGATTAGAGATTGGAGGACACGATAACAAATCAGAGTGAAGAAGTTGAATTTTTTTATTGGATATGTTTTCATTTTTGTTTCATAAATCCATCTTCCACTCATTGGTAAGAAAAATGATTTATGGGTTTTGTTCCTTGGGTCGAGAAACCATTCGGGTATTTGTTAATTTTTGTATAAAATAATAAATTTATGGAAATTAAGTCAAAATAAGCATGAGTCATTTTTCACAAGTAGATTCAACATCTTTTTTTCAAAAGTGCAAAACTTTTGCCTCAAGTGTTAGATTTTCACAAACAAATACTTGATGGAAAGCTGGAAATGAGAACTTTCCATCCATAAAGGTCTTATTAAAATTATTCCATTTTCTATAAAATATTGCAAGTTGAAGTTGTTTCACTTTTTCTCTTCAATAAGCCATATATTTTGCCTCTAAACTCCAATTTCAAGAACAAAAAGGCATTGGAAAGGTATTGAAGAGTAACACATAGATACAAGATTTTTATCTTCTGGTTGTATTTCAAAAAAAATTGTATCAAAAATTATAATATGATAGAAGGCCTTGTAAACACAGTAATTATAAAGTTCCAATCTTGTAATATTTGGGGGGTGATTTTTGAGGCTATTAGAAAGAAAGGGGGGTATCTCATGTGTCTTATTTTTCACACTTTTCTTTCTCCTTTGTAGTCTACTTTTAGACACTCATGCATGGATCAAAATTTATTGTCTTAAATCCATATAACTATTTTGAATGTAAATATAAGATGATAATATATCTTAAAATACATGGATATCATCAGGTTATAATGGGACTTGAAACTAAACCTCAAGATGTTGTAGAAAAGACAAAATGGTTTAATAAATGTGATGAATCCTTTGGTACTTTGTGTATGTCAATCTCTCTTGACCTCCTTTTTCACATTGAATCTACCACTACACCAAATTTTGTGTGTACCACTTTGGAAACCCTCTTTAGTAAGCATGATGAATTAAGGGGTCATTAGTTGGAGAGAAAAATCATATGATTGATTCCTTGTAATTTTGACACCATACAATAATTCTTCACAAAATTCAAATCTATTAGATTGTGATTGGAATAGTGTGTAATTAAGAAGGATGATAAATGACTGATCTTGAGCATTCTTTCTAAGTTTGGTCCTAACTATTCTATATTTGTTTCTACATTCTATGCTACAAAATGTACCCTAGGTTCCACCTAAAAAATTCCCCCTCTAGATGAATTTGTTGCAGAACTCACTAGGGAGCAGAAAAAATTGGTTGTAATGGGTATAATTAAACTCTCTAAGTCACATTCCCTAGTTGTTAATCATGGTGGAGTTTCCAAGCATCTAACATTGTTCCAATAGCTACCACACCATTTGTTTAGTCATAACATCACCCATACAACAATTATTTTCTTAGATATGCATTTATTACAGTCTGATTTCACATTATTTAGGCCACCACAGACAACACCCTTGTTGAAACTCATTGATTGTGTTGCAAAATACTTGTCAGGAGTTGGATATTTTCATTTGTAAGTGGAATTACATCACTTTTGTGATGGTATTTGAGTTGATCATAAATGATTTCACCAACCATACAATAGTGGCACCATTGGTAGCAAGATAAGTTTAGAGTAATTTAGGGTTTCAATAATGAGAGGTTTAAAACCTAAATTTTCAATTTAGAACCTAGGACGTGTCTCAAACTAATCTAGGGTTTCGACACAAAGAGGTTCAAAACATAAATTTTCTATTCAAAACCAAGGGCACGACTCGAAGCTATAATTTCAATGGGTGACATAAATTCTAAACTTATACGCAATTTCAAACCACTATATAGCAACTAAAAAGCATGCAAACCAATTCAACTGAAAGACATAATGAATATTTACCCTAATTCAAGATAGTTGGGTAAATTATAGAGAATGTCATTTGTTTATAGTTTTACTTGTGGCTTTTTCGCTTGTAGGAAACCCTAATATTATTTTTTACCGCGTTGAACTCTAGAATGCTCTTCTTGATCTCTTGGATGCTTCAAAATCATTTACAATCTTCACTTATGTGAAAATTTGATCTTTTATGTGCATTTATGTCAAGATTAGGCAGTTATGGATGTCTTTTCTACCATTACTACTCACTCATGCAAAGCATAACGACTCTCATGTTCACATCTTTGATTTTGAATATCATTTTTCAATCTCCTTGTGAGATGGCACTTTGGACGACTCAAATTGAGTCAACAAGGTTTGAATTTTCGTCACCATCGTTCACCTTATATCCTTTGGCCAATGAAATTTTGCCAGCTGGAATTTTGACTCATTTGTTCTATGGGCTCCACCTTCTTTTCCAAGTAGCAGAAGAAATCCATGCGCCATTCACCCGCTAACCTCGCTACTTTTCATTAGACATTATTTTATTCCTATGGGGTGAGCAGGGAACAGTTGAGATTAAATTTGAACATTGCATGTGGATTTTTGATTTAAAACCTTAATTCATTGGGTATGTGAGTGGAGATTGGTCCCCACACCTATAGTAGAACACGCGTCTTCAACCCGTTGACCCCACAACATTTCAAAAATTATTATTTTATTCTCATGGGGCTAGCAGGGAATGACCGAGATGGAATCCTCTTATCTAACAGTCGGAAAATCTGTACATGCATAAAAGTTAGTTTTAAAGACGGGGTCCCAAATAGGTCAATGAGACAAAGACCCTTAAGATTAATGACTTAAGACTTAAGTCATTCTTCACTTAGAAAATATTTTTGACTAACTTAGGAAGATTAAAACAATGGTAATGTTGGTCCTTGGATGACTGATGAACCTAGACCAAGGGGAACAACTAGGATCAAATCCTTAGATCCAACCGTCAACAAATCTTAACCATTGATTTGAACACTTTTAGTCATCAATACCTTTGAGCAGTGGTAGGACCTGCCAAAAGGGTGTCCAGGTGTCGCCTACCCTATCCCACCGGCTCCTTAATTTGATTAATTTAATCCCGCGAGATGGAGGGGAACCAATAGAAAGCAGTCAATGGGACCCGCCAAGCATAACAAAGGATTTTAATAAGCACGTGCACTTATTACATGAATTAAAATGGGTTGCCTACCTAGGTTTATAACATGAACAATATTGAGTGAATATTAAAAACCAAACTTAAGGAAAGAACAAGAATTAAATAATTTTATGACCCGCATAAGACAAGGCAAGACTTATAAGGATTCTACGGGTAGCAATCGTGAACACTAGGCTCAAGGGGTCGGTGAGTAAATAGATGCAAAGGCACAAGATATGACTTAAGAGACTGGAAATGGGTTAAACCCGTTCAAATTTGAATTCGATTATTAGAATGTAGGTAAAAGGAAAAGACACTATCATATCTTTAATTTTTAATACAATATCAACCTATCTTGCTCTACACTATTGTATTCACTATCATCTGACTCAAAATAATAAATGGTTATTTATAAGTTAATGTTATGGATGTTGAACTGTTAGCTTAGGTTCAAGGAATGGATTAATATTCCTTCCAGTTATTTATCAAAGATTGTGTGAATGGCAATGCAATAGGAGTTTATAAGTAGTGTGATAAGTTTCGTTCTTTAAAAATGATGCAAAATAACATAACAATTTCAATACCATGGAATACAATATAAAATATAAAATATCACAATTTGATGGAATACAATATAAAATATCATCAACTACGGTTTGGAATATGATTTGAACATGAAGTGCAGTATAAAATAAAATACCATGAAGTGCAATGATTCACAATTTCATGGAATAAAATATAAAATATCATCAACTATAGTTTGGAATAATGGAAATTGATTCGTGAAGTGCAGTATAAATACCTAGAAGTTGTTAATTCACTTCCATTTCCCAAATGGAGTCAAGGTCCTAAAACTGA
Source organism: Sequoiadendron giganteum (assembly GCA_007115665.2). NCBI lineage: Eukaryota > Viridiplantae > Streptophyta > Pinopsida > Cupressales > Cupressaceae > Sequoiadendron > Sequoiadendron giganteum. The sequence continues at coordinate 451,183,316 of CM021108.1, read as the reverse complement.
CATTCATCTTGAGATAAAGTAAAAGATTCATCTTGATTCTGAGTTCGCTCTTCATTTTCTTCGACCTGCGTCTTGAGTTCAACATTCATTATGTAATTTCTGTCAATGTCATTTGTCCCACTACCACTACCAGTACCAGCGTTTGGAATTAGAGTGTTGCACAACTTGGTCCCTCTGCTTTCACATGTGGACCTCCAGATTGTGAGTGCCCTTTCAAAAGTAATTTTTTTGACATTATATTTATTTCTTTTCATCCTCAAGCAAATTTCCAAATTCTTGTCTAGTTTTCTTCTTAATTTTGATTTCAAAAATGCCAATGTACTGAAAACTCTCTCATCCTCCACTGACCCCAATATCATTTTTTGACATAAATCAACAAGTTTGAAATATTTTGATATCAGATCACACAATATTTCACTCTAACCTAAGTTTTTCCAAACCTTTGTTATTGATCCCAGTTCAAAGGCCTTCTCCATGTACATGGAATCATACTGGTCCCTCATAGCTATTGAAAAATTCTTACATGTTTGTCTAATTTTAGTTGCATTTAAAATTCCTTCTATTGTCTGCTCATTGTATGTTACACTTTTTGAAAATTGTTCGATCAAGATTTTTACTTTATCATGAAAATATTTTGGGTTATCTCGGTTTACCCAAAATTGAGGATACACAATACCCATGGCTTCAAGTATTTCATTTCGAGGGAATCTTTCATAAATATTTGAGGAAAGAGATTTTGCAATTTCATTCAAATTATCACTAATAGATTTATCAATGTCGTTAAAATATTCCTCGTTAACAACTACTTCTCTGCTAGAGCACCTAGCTATCTTACAATAGTACATTGGTATCTCATATCCACGTACATAGATACATAAGTGCCCGCTTGCATTAAACTATAAATAATTATTAGGATTACTCAAATCAATAATTTTCTGCCACATGAAATAATTTGGGCTTTTTTGCATTAGATCTAGATATAGATGATTAAGGGCCAAGCATGTATGTTTACGTAGATTGGAATATTTATAAATATACATAGTTTTGTGTTGGGCTTTCTTCACAAGAATTTTTATTACATCTATCATGGGGAGAAGACTAGCTAAAGCCAAGAGTGTCTCTATATCTCTTAACCTATGTAAGAGGTAAAGAGATTTGTCTAATATGTTGTGATGCTCATACATTACTCCAATCAAAGATTGATATTATGAAAGAACTCGTTGTGTTGGTCCATGCAGGGAGATCCATCTGGTATCGACATCCTTGAGAAGCTTGTTTCTTGGTGTTATTCCATCAGAAAATTTTTGAAATTCTGCGAAATGTTTGGGACTTCGGCGGAAGTATGCATGTATCTCACAGACTAGATTTTCAGCTTTTAGTATTGTAGGAAACTTGCTTAAAATTTTGAATGCTAAATTCATTTTGTGGGTCATGCAGTGAATGCCAAGCATGTATGGTGCATAATTTGTTTGTAACTTTGTGAAAACACCGCTCCTTTGACCTTGCATCATTGCAGCTCCATCAACTCCTACACACACCAAATTTTTGCTAATTTTCAACTCATCCATACCTGCAATTTCATTCAAAGATTTCTTGACTAGTTCAAATAGATTTTGTGATGTTGAATTGTCCTTCATTTTATGAACATAGAGAAGATGAGCTTAGCGAACATGTTTTTCTACAATATACAAATGCATACAGACTCAAGAAGTATTGTCTACCATAGTAACTTCATCTAAAGATAATACAATGAAGTTTGACTATTTTACTTTCTCCTTTAAAACTTCCTTTTCCACTGTAGCAAGATAGTTTTCCCATTCCCATCCAACGTTTACTGACCAATGTGAGAAGGGAAAGTGAGGAACACCCAAAAAAGATAATAAACTAGAATATTCTAGGTAGTTTTTCATAGGATGCCCTCTAGACAAAATATGAAAAACAACACTCATCTGAACAATTTCGAACAGATTTGCTCCTTCAATTGCTTTTTCAAATTGAACCTCAACTGTACCTGGACATGCAACAAGCTTCAACATTCTTTTCTTATGCTCTTCATATTCTACACCATACTTAACATGAAGACATTCTTCCTTTGATTTTCATCATATGACTGATTGTTCCTTTTCGTCTATGATTTTTTTTTCATAACTTTACTGATATGCTTTTGTATAGCATTAAGCTTTAGCTGCAACTTCTTGTCTCTTCTACATTTCCAACTACAAATCATACACATGCATTTTGTTTCACTTTCAACATAATTTTCTTTCCCCATTGGTACAATGAATGGGTACTTTGACAGCCAACCAAGTTGAAAATTCCTTGTCATTTCCCACTTGCACCCCATTTTTTTATTTTCCTTTTATTTTCTTGCTACCAACATCATCCTGATCCAAGTCAATTATCTCATTCTGGCTAACCAAGGTATCCCTTGGAACATCTTTTGCGGTATTGCCATCCTCATTTGATACATTTTGATTTAACTCAATGACAATCTCACCTTCACCATCCGATGGTGGTGAGGTATTGTGAATGCCTTCTTCATTAATATTCGATGGAAGAGTTGATGATGTAGCTCCATCTTGATCTAATGGATCAGAAGCATTGCCAATTCCGAAGTAAGATTGTATGGTACCTCTACGTTTTGGGAATTTTGATGGCCTCCAAATCCCTTCAACACCTTGAGGAGCCTTACCCTTGTTGTTTGACATAATGATCTCTCACTTCGAATAAAAGCTGGAAAATGATGTCTTCTTGTTTAAGAAGGACAAAGAATATAGATCTCATTCCCTACTCAATATCATCTTTCATATTGAAGCAAGAATGGAAAAGAGATAAAGAAATATTATTACTAATAACACTATGAAGAAATGATCACTCACCTTTAATTCTACATTTTCAACTTTCACTGACTTCTGAATCGAGAACCTCAAAACTAAACAAAATGTGTAAGAATAAATGACAGTTTCGATTGTATTTATATGAATCCATATTTGGTGAATCTCGTGTGCTTATACAATGATAGATTATAATTTTCAAGGCGAAATATGTCCTCAAATGTAATTATTTTTTAATGTTATTGGTGAAATAGGTCCTCACAAGCAACTATTTATAAATTTTAATTGGTGAAATGGGTCTTCACAAGAAACTATTTTTAAGTTTTAATCGTAATTGGCGAATGGACATGCATTGGACCAATAATTCATAAATTTCGGGCGATTTGGACACCCTATTGGGTGTGATTAATTCACCAATTTTGACTTGGTCGATTTCTAGAATTTTCCAATTGGCGAAGATTCACCACTAAAGTTTTCACTGCTATTAAAATGTGTCTCATTTTTCAAATTCCTTCCACACCATATGGCATGGTCCACACACTCCCTAAGGTAACATTTTCATTGCATTTTAAACTCTAAGTATTCCATAATGGGTGTGGCCTCTTTCCCATATGCCTGCATTTTCTCTCAACTTCTCACTTTGTCCTCTAACCGCCCCCACCATACATTCTTGTGTGTATTTGTTTTAATTTTTTTTCATGGGTTTTAGTGACTATTCCTTTTCCTGGGGCATGTCCTTTCTATCCATTTGGTTGCTCCTTGGTCTTCTTGTTTTCACTCATTGTGGCATGCCTGTTTTATTTTATCTATGGTTGCTAATAACATTTATTTATTTATTGTTGATAAAATAACCAACTATTGTTTACTTCACCAAACTCAAATTACAATGAAATACAAGGAGAGATTACACTTTGCAAAATCAAGAATAATCATTAATTTTTTCACAACAAATGATCTTGAACTAGAAATATAAATCGAACTATGACATTTTGTCAAATGAAAATGACAAAAATGTTACTTTACTCTACCTCTTTAAACTATAGATCCGAAATTAAATTGCCAACCAAAAAATGAAAATCAAACCAAAACACTAAATTCAAACTGAAATATTTTTTGGTTGATGTTGATTGTGCACATACCCGGATGCTCCTGCATCAATTTTCATGGTTCTAAATATGTTGGAAAGTTATTAAACATATCTAGGGATTTGTTTTTATTAAAGGTAAAAAATGGGTTTTGAAGGGGCCCAAAACCAATGACTTGTTAATTTTGATTGGGCTAGAGATAGAATAACTAGAGATCAAGTAATAATTATGTTTGTATTCTATTTGGAGGACCAATGACTTGGATTAATAAGTGATAGTATATAGTTATGTTGTATACTACTAAATAAAAGTAAATTCTTGCAAAAAAAAACTATGGATACAACATCTTTGTAATTGTATTGATTTTTAAAAAATTGTATTGTTGAATTGTGATGGTCATTTGCAATTTTTTGGGATAAATATCTTATTTATCATGCTAGAACGAAACATGTGCATGCATAATACCATTTTGTTAGGGAGATGTTTGACACAAGGAAGGTTCAAATGGAGAAAATTGATACTCAAGTAAATACTATTGATTCTTTGACAAAACTTGTAAGTCATACTAAGTTTTTATGTAGGGATATAATTGGTTTTTCTCTTTCCCATGCAAATATTAAGTCATATCAAGAGGTGGTTTATGCAAATATTACAACCAAATAATTGAGTATCCAATGTGAATAAACATGCCTTTTAGAAGAGTTGGACAAGTTAAGAATATGAGTTGTCATTGTGGAAAGAAGACTAGATGAAGCTATGAACCAATATAAGAGAAATGGTTTGATGCAAAAGAAGAAAAGCATAGGAAGCATGGTTTGACAACAAAAAGGTTGAAATTGCATCAATCTAGTAGAGTAGGGTAAAATGTGTTGGAAAAATTATAGAATGAAAGGAACAAACCTTGAATGTCCAAGAATAATAATAGTGCATGATTGAACATAAAAAGAAGACTATCCCATAGTTGGAGAGATGTGAAGGATTGAAGACTTATCTAATTCAATTACAAAAATGGAAGAATATGAGAAATCTATAGAAAAATAAATCCTTATAGAGGATATTGAAGTGCTGGTTGCTAAACCTAAAGAAGAGGAGGGGTGAAAATGTGTTCTTTAAAGGTCATAGAAGTGGAGGTTAAAAGGTGAAAGTGAATGCACATGACCTTGAGTGAGTACCAAGTAAAGAAGAAAATGGTGGTTGCATATAAGGGCCATATTAAAGGAAGGAAGAACAACAAAGAGTTAATGACAAGATGCAAGTGAAGCTAAAAATGGTGAAAATTAATTAGAATAATTAGTCCAAGGCATGAGAGTAAAGAAAAAATAAAAATAGAAAAGGAATATAAAAGCAAGAGAAAACAAAGCTTTGAGGAGATGACTAGTAGGTGGGGAAACCCCACACAAGGATGGAGAAAAAAATGAGTAAAGCTAGGTAAACAGGGTAGTTTATGGTCTAATAGATGGCTAGAAAAAAGAAAAGATACAAAGAGATGCTAAGGTACGTCACATGGTGAAACTTCACATCTTGGCCTACTTAGTAGGTCAAGAAGATGGTTCAGCCATCCAACTCAAATTTGTGGGCACTATGCCCACAAACTCTTAGCTAAGTTGTATGAAACAATAGCATCCTTGAGATATACTACAATCACGCGTCATCCAAAAAGATAAGGTGTTTTGTAGGTGCAATTAGATGAATAGAGTGAATAATCTTTCATCAAAAATAGCATTAAACATGATTTTAGGAAAATAACTCTTAGCTAAGGTGTATGACTATATTAACGTGAATTTGCACCCCTAGTGCAAATCCCCTTTTTTCCCTTTAACACCTTAGAAAATCAAAAGCGGAGGTTTAATTCCACTTAAGCCCGTTGCTTGCAGTCCACTTGGCACCTCATTTGTGTGTCGGTGGGGGTGTTTATGTCGAAGACACTCGCGTGGCGTGGAGACAACTACGTGATGCAAAAATGTCCGCGTAGCACACTTACATCCCTGGTAGATTCCTTCGACTGAGACTGCAGAGGCATTACATTTTTATTGGAAGTTGAAGAGTAACGCCCCTCTTCAGCTGGCCAACCCGAACATGGTCGTTTTTGCCTTCTCCTTCATAATCTTCACTCTCCCATCCATTTCCTTCTTCAACAGAAGTTTGGATAGAGTTTGGCAAGATCTTGAATCACTTTCTCCACCATTTTCATCCACTTCCAAACTTTGTAGCAACAACTCAAAACTCTGTCACTCCAACAAGATGAGTACAGGGCATACACCGTGGCAACAAAGGCTCAAGTCTCTCTCGTTCGCTCCTCCATAAGCCTTAAGCGCTCTGGATGGAGGTGGTAAGCTCCTCCCTTCTCTCCTTTCGCTTTTGATTGGGTAAGCACTTACTATTTTGTAGTGTTTCTTGCATACGTAGCTTGTAGTTCTTCCTTTATCATTATTTCTATCATTCCATACTTGGTTGTCCGTGGAGGTGGAAACACCAAGACATGGGGTCTGACTGAGGTAGGCCCCTATACAGCCCCAAAAACTTCTCCCTTCCTTGTGTGCAGGTCAAAAGAGCTAGGTGCAAGCTGGCGAGCATTCTACAAGATTATCTTTGTCACTTTGATGGTAATACATTTCCTTTATCATATACGTATTTGTGTTTCATTCATCTTAATCTCATTCTATCGTCTTAAACACCTCTAGACTAGGTTCTAGTAGTCTTCCTTCCTGAGTTAGAATCTTGTCATCTTGGTTCTTTGGTCGTACGGACACCAATGCACTTGTGAGACACTAAAGCACCGCACTGTCATCCTGGAACTACACTTTCTTCCTCAGACAGAGAGCTGCCTGAGACACGAATCTGATTCTAAAAGGTGACTCATCTGGTCCCCTTCCAACTTTCAGGATTGTAGGGTGATGAAAGGACATATAGTCCTCATCATTCTCATCCTCTTCCTCCTAACTACCCTTTTAGTTGAGGTGAGTTAGGGAAACCTTTCCACTCTTGGCCTTTCGTGACCTAGGGCCTTGTGGGTGGTCCCCCTCTCACATTTTTGGTGAACTTGGGGTGAACCATTTTAGTTTCATTTCGCAATAGTGAAAGACCTTTTCCTCGTGCTCTAGGAGTGTTGTAGGTGTGAGTGTTGTGAGGCTTTCGCCTTACAACCCAACCTGCGACCCCTAGTAGGCGTAGTTGGAAAATTCCAACGGTGTTGTGTGATGTGACCTTAATTGGGTCACTATCATATCTCGTGAACCTTAGGAGGCTCCATAGAAATACTGCTAGTGTGTGCAACCGCCTCTTTCTAAACCAACCTATCCCCTTTGCATAGACTATGAATAATGGTACTAGCATAACCTTCACTTCACAGGACCTGTCGATGGGTTTTAACAGAGATCTGTCTCCTCTTTACATTCCTACGAGGATAAATGGGAACAATGTAGTAGGTGTTCTTGTTGATCCAACATCGCAAGTGAATATTATAACTAAGGATATTGTGTTGATTAACTTCCCGCTTAAGGATGGGTATGATGCACCTGAATGTACCTTCCACACACATGACAACCTTTTCATACCTCCTATACGAAGTATCACCTTATCGGTCCTTGTGGGACCTAAATCCGTAAGCCTTAAGTTCGACATCATCCTGAGGTCCGAACTCTTTAGAGTGAAGCTGGGTATCCCCTGGCTAATAGCTATGAATGTAGTTCCCTCAGTCATACACAAGTGTCTGAATTTTGTTCATGGAGGTTTTGTGCATGTTGTCCATGACATCAGGTATAGACCATCGGTTGCGTGTGGCAGCTACACCTTAGATTACTTTTGGTTTGCATCCCTTGGTCCTCTCCCGCCTAGGAAGGACCTACAACGCACGTATCAAAACTATAAGAAGGGGCGTGCTAGGCCGAGAGTGAGATACCCTCCCTCGCCTTATGTTATTTCGTATAGAGCCTATCTAAAAGCTGACAGTAACATTGCTAAGGCATGTAGAAGGGAAGAAGAGAAGCAGTCTCGAGATCCTCCTTCTTCCTCTTCCACTGCCCATCTCAATGCTTCCTCTCGTCCTAGCATGGTATCGTCTACTTCTGTCTCGCGCTTGTGAGAAAATCCCATGGTGCCCGTTTGGTGAAAGGCCAAGTGCCATGTATTCGAGCTTCCTATCCTACCCATGGAACTTAGGCCCGTTCAGTATGGTAAATAGAAAGTCCTCTGTGGAGAGTCCTCTCTGTCTCGACCTCTATGGCCTCCTACTGTCCCTATCCCTAAGACACTGATCGAGAAGAGGCTCATCACCGAGGCATTAGAGATGACTCCTCCCGCCGTTTCCAAACCTACCTCTTCTGCTCCCATTCAGGAGTCTCCCCTTCCACTAGAAACAACCATGGAGGACACTCCCATGACTGAGCAGGATCCTTTCATCCCTTCAGTAGTTTTGGCTTCTAGTTCGAAGAGCCGTAGAAACTGCCTTGCGCGTGAGCGTAAGCACTGACGAAAGGTTCTCCTGGCCGAGCAAGCCTCCTTATAGAAGGAGGAAGAGAAGACTGCACCTCTTGCAATGTCTTCCTATCTCCCCCCTTATGTCCTTGTTCAACCTTGTTTCGTACCTCTTTCGACTCCCATTGTGAGCGCACCTGCATCTAGAAGGGTGCAAGTGTTTATTGCTCCTTTTGCAGAGCCACCCCTGCTGACTTCCATTTCGGATGTCTTGCCTTTTCCAAAGCCCATGGACATGGCGAACACTTCAGTTGTGTTTGTTGTGGTTTTTTCCTCTTCTCCCTCAATCCTTGCTTCATCTATGGGGAGTTCACCTCCTCCGATGAAGAAGAAGGTAGAGCGTGGTCCCTCCAGTAATGGAGGACGTAAGAAGATCCCACCTTCCCCGAAAGGTGCCCCCAAATTGACTTGTTCTATCCTAGTCACGAAACTAGTCCCAACCTCCCCCGATTTTGTCACTGCTCTCGAGTCCCTCAATGAGCCAAGCAGTGAACCTTGGGTGCAAGCTCTTCTGTCCGCTAAGGTAATTCATGGCACTCCTGTTAAGTGCATGTTTAACTCGTTGGACAAAGTTGCGACCATGTCAACGATTTTCGCTAGGTCGTTGACCCTGGACCCACAGGAGCTGAGCGACAGAGACCTTACAGGTCCCTCTACCTTAGCCCTTGTTGCGAGAGGATAGGAAGCTCTTCCTCTTAACATTACATCATTTCAGGCTTGTCACCCTTCCTACGATGATCTAGAGTGGGAAGCTGACAACCTCTTGGTCGACCAGTGTTAAGGGGAGACCCTCTTTTTGATCTTTAGATTAGATGTGTGTGTGTTGTAATGTGTTCCCCCATGATTGTGCTCTATGTGCCTAGATGACCCTCGTCACCCCTATTGGTGCTTGGATACAGGAGTGGTGTTTGTGCTATAAACCTTCCTCCATATGTATCTCTATTCTTCCATGTTTTTGATTGACTTTCCATAAATTGGGGACAATACAAAGCGTCAGGAGCATTTCGGCCTCCTTCAATGTTGACCCAATTTTTTAATTTTACTCTGTCTTCTCGTGCATTCCTCACATGGCTTGATATAGTAGGGGGTTGATGAAAATTCATTTATATACTATTATTATACTTATATATATTTATGAAGCAATTCTGACCCCAAAATATCATGCTACCTCTGTGTCCTTTATGTGTGTTCTCTTTCTCTCTTCTTTGCTTGAGTTGTCCCTTTCATGTGTGAGAATGTTACTTCTACACTTTATGGTCCTTAGGAAACACATTCGTTGCCAAACAAATCTTTCCTCAAAGACCTTCCACACACTTCTTTGTTGAAGTCGCATTCTCAACTTGAAACCCTAACGGAACGTGTTTCCTTCATCATGGGTTCGTAAAGAAAGGACATGGAAATCCTCCTCTGAAGCGGGAACGGTCTTAGTCTTCCCCTCACACGAGCACATCTCCTTCCTTTCGAATTCCTTGATGAAGTGAACATCTTTCAAAAGGATTCCTTGATGATGAATCGATTCGAGAAGGAAGACGTTAACTTTAGAACAATGTGTCCCTTGAGTGGACACCTCCTCTTCACGCTGGGTTCCTAAGGGACCCCTTCGCAAAGTTTCAAACGATTTCTTGACATCTAGTCCGAGGGCAGCCTAACTAGACCAGTTTCACATTTTCTTGCCTAGTTTAGGGGCAACCCAACTAGACTTCACTTTACATCCTTGCGTCTAGCTTGGGGGCAACCTAACTAGACCTACTTCACATTTTGACATCTAGCTTGGGGGCAGCCCAACTAGACTTTACCTTTCAAACAATGTGTCCCTTGAGTGGACCCTCCTTCCTTTTGAAGGGTTACTGAGGGACCCCTTTGAAAGTCTTACAACTTAGCGATGGTCTATGTGACTGTCCATTCACTGGCCTACGTGGCCGCTTCCTAATGTGTTATATCTGCGGGTAAACATGTCGCCACCTTTGACTCTGTGGAGTCCCTTCTACTCGGTCTCCCTCATGTGAGAGTTCTTGTGGGATACCTTCCTTGCAAGTCTACGGGTATGTAAGGTGTTGTTCTTGGTTTCCTTCATATGAGAGTTCTTGAAGGATAACCCCCCTTGCAAGACCGTGAGTCTGTAAGGTACTTTTGTACTTCAGCTTTATGGTTCCGTGAAACTATAAGGCCTTCTCCTGCACTTCTAAGTTTGCCAGACCGTGTTTTTCTTCCTCGTCAGTTCAGGTATACATCTCTTACTCTGCTACTCCCTTACTACTCTACTTTACCAAAGCACTCATCAGTACTTGTGCTCGCTAAAGTGGGGGAAAAATGTATTAACATGAATTTGCACCCCTAGTGCAAATCCCCTTTTTTTCCTTTAACACCTTAGAAAATCAAAAACGGAAGTTTAATTCCACTTAAGCTTGTTGCTTGCAGTCCACTTGGCGCCTCATTTGTGTGTCAATGGGGGCGTTTTTGTCGGAGATGCTCACGTGGTGCAGAGACGACTATGTAGCACACAAACATCTGCGCGACACGCTTACGTCCTTAGCAGATTCTTGCGGTTGAGATTGCAAAGGAATTACATTTTCAATTGGAAGTCAAAGAGTAACGCCCCTCTTCGGCTAGCCAACTCGAACATGGTTGTTTTTGCCTTCTCCTTCATAATCTTCACTCTCCCATCCATTTCCTTCTTCAGCAGAAGTTTGGATAGAGTTTGGCAAGATCTTGAATCACTTTCTCCACCATTTTCATCATTTTCCAAGCTTTGTAGCAACATCCTTCACTCCATTGCAGCAACTCAACACTATGTCACTCCAACAAGGCGAGTATAGGACATACACCATGGCAACAGAGGCTTGAGTCCCTCTCATTCGCTCCTCCACAAGCCTTGAGCACTTTGGATGGAGGCGGTAAGCTCCTCCCTTCTCTCCTTTTGTTTTTGATTGGGTAAGCACTTATTGTTTTGTAGTGTTTCTTGCATACATAGCTTGTAGTTCTTCCTTTATCATTATTTCTATCATTCCATACTTGGTTGTTTGTGGAGGTGGAAACACCAAGACGAGGGTTTGATTGAGGCAGACCCCTATACAACCCCCAAAACTTCTCCCTTCCTTGCGTGCAGGTCAAGAGAGCTCGAAGAAAGTTGGCGAGGAGAGCATTCTATGAGATCGTCTTCGTCACCTTGGTGGTGATACATTTCCTTTATCATATATGTATTTGTGTTTCATTCATCTTAATCTCATTCTATCATCTTAAACACCTCTAGACTAGGCTAGTAGTCTTCCTTCTTGAGTTAGAATCTTGTCTTCTCAGTTCTCTGACCGTATGGATGCCAATGCGTCGCAATGTCGTCCTAGAATTGTGCTTTTGTCCTTAGACAAAGAGCTACCTGAGACACGAATCTGATTCTAAAAGGCATCTCATCTGGTCCCTTTCCAACTTTCGGGATTGTAAGGTGATCAAAGGACATATAGTCTTCATCATTCTCATCCTCTTCATCCTAACTACCCTTTTAGCTGAGGTGAGTTAGGGCAACCTTTTCGTTCTTGGCCTTTCATGAGTTGGGGCCTTGGAGTGGGTGGTACCCCTCTCTCACAATAACACAATAGCATCCTCATGTCATCCAAAAAAGATAAGGTGTTTTGTAGATGCATTTAGAACATGATTGAAGACAAATAATCATCATGAAAATTAAAAGTCATTAAATGAAAATGAAGTCACCATATAGAAAATTAAATACCCTCATATAGGAATGAAGAGTCATCATGTGGAAGTGAACTCTCAACACAAATGTTAAAAGACGAGACAAAATATTATAAAACCAATCTTTAAATTTGGTTTCTCAATAATGAAAGGATACTCTTGGAGGAGAAAGAACATGGGATGTTTAGGACAATAAGAAAGACTCATTCGTAGATGGTGTCTCTTGTAAGCGATCGATCACGGGTTCGAACCCCTTAATCTTCCTCTGGCAGAATTCGCCTAGTTATGACACTACAAGCGAGTAGAGATTTGGATGAGAGGGAAAGAGTGGGGACGTCAACTATTTCCATAGAGATGGTAGAAGAATTGCCAACCGAATAGAAATATGTGAAAAAGCAGTGATGACAGCAGCACCATGAAGAGCTACCTAATACAGGACTTGTTCTCATTGACATGGCTGCAACAATGCTCCAAGTAAGCAAACTCTATTCATTAGGATGAGTGTGTTGGGTAGTTGTAGAGGTAAATGTGATTGCTCAAGAGCAAATTACTGCAAAAATGGTCATTTCTAATCCTGGTGTTGTAAATGAGTCAATGAGTGAGGTCAAACAAATTGAAAATCTGAGTCAATAGCTTGATTGATAGAGGCAAAGTAAAGGAAATATATAATCGCCTTGCCTCTGAACCAGGAGATTCAAATATTTCGTCCAACTCAAGGAGAATGATGCAACATACAGATAGGCCCAAGTAACGTTTATATACACTTACAAACAAATGATATTTCTTAGAGAGCAAGTAAAGCATGTACGCCAGTCTTGATATTTTATTCAAGGTAATAAGTACGCCCCTGGAAAGCAGACCAAGTTTTTCTGCGTGCTATATATTATGTCAATGTTTTGCAGTTTTTTGCTTTTTGCCATGTCATCTTTCAGAGTCTAAATTTCAGATTGAATAGGTGAAGTGATCGTTGCTAAGAAAGTAAATATAAAATAAGTCCATATGATAAAATGATTTGTCAAAGGAGAAAAAAAGACAGACGACACCATTTCTAGCACAAAACCCAAGTCTAACTAGAAAAGTACTAGTTAACATGAACTGCAATATTTACACTAACAGCTTATGTCAGAAAATATCACAAAATTAGCAATCAAGATTCAATTTCCAAAGAGATGGATGAGCTCAAACGGTAAACAACCAGGAGTTTCATGGTGGAGGTCCATGTTCAGATCTGCAAGAGACGTTATACATTAATATGTACAAATTTTGTGTTAAAATTAGGTAAACTACAACACCTCCAATTCTAGGTGTGGTATACTCCAACAGGCAAGAACAAGTGTAGTCCAGATCTTGGCATCTCAACTGAAGGAATTCGCATAACAAGAATTTACCAATCAAAAAAATATATCCATTTCTCACAGTGAATAAGTTTACAATTCAGTAGTGTAATATTTCATGTCTATATGTCACAAAATCAAATCTGCTTACTAAAATAAGGATAATTATGCAGATCAGCTCCATGAGAGGAAAGATTACTGATAGCTAGTTGGCAAGTAGCAGCTTATCAAAAACAAAATGTACTGCACTGAAGCTACACAACAATTGTGCAACCCTTTAAAATCAATATGGCAAAAAATGCATAGGTCACCAACAACAAAATCTTGGCATACTCCTCACTCAGATTTCTTTCCCTTCAAAGGGCCCTTCGGTATTCTCCCAAGCACTTGGGAATCAAATCTCCCATAATTCCGCTTCATTTTACCCAAAGCATCATAAATACATGAATCTATTTGGTCTCCATATCTCTCATACACCACAGGAAATGTATGTGCAGCAACAAACCCTGGGCAGATCACGTCTTAGTTGGGCCAAATTATCAATCCAAACCAACAAAAAGAAACAAAAGATTCATACTAATTTACAAAGAAACCGAAAAGAAATAACTGCTACTTACCTATGTACAATATTGTTAAAAAGTTGCACCAACTGCCAATCATAGCAACAGCAAACAAACCTCCTGCAACCTGCAAAAGCTCGACACTTAAACTAGGAATCTACATGATCTAAAGTTTTAATGGATGCATCATGATATAAGATTCTAAAGCAAGAAAACTAATTTAAAGAAAGAATAATACCACAAGAAATGTCTTGAGGTCTCCCCCTGAAGCAACTTCTTGTAGAAAGCTTAAGAACCTATTTGTTTCAGTACTGAGAGTAATAGCAGCAGTAATAAAAATGTCCTCAGGAAGGGAAATTCGCGGAATACTTCGATCAGACCTGAATATAAATAAATTGCAAGCTTAAATCCCTGTTTTAATGAGAATTTTTTTTTTTAAGATAGACTGCAATATGAATTACTTCTTAGAAAAATAAGTCTAACCTAGATTGGAAAATGGAGTACATATAAAAATAAGTCTAACCTGTTAAGGATGCTGGCAAAATTCGACCAGAGAAACAAGATTGTCATAGAAAGAACCAGGCCGATGCAAATCAGCGTCAGCAAGTGGTAATTCAGCCATTCAAAAAGCAACCATGTGAATGTGGCACCAGCAAGAACGCTCCCAGAAATTCGCTTGTTTCTCCACAATAGGACATCGGCAGCTATATAGAAAACCAAATATTACAGAAAACTAGCTTAATGAAAACTTGAATTGTATTGTCTGGGGCCATTAATGACCCTGTTCATATTGCACTTAACGGTTTTTAACAAGTGAAAGGGAGCCCTTATTGTGTATAACGATTGTAAAGCAATCCTTATTCGTTTACTTTAGAAAGGCCTAAAAACCCATTTTCTTATCTGAATTTTAAAGATCTACAGGAAAACAATGAAATTCCAAAAAATCTGATTTAGAAACACGCTTTGCTTCTACACTTGTAAACGCAAACCCTTACACAAAATATTAACAAGAGAGCTTTATAAAAACTTTCTTCTTACGTTTGCCTCCACCGAGCAGATGATGGACGGGCTTCTCGCGTCCAAAGAGCCGATTAAACGACTCTGAAACGGTTGATTTTTCAGTGCTTTCGAATAATGTCGCCGAGCTCTGTTTTGGGGCGCTCGCCGAACTCTGTTTTGGGGCGCTCTCCGCAAATGTCTCCATGAAATTGTTCAGGAGATTTTCAGCGGTTACCCTTCCCGAATGTTCCGGCATGGTTGCTGCAAAGACCAAAATCATTTCATTAAATCAGTCTGAAAATACAGCAAATCTAAGTCTAGAATCTCAGAATAACAGAACATTAAGAAGGCAAGAACTCTTATTCCTAAGATAAATTTAAAAATAAAAATGAAGCATACAAACCTATGAAATAAGAAAAACTCAGAAATCGAACAAGGAATTTTCTGTGATGACCTCGAACTAAATCCTGAAAGAGCAGAATATAACAAAACAAAATTCAATGAATTAATAAACAAATCCGAAAGACCCTGTGCTGAAATATTCTCCTAGAAAACTCTGCAAAATTAATTCATGTCAATTAAAAACCATAAATAATCACCTTACAAGCGATCAATCTTCTGTCCCGATTCGTATAACAGATAATGGCAGCCTGGAAAATGGAATTGAGCAAACGCTCTGCTTTCCTTTTAAACTAAACTTCAAAGGTACCTTCTTTCGTCTTTCACTCAACTTGCAAAGCCGTCCGGAATTAAAATAAGTCTATTTCAGCTTAAACTATTCAGAAAGGGCGTCTCGTTAACGAAACTCTCGTGACGTTATTCAAAACAAAGAAAACGAGAATAAAAATGTGCAGAAAAAGGCCGGCGGCCGATTCTTTCAGCCGATTCCGAGAATTTTCGCCTTTGGTTTTATTTAAGCTGACGATTAATAGCTCTCGACTGTCATGGTCATGGTCGTGGGCAGGGCATTTTGGAATTCCTCTCTTCGGAATATCAGAATTGATGAGCATTTACTCCCTGTTTCCGCGTATTTGCTCTTTCTTACACAGCAAGTTTAACGTAAGAAGGCGATCTTTATCCAATAGAAGGGGCTACCGTTCCCGGTAGAGTTGACGAAAAAATGGAAATCCCAAAGGACGACTGAAATAGATTAGTTGCTGCTGTGCGTTGATCTTGCTGACCAATTCTGAAAATTTCTAGTCAACCAGGAATACCGCTTCCCAGCCTCGGGCATGGAATATATTCGAAGCCGTAACTTTAGGCTACCGTCCAAGCGCCTTGGAATTCCACAAATCGTAAAAAAAGTTTGTTGCTTCTTTAATGTAGCTTTTATTATTTATTTATGTCAGATTGTTTTTGTTATTGATATAGTTACTATTTTTTAATGGAAGGTTTATATCAAATCTAGATTTTGGTGGGGGCGCACGACTTATAGGTTGAACCTCTTCGGTTGAGAGCGAAGGATTGAGGGGTATCCATTCTGTCAAATTCGCCGAGGACGCGATCCCGGCCTCATCCCTTATAATGTCAGAGCCTTACATTCAGCAAGACTTGATCCTTGGTGGACTCATTTAGAACCATTCAACTTCACTAGCAAACCAAAGGCCCATTGACAATGTAGGGCTCTTTAGTTTAAAAGTCAAGCATAAGTCTAAGTTGATATCTATTTGGTTCGAATATAAAGATTGCACAAATCTAAGTTGATATTTCTTTGGGAAGAGTTTAGGGTTTAGGAGTATTCATTCCATCAAACTAACAATATGAAAACAAGTGTAAGATGATGTCGTCTTTGTTTGGAGTCAATGATTACATGAGTAGGATTGATACTTCTTTCGCTGAAAGCCAAGGACTAAGGTATTTCCATTCCAACAAAGTTGCGATAGGGTAGCATGGATTTAAGCTGACACCTCTTGCCTAAAAACCGAGGATTAAATTTGAGTTGATATTATGGAGCATGAGTCTAAATTGATACCTCTTCAATTGAGAGCCAAGGATTAGGAGAAAGGACCCGATAGTTGAGCATGTTTCAATAGTTGTTATAGCATTTGTTGATTTAATGCCCAATATTTTTAACAATATTGAACCAATAGTTGTGACTTTAAAGTTGTTAGTGTTAATGATAACTACCAATAATTGAATAATATGTAATCCTTAGATCTAAAAAGCAACAAATCATGTGATGCCACATCAACGCACCAATAAAACATGATTTAGTGCACAAGTATCGGTCTCACTTTTTTTTGGACCTTTTTGGACACCTCAACACAAAGCATGTTGATGTGGCATCATATTTGATGATGTGGCCCTGAAATCTTAGTTATAAGCAAGGGCGTTGTCAAGCAAGCTGTTGGCAAAAAATGGGATTTTTTTGAAATTTCCACATAGGATTTTGAGAAGCGTGAACTTAAGGTGCTCAACTGTCAAGTCCTCTCCCCTAAGTCTAAGTTGATATTGAATCAAGGACTAACTCTGAGTTGATATTGTGGAGCACGAGTCTAAATTGATACCTCTTCAATTGAGAGCCAAGGATTAAGCCTAAGTTGATGTTGTAAAACACAAGTTAAAGTCAATACCACTTTAGCTAAAAGTCAAAGATTAAAGGATTTGTATTATATCTCTTCAAATTATTTAATTCCACCAAAGTCTCATTCCTTATCTATTACACCTCTAAAAGATATAAACTTTTATATATGATATTATCAAATAACACCTCTTACCCTCCTCAAATATGATCAATTAAACTACAATCTATTAATTTAAAAATAATTTTTATTTTTTAAAATACAATATACTTTTGATTAAAGTTAAAAATCAAAGATTTTGAAAATGAAGATAAAGATAATTATAGATTTTCAAGTTTACATGCTTTGTGGAGGAACGTGATCAAGTAGACGTTAAAGTCGTTTTTTATTGTGTAAGTCCTCTTTTTTTTAACCTTTGGTATCACTTTTTACTTATGATTAACATTAATTTATTAAACTTTTAGTTTACGTATAGAGATGAATTTGTCCCATACCTCAGATAATTTTTCTATTATTAATTGTTAATTGCAAAGAATGTTAGGTTACGAATGAATGCCGTGTCACGTGCTACTTGTGTGTATGTATAAAAGAACGTCATGCAGTATGTATTGGGTTTTGAGTTTTAATTAACTAATTAGGTCAAATGTATTAGGTTTTGAATTTTAATTATTTTGATTAATTAATATTTATAGTCAAAATATATTGGGATTTGAATTTTAATTAATTAATATTTACAATTCAATGTATTGGATTTTGACTTTTAAATAGATAATGTTTATAGTCAAATAGATTGGGTTTTGAATTTTAAATAATTAATATTTATGTTAATATTAGGAATTAATTGTGTAGTTTTAAAGTCAAACTCATTGACCCAAATTTTTTGAATAGTATGTTCACACGAACCAATCTCTTGTGAGAATGAATGGTCCACACAACGCTTATTGCATCTAGTTGATGCTCATTGTGGTGAAGCATTGAGACTTCCTAGAAGGTCACCCATCGTAGTACTACCTTGACTCAAGTACACTTAACCATGGAGTTTCTCCCAAGGTCAAGCCCACTTAGCTTGCTACCCAAGATGCAATGAGTGTTGAGTGGACCATTCATTTTCAAGAGAGATGGGTTTATTGGAACCACTACTCATGAAATTTAGGTCAATGAGTTTCACTCCAAAACTATGCACTTAAATCTTGATATTAATATCATAACTTGACAACTATAGAAATTACTATAGAGAGAAGTATTGAAAAAACTGGCTTTTGCGGCGACTTCTACAGCGACGATGTCTCGTGGCTTTGGAGACGATGGCGCTCCCCATGGCGGTGTTTTATTCTCGATGACGCTGCATGAGACTGGTATAGGTGGGTCTGTTGCAACAGGGGAGGGAGATAAACACAGCAAGAGTAGAGGCCCTGCTGCGAAGGCGACAACAAGGGCACCAAGACTAGGGCACATGTGACTGCCTTCTGGTGGGTTTGTTCCTATAGCTAATGCGATATCTGTTAACCTGAAGGAAGAGACAGTCGAGGAGATTGATCATAATGTCTCTGTCTTCTCTTCACATGGGGTGATCTGTCGGTTTAGGGGTTTTTGGCCTAGCCTCCCTCAGCTGCACACCTGGATTTCAGAATAGCGGGAGCCTTTAATTTCTGGTAAAGTTCATATTTTCCCCATGGCTAAGGGGTTTTTTATTGCTAAGTTTGAGAATGCTCAAGACAGAAACAATATCTTATGTGATCATTTTTTTAGCTGGGAGGACAGATTTTTGCTGATGATTAAGCCTTTGCATTCTGATTTTAACCCTTCTTCTGAAACGTTTAATAAGATCCTGATTTGGGTTCGGCTTCCTAATCTCCCCCTCCATTTATGGGTTGATCCTCTTTTGGAGGAAGTGGGTGATGCCCTTGGAGATTTTTTATTGGTGGATGACGAATCCTCTGATATTTTTCACTCCACATATGCTTGCATTTTGGTTGAAATGGATATTTCAAAAGGGTTGCCAACATAAATAGTACTGAAATCTTCTATGGGTTCTTGGGTTCAATCTTTGGACTATGAAGGGATTCCCTTCATATGTAGAAGATGCTTTAAAACAAGTCATGCGACTGCACAATGTGGTTTTGAGAAAAAATCTTTGAAGGCTACTTGGTGGAAAGGCGCCTCTTAGCAGCATTATACGGTTGTAAATAAATCTGAGCAAAATAGGATCTTTTTTGAGGTGGTTGCATTGGATTCACAGGGTCTAGGGGTTTCCCCTCCAGATATCACAAATGGTGGGGTTGCTGATGTTGTGCAAGATTATCATGTTGAAACCCCTAAAGAGGGAGTGAATGGACCTCAAGCTGCTTTTTCTTGTGATAGTGTTCTAGTGGCTTTTTTGATAAAGCCATGCCTGCAAGGAGGAATACTGATGAAAGCTCTATGTCAATGGTTGTAGGCTTTCACTCTCAACATAATGGTGTGTTGGATTGGCATGACAAGGTGGCACAAGTGGAAGAGGGTTGGATTACTATAAAAGGCAAGAAAGTGAAATACTCTAAGCCTTCTTTTGATATGACGCTTTGATCCCATAAGAGTAGCTCTAAATGTAAGGATGGTTCTTGTTCGGGGGCTGGTTTTTGGCTGGCTGCAGGTTGTTCTTCTTGCAGCTTGGTTTTGTTTGTGGGTGTTTTTTCTTACCCTTGGTTGTCGGTGCCTTCTTGGTTCATATGTTAGGACAACTTTCTATTTGAGGGTTCCATATCCATTCAAAATCTGTGTGTAAGGGGTTTCAGGTCCCCTCAAAACCTGTTTTTACCTTAATCAAAAAAAATATCATAACTTGACATATTCTAGAAAATACCTCTTTATTAATTAATATTTATTATCAAATGTTTAAGGTTTTGAATTTTAACTAGTTAATCTTTAGAGTTTTCAATTTTAAAGACTAATATTTATGGTTAAATGTATATTGGAAAGATATTATCATATGTCACGTGTGTATGTTTAAAGAAGGATAAAGAGGATTTTTAATGATGTTTTATATTTCCTTATTTCATTATCCTTAAGTTTAACATTGTAATTGTGAAAATTACATTTTGGGCTCACTCTGGTTTAGTTGTTCTTTATATAATTAATAGTGTATAAATGGTGTTTTTTTACATAAAAAATGACAAATAATCAAAAAAAATAGTTGTATATGAAATCCTACATCTTAAGGTTTTATATTTGTTCTACAATTTATGCATTATTTTGCCTAGGCTAAATTGTAGGTGTGAAAATGATTCCTAAAAAATTAATTCGAATTTAACTATAGACTCAAGCCAACTCCTTGCTAACTAAATATTTTCTATCAAATTGAGCACAAAAAACATCAAATTTCTTGCTAAGGTGTTGCAAAGAAGGAAAATCCCCAATTCACTTAGAGGAACATCAAAGCTTTAATTACATCATTAGCTATCAATATCTACACTTAGTGATAGATTAGGGTGTCTTGCATGGTTGCTTGATTTATTTAGACCTTGTAACAATTTAGCATTAAAAGGTGTTTGACCAAAGAAGAGTGATAAAAACATTAATTTGGTTTGTAGATATTTGACCAAAGGAGAAGATCTTGCTTAGCAAACTCCTCAAAGATGTTTGTCAACACCACTTGTTTTACAAATTCAAATTTCAAGAGATGATGTGAACATATTCTAGGCAAGTAGAACTTCATACATATTTTTTGTGCACAAAGTTTGCTAATAAAAACAAGGCTTACATTCACAAGTGTAGAGAATAGTTTATTTTATCGTCTATTAGAGCATCATAGAGTTAGACTTGATATTGAAAAACACAATTTGGATTACTAAGCAATAGACTATAATAAAAAATTCATCAAGTTGTAATAACGTTGATTCCTTATATTTTCTTGTCATTTCAAAAAATGTGTGTATATTAGTTATTGTTCCAATTCTTTAATCTAGGGTTAATTACTTCATTGTGTCAAGTTTATTGCTTTACTATATATTATTTAAAAATTTGTGTTTTTTTTTGTGATCATTTTTATCCTTTTAGTGCTTTTGAATTAAGTTTATGCTAAATTCTTACCATCATCCTACTTTCCTTTTGAGAAGTGTTCATCTCAATCCTACAATGGCTCTAAATTAGTTCATTATGGGATATTTGTTGAAATGATGAAAAATCACGAGAATGATTTTGATCATGAGACACATATGGACCATGTTGGAATTCAATTTTGTACCTTCATATGTCAAGTATTTGATCTTCAATTTATGTGGTACTCTCATTTTTCAACTCCAAAATGGTACACTAGCTGCAAAATTCATTTACAAAGTTCTTAGGTTTTAAAGTTGGCATATGAAGTACAACATTGTAAAAACAATTGATAATTCATAATGTAGATCCATTTTAGATTTCAAGTCACTTAAGAAAAAATTGAACCTAAAATTGATGATTTGAGAGTTGTGATTACATCCAAACAATACGATCAAAAAAGTAAAATTTATCATCTTTGACAAGTGGACGAGTTTAGATAATTGATAACCAAATTCTAGTTTTGATATTAAGTCTATTAGGTCAAAATTGACTTGTGGCAAACTTTTGATTAATTGCCCAAAATAGGCAATATCTGTCAGTAGTTAATGATTAATGGTTTATTCTACAAAATTTATTAATTAACACAACACTTATTATGCCTACCCCAAAAAATTCAAGATTCCTAGACGTGTTTGCACTTGTGGTGACAATAAGATCAGATCTATTGTTAATTGTGTAATTGTCAACATTTGTTTTAAAATGAAAGATTAACATAATTTATTATCTTTAAAATTAGTAAGAATAGTGCACTTAATAATTGTTTGCGAATAATATTTTAAAGGTAAATTATTATTTGTAATGAAGAAAGCCAATCATATGATTTTAATTTAGTAGAAATGAATGAAACTATATTCTTTAACCACTACATTGATGCACAAAGTGGGAGGAACACATTAGCGTAAGTGCATAGAAATGGATGACAAAAAGGGGGGGTCAAAAGTGACCATTGTCGTTTCTAAATTGACTAAATTTAAACTTGGATGAATAAAAATTTGAAGATGTGATAAGAATAAGAATTGTATTTAAAAAATGGTTAATGTTAAGGTAGTTAAATGATAAGCACACACAAAAGTGTTCTTGTTTTTATCACTAAACATAACATGTAGTGTTTGGTGTGTGTCTACCCCATTCTTTGTGTTTGTTATTTTTAGTAGAAATATAGGTAAGAGTAAATAATATAAGTTATGATTTTTTTATATTTTTTATTGATTAATTTTGTGAAATTATATAATTGAATGTGCACATCACATAACTTGCATAAAATTAATCAAAAAAATATTTTTAATATATACAAAATGAAGTGTAGAATTTTTTTTTTCAAATTTAAATAAGTAGATCAAAAATTATAAATAAAAAAGTAATGCATAGAGGAATATAAAGACACTTTTTAAAAAAACAATTAAAAACAAACTTAACTTATTCAAAATATTAAAAAAAATGACTAAAAAACTTAAAAAATAACTTGATAGTAGTTCTATAAAAAAATATCTCATTCCATGTGGAGGCTCATACAAATATCTCATATTTGATTAGGTGTCAAATTCAATGAAGAGGGAGGGGCCCTTGTATTAAGGCTTTTGTCTCATCTTCCACATTAGAGTCTTTATTTTTATTCAAAATAGAGAAATTAGAATGAAACGAAGCGCCTATAGTACATAATCACAACAATAAGAAAAAAATAAAAAACAAAGAGAAATGCACATGCAAGGGTGTTGCAATTTTTCTGTACATTAAAGGTAAAGGCAAACATGGGTGCCATGTTGCTTTACCTTAGCTGGAAAAAGTGGCTTAGGAGTTAAAAAAGAAGTAAAAACTTAGTAGATGTTTCATATAGCAACAAATGAAAAATGTTTATTGAATTATGTATAAAAAATGCTAGATCTTTTTTCTAAGATTACAAAGAGGGGAGTTATGTATGGACTATTCTGCAATGTGAAGATTTCATATAAAATATTTACAAAAGTAGCAAAATAAATGGTAGAGAGGGATCCCATGCATATTAGTGCATAAGAATTGTTTGATAAAATAAAATGCAAATAGGAAGAAATTAAATAAGAGAAAATTATGGTGCAAGGTAAGACAAGGATAATATACGAGAATTGTTTAATGAAGTGTTTCATATTATATTGGTTGTATAGAAGTTTTATTTTATGGGAAATTGGGTTTGCACATGAGAGGTGAATTTCTTATTCGATATAATTTATTTCACTACAAGATAAAAAGTATTTGTACAAGAAATATTTGGAAAAGTGATTTTTTCTCTTTATTAGAAAAGAAATAAGGGTGGAGTTTCAAGACCTTTTAGGCATATTATGTGTCCATGTGTAGTTTTGGATTAAGATACTAGATTGTTTCATGTGTCACTCATATGTTCAATCTAAAAATGTTATTTTTTCTTTAAATTGTAAATTATAGATATGTGTGGGTTGGTTTCTATTATGGTTCATGTTTTTGTTGGAGCCTTTAGATTAATTTAGGGTTTATGTTTGTAATCGATTTAGAATTTGAGGTGTAAAGATCCATGTAAAGCTTTAAAAAAATGTAAATATGGTTTTATTTTAGATTTACTTTCTACAATTGTAATTGTATTCCATCTTTAATAAATCAATGTAAGACAAGTTTTTATTTTTGTTGAAAGAAAAATATTGTTACAATATAAAACATTTCCACATAACTCTTAAAGAGAAAAGTGTGTAAAGAAGTATTAAGAATCCACCATGTAAAAGAATAGACAAACATACCATCAAGATGACACAATATATTCCCTAGGAAAACCCTTCATGAGGAAAAGAACTAGCCTCCAAAAGTACCCACACTCAATGTATTATTTTGAATGAAACTTTACAATGCGTGTACAATTTCCATGAATACTTTTGAAACATCAAGCTTGTCCAATATATCTTCCATGTATCCAAGCATAATGGTTAATCACACAACCATACATCTCGTACCATGTTTTACATATGTACTCTTTGGGATAGATTAATACAAATGACAACCAAACCAATCAATAAACATGTGCTTTCTTTTGTAGATTCAAGCTCACATTGATATATTAAGTGTTATTAGATAAACCATGGATCTCAAAACTATGAGAGCACAAAACCATTGACCCCAACATATATTTTTTCATATCGATTTTTTCTAATATTAATATTTTCTATTATGTAATTCATACATAAAATAGCTAATCGATATTACAATACAATTTTATAAGTGAGCCCAAATAAATATTTAATGTGGTTAAACACATCTCCTAAGATGCACCACAAATAAATATTTTCATAATAAATATTTATTTTACATATGAAAATATTTGTTTTCTTGTACAAAATGTATACCACCCTTTTTCCTAACATTTGTGATGTAGTCTAAATCCAATTATTTTTAAATATTTTAATTTTTTTTACAAATTCCTAAATGAAAATTTGTTGTATTTTTTATTAGAAGTTAGTTTGCATCCCAAGAATTTAATAAATCTTCCTATTATGAGTTTGACTTAATAAGAAATCTCTTTAGCCTAATACGTGGGATATTCAAAATAGAAATAAATAATCAAGAATAGGTTATATTGTTGATTGAAGGGAAGTATTTGAGAGTCTAATATTTTTAAGATAGAGCCAAGTCAATTAGGCTGATCTAAAGCTATGAATTATTATGTCATTGTTAATCTTTTTATTTTTATTCTGTTCCTTCCGGATTAGGCATCGAACTTTGTTGATTACAACTAATCCAACATCACAAATATATAAATGACAAACATCTATATAAATTATAAGTTGTCTAGGTTTTCTTTTCTTCACGGAGCTTAAAGATACAAAAACTCAATTCTTTTCAATCCATCAACCTTTTTCGTATTTGAAATAAGGATAAGTCAATTTCCATTAATTATTTCTTCACAAATTTTGTAAAGGTTGTAGCATTGTAAGTTGTCGACCCTGACAATTTCCCACTATGTTTGTCTCCCCCTTATATGCTTGGGCCTAATTATGTTTATTATTTGCTTGTTTTATTATCATTTTCGAAAAATCAAGATAGATTTGGGAATTATTTATTTAATAAAAATCAAAACCCCAAAATAGGCCTGGTCTAGGGTGCCCACCCTATTTTGACCCAATTTTTAATATTTTAAATTGTCAACATTTTTTATATTTATAAATTTAAACTAATTTTTCGGCTTTCAAAATAATTATCATAGAAAATCAAGAATTGCATATAAATATAAGTCTTTTTCACCATTTGAACACCCATGAAATTTGAATTCCAATTGAGCATCCTAAAAAGTAGTCAAGGCAATTCAAGAGCAGAATAAGCATCAAATTACAATATTTTTATTGGTTAAGATTAATGTTAGCAATGCATCATGTAATATTTATTTCATGTTTTATGTTCATTGTTTTGTGAGTACTAACACTTGCAGGACCTTCAATCAAGCATCTAATTCTCCTTGCATGAGATGAGTGACAATGACATAAGTCCATCAGGAAAGAAATTTTGATTTATAAGTTGAAATACTTGTGATTTATCACTTATTTTATCCATTTGCCTCTACTCAACCTAGGGTAAGTAATCTTTACAAACATCCTGATAGTTGTTTGTGGAGGTGGAAACACCTAAACAAGGTTTGAACTAGGCAAGCACCTATACAACACAACCCTCCCTCTCTTCCCTTTCTTGCAAGTGGTAGATCTGAAGTGGATTCGAAGAAGATTAAAGACTCAACATAAATACCAAGCAGTCAATCACATTCATTCATCAAATTATGACAAGATCAATTATTCATCAACAAACAAAGTTTCGAAGCTAGGTTCAATAGGAAAGAACCTACATACTGTAACCCATGATATGTGTTCAAAGAATCTAGAAAACCTCATTTCTCAATCTAGGGAATCTATGCCCTTGACCAAAAAAGTTTAGTCCAAATTTGAATGCCAAGTTACCCTGTCTCTGCCCTTTTCCAAGGCTATTCTCACTTTCTACTCTTCAAATTTTTGTTTTTTTGTATTCATATCAGTTTATTTTAGTTCCATAATTGACCTATTTTACATAACCAAACCAATTCAATTCCTAATCAACATCAATCATCAAACCGCAATAAAAGAACAAAACCCTAATCAACCATTATGGCTCTTCCTTGAGGATAGTAGCCAAGTAGTCTTGTATGATCATTTTAGTTCATCCCCAATGATGTACTTGTGGAAAGATGTAGTTTAGACCTTAGATCATCTTTTCCCACATCACAAAGGTATAAAGGATCATACTTACACCTGCAAAATATTGAATCCCTTTATCATACATCTATGAAATTTTCAATTATCTACATGTTTAATGCTTTCAACTTGATAGATTTATGTAAAACCAACACATTACATGGTTTAGTGATAGTAAATATGATTTATGCATTGTGCCAAGGGTGAACACTTTTGTGGAGGAAGGGAAAAGTCATTTTTTCCCTCTATACAAAGTGAAGGGGTTCGACTGAACCAAACTGTTCGACCGAACCTTTAACATGCTTCGGTCGAATCACAAGGTTTGACCGAACCCAATGTTCACTCGAACCCCATTGACATGTGAGCAGAAATATTAAAATAAAGGGGTTCGAGCGAACTAGGGTTCGGTCGAACCCTCTTAATAGGGATATTTTTTTTAAAAACCTATCATTTTCTCGGACCCCCTAAATTTCCTTCATTTTTTTAAAGGGGTTCGAACGAACTAGGTTCGGACGAACCCCTTTAAGAGGTTCAACCGAACATAGCCAAACCCCTTTAAGAGGTTCGGCCGAACACCCTTCTTCCCCTATCTCCTCAAAAAATTGAATTTTTTTATAAAAAATTGTCGTTCGAAGCTCAATTTGAAAATAAAAATGCAGAAAACTTCAGAAACCCAACTAGATAATGATAGTCCTCGGAATGAGCTATTTGTTGAATATAATTTTAATATGATTTGGTTTTATTATGTATTTTATTTTTTAGTTTTATTAAACATAGGTTTTTCACTAAAAATCAAAATCTCTGGCCTGCACATGTGGAAAAATAGCAGATTATCAAAATACATATTTTTTAAATATGCTGAGGCTGGGTATTGATGTCCTTGATCCATTAAAAAAAAAAAATTGAATTTAGATTCATACAGAAAAAGTTATGTTGTATACAGTCCGCACATGTCTGAATTGCAATTGGTTTGACTTTGAAACTTGATTAAGGAAAAAATATTCAATAAAAAACTATGAGAACAAATGCAAGTGTTAGATATCGTAGTTACAAATTTAAATTCGAAAAAATCAGAATTTTATCCTTCATACAAAAAAAGTTATGTTGTATACGGTGAGCGTCACTTTTTAAAAATGTTGTTTTCTGAAAAAAACCAGTTTTCGTGGGAGATGAAAAAAAAAGTGCAATCTGATTTCAAAAATTTTGAAAAATATATTTTTAGAATCTACAGACAAAATGTGATGAGACTCTAGTTTGCATCATTTTCAAATTCCTCACGGTTTAGCCGCTACAAGAACCCGAAAGTGAAGATTTAGTTAAAAATAATAATTGCAGTGTCCAGTTTGCCCAAAAATTGTAAACCACTATTGTGGGATCACCCCCAATTGGACATAGTTTTGCATTTGTAGTAGTCTCCTTCAAAGATTCATAGCATTCCTTGATGACTTTATTAGTATCACCCTCTTATGTCGTGTAGAACTCAAATTGTATAAGAAAGGATCCATTCTTGTCACACTGGTCTATTATTTTTATTTATTTCATAGGTTTTCTATTTTTATATCAAATTGATCCTTGGGTCTAGGTGTTGTGTCATCCCTTAGAATTGAGGTTACAAGAGAAAATCCTAATAGAAAAAGCATATATACACAATATTTTTCTATTACACAATTTATTTCACAATCTTTTTTCTTTCGCTAGTTTTGCTTCACCTACACATTTGGATGATATTCTTCATAAGCTATTGATTAATAAACCCTTTGGTTTATATAGATTTTTTAAGGAATTAGAGCTAGGGTTAGATCTCTAATATCTTTACATGGTGTATATATTTTCCTCATCCCACCCAACCTTCTCCTTCCATCATCACTCCTTTCACTTCCTCTTTGTTTTCTTGTTATAACAAGACCAAACCACAAATTATAATTAAAAATACATCACTTCTAATAGCTATGGCATATGGTAAGAAAGATATCATGTTACCTACAATAATCTAGAGCACCTCCAAGAATATCTACATGTCGTCTATTATCATTGCATGTGCACCTACATTATAATAATTATTCTAGCAACATAATTAGCTGATAGGCTATATGTTGTGTGGGATTTTGATCGGAAACTTGTCTCATGCCTGAAACCTATCTCCTTTTTGATAAATTTCGTCAAAATACAAGTTGAAAAATAGAATTGAGTAAATGCATTCAAATCAGATAAAATATGATCTTTGAATGAAATCAAATTTTGAATAGACAATGAAATCAAATTTTAACTCACAATCAATATTTTCATTTAAAATACTACAAAAATCTTATCTCCGACTCAAAAATCGAATATTTTTAGGTGTAATTTTATCATATTATAAATAGGTTGAAGCAGCAGTTGTAGGGAGATTACTTTGATTCCTCCCATCTCAAAGAAATTCTTGCTTTAAAAGGGTTTCATAATATTTTTCCTGCAAACTCTCCCCATTTTTCTCATTGACATCATGGACAAGACACACAATTTATGCAGAATATTGAGGTAACTTGTCCACAATTTGTGCAGAATATTGAGGTAAGTCACTTGCCATGGTTTTAGTGAGTGTTTTGTTTGGGAATCCGTATGCAACAAGATCATATTTTGTTGAGTTTTATTTCATTCTAAATAGTAACTTGTTTTATCTGTTGAATGAAGGATTTGTGTGCCTGAAAAATTGGAGGGCATCATGAATCATACTGACTGCACATTTCTTCCCTCCTGATGTGGATGAGGTGACACTGCCCAATCACATATTTTGTGGACGTCTTATCAGTAAACGTGTAAATGCGCCCATGGGAAAGTTGCTGCCAGGGATAAGCGCACCATGACATTCAAGCAACTAAATCACCGATTGCTATTATGATATTGATGAACGAGAGAGAAGAGTGTGGTGTAGACATCAAGCACTTTCCAAATTGTAACGAATGCAAACTATAATCAAAGCACTTTCTAGAATAACTGCCCTTTGTTCATGTACTAAAATCATTGCATGGATTTGAATTTATCCTTCTTTTTGACTAGTCTATGCATGAATCAAAAACTTACAACCATGTTTGTAAGACAGACTCAAGTATTCAGAGTGAGTCATTTTGATGGGTACTTCAAACTCATGCTACTGAAATCATTCAGGAGCAAAAAATATTATTGATGCTTACATTTCGATGTCAATTAACTCCATTATAATTTACAACTGGTATGATTCCTTTTTGTCAATCTCATTTTCCTTGGGGAAATGAATAGTTGGTCAGATGTCTTATGCAGAGAGCTAAATATGGATACCATTAAATATTCTTTTTCTGAGATGGGATTAATGAATTATCTAATGGGAGGAACAAAAGAAAATGTGAAGCTTTACTCTACCCAATCTTAGTCCTTTCTCTAAAATAAATTAGAGAAAGTGACAGTATATCTCTGAGTTTTCAATATAACAATGACAAAAATTTGTAACTGAAACATGGATGGTTTTTCATAAATTTTGTGATGTGTGTCAGTCTTCTCTTATTTAGGGGAGAGGATCCAGTAGTTGTGCACTCTAATTTTGTCCTTCTCAAAATCCTACGTGGAAATTTCAAATCACTCTCAATTTTTACAGCAGCTTACTCGACAAGTCCCCTACTTATAAAGTGAGAGTATTGTGCATTCACATCATGGGTAGTTGAGCGTTGATGTGGCATCATATGATTGGATGCTTTTTAGATCAAAAGAATACATTTTGTTTAATTATGGGTAGTCAAGTCACAACTATTGGGCATTATATAAACAACTACTATCACAACTATTGAAACATGTTCAACTAGTGGGTCATCTCCCCTATGTCTCTTTCTGTGTGTACATATAAATACTATGCTTCTACTTCCCTTAAAAGATAAGTCTTTCTATACTTTTATATTTATTATGGTATTTTAAATACATCTATTTAAAAGAGTTTATAATATGCTTTAATAATGATTATTGATCTTGTATATGTCGTAAAATATTGTATGGCAATTGAATCAATTTAAAATTATTTTTTTAATATATAAATTTTCTATTTTTTATGAATATTGGGTTTGTTTGTATACTAAAAATATAGATTATTAAAAAAAATGAGTAGGTGGTAGAAGGAACATTTCAAAATCTAAATATGGTCAAGCTCATACAACAAGATGAAATAACAAAATAAAGTTTATCAGGGTCAATCTCAAACAACAATAATCAACAAAGCAACTAGGCGGCAAGAGCTACACTATCTATAGGGTTGTCTAGTTTACTCCATACATCAACAAGATTGAACCATTAGCAATTGGTTCTTAAAAAATAAGAGTACCCTCATCTTTATGATTTTCATTATAGGGTGATAAACACAAACTAGCAAAATTGTCAAATCAAAGTGAGGAAATTTTTGAGAATTTGATTAGCTAGAATTAACACACCCATGTGAAGAGGTTAATGGTAGGAAGTAACTCTTAGACAATGTGAGAGAGACACAATCCCTAGCTTGTGACATCACATGAATTTTTTTTTAAGGGCTTAGATCATTTAATTTGGAGTTTTAGATGTATAAATTCAATGGGGAACGCTTCGATGTTGATGGATTAGATCTTTCACCTCAAATTTACCTTAAGAATTGTAGAGAAAGGGAACATGGATGGAGCTAGTATTTACACAAATAAATCTATTAAAAAACATAATGAATAGTTAAAAGAACATGTGCCTCTCCTTTGGATGCAATGATTCCCATGCCAAAATGATGAAAATAAAAAAATCCATGAAATCAATTGTAAGGTAATTGGATGTTGCACTTACAAGCATAATTTTTTTGTGTAAACTTCAATCAGACTCATATATGTCTCTACTTCAGGAGAAAATTTAGCTCAAACTCTAAGTCATTCTATATTGAGGACAATTTTATTCCTAAATATTTATGTGTTGTGGATAATTGTGGATAACTTAATCTGACTTAGTGTTGGTGATAATTTTAGCCAAGGCTTGTAAATATTTTGTTATGGGTACAAATTTATTTCAAAATGTATTTCATACTTATGTATAATTTTGTTGTCACAAAATTAGTCTAGATTGACAAATATCTATCTAGTTTGTGTGGTTAATAATTTAGATATGTTTTCTTGAGTAGTTTAAGTTCACTCTTTTGGATAATTTTAGCCAAGACTTATAAATTTTTTTCTATATCTACGCAAATTTAGTGGTAGTTTGTTCTTTTCTAGGTTAGCTTTACTAGAAAACCCTAATAGTTTTGAAGTTGTAAATTTCAACTTAGACACTTAAAGATAGTATTTGCTTGTGAATAATTCTAGCTCATAAACTTAAAGATTGTTTTTGGTTGTGAATAATTCTAGCTCACAAACTTTATGTCAAATTGTTTTTGTTATTGATACAGTTGCATAAATATAGGGTTTTTTAGTTTAAAAGTCAAGCATAAGTCTAAGTTGATATCTATTTGGTTCGAATTTAAAGATTGCAAGAATCTAAATTGATATTTCTTTGTTTGAGTCTAGGGTTTAGGGGTATACATTACATCCAAATCACAATATGAAAATAAGCGTAAGATGATACCTTCTTTGTTTGGAGTCAAGGATTGGTGACTATGAGTTGATACTTCTTTGTTGAAAGTCGAGGACTAAGGTATTTCCATTCCAACAAAGTTGTGATAAGGTAGCATGGGTTTAAACTAACACCTCTCTGCCTAAAAAGAAAGGATTAAATTTGAGTTGATATTATGGAGCATGAGTCTAAATTGACACCTCTTCAATTGAGAGCCAAGGATTAGGAGAAAGGACCGAGTAGTTGAACATGTTTCAATAGTTGTTATAGCATTTGTTGATTTAATACCCAATATTTTTAACAATATTGAACCAATAATTATGGCATTAAAGTTGTTAGTGTTGATGATAACTACCAATAATTGAATAATATGTATTCCTTAGATCTACAAAGCAACAAATCATGTGATTGCACATCGGTGCACCAATAAAACATGATTTAGTACACAAGTATCGGTCTCACTTTTTTTGGACCTTTTTGGACACCTCGACAAAAAGCATGCTGATATAGCATCATATTTGATGATGTGGCCCTAAAACCTTAGTTATAAGCAGGGGCGTTGCCAAGCAAGCTGCTGTAAAAAAGTTGGGAAGTTTTTTGAAATTTCCACATAGGATTTTGAGAAGCGTGAAGTTAGGGTGCTCAACTACCGGGTCCTCTCCCTTAAGTTTAAGTTGATATTGAGCCAAGGACTAACTTTGAGTTGATATTATGGAGCACGAATCTAAATTGATACCTCTTCAATTGAGAGCCAAGGATTAAGCCTAAGTTGATGTTATAGAACAAAATTAAAGTCAATACCACTTTAGCTAAAAGCCAAAGATTAAGGGATTTGTATTATATCTCTTCAAATTATTTAATTCCACCAATGTCTCATTCCTTATCTATTACACCTCTAAAAGATTTAAACTTTTGTGAATGATATTATCAAATAACACCTCTTACCCTCCTTAAATATGATCAATTAAACTACAATCTATTAATTTAAAAATAATTTTTATTTTTTAAAATACAATATATATTTAAAGACTTTTGGTTAAAGTTAAAAATCAAAGATTTTGTGATTGAAGATAAAGATAATTATAGATTTTCAAAGTCCTTGTTTACATGCTTTGTGGAGGAACGTGATCAAGTAGACGTTAACGTCGTTTTTTATTGTGTAAGTCCTCTTTCTTTAACCTTTGCTATCACTTTTTACTAATGATTAACATTAATTTATTAAACTTTTAGTTTACGTATAGAGATGAATTTGTCCCATACCTCATCGGGATAATTTTTCTATTATTAATTGTTAATTGCAAAGAATATTAAGTTAGGAATGAATGCCGTGTCACGTGCTACTTGTACGTTGCCAGTTTTAATTAGGTGATAAAAGAAAGTCAGTGTGTTCTGAATTTTAATTAATTAATTAGGTCAAATGTATTGGATTTTGAATTTTGAATATTAAATTTCAACTAATTAATATTTATATTCAAATGTATTAGGTTTTGAATATCAAATGTATT
Source organism: Sequoiadendron giganteum (assembly GCA_007115665.2). NCBI lineage: Eukaryota > Viridiplantae > Streptophyta > Pinopsida > Cupressales > Cupressaceae > Sequoiadendron > Sequoiadendron giganteum. The sequence goes on along the minus strand of CM021108.1, from coordinate 451,149,474 downwards.
CGATTTTGATTTTTGATTAATTAATATTTATAGTCAAATGTATTGGGTTTTGAATTTTAATTAATTAATATTTACAATTGAATGTATTGGGTTTTGATTTTTAAATAATTAGTATTTATAGTCAAATGTATTGTTGGATTTTGAATTTTAATTAATTATTTATGCTATTAATATCTGGAATTAATTGTGTAGTTTTGAAGTTAAACTCATTGATCCAAATTTTGTGAGTAGTAGTTCATAAGAACCCATCTCTCATGAGAATGAATGGTCCACTCAACACTCACTGCATCTAGGTGATGCTCATAGTGGTGAAGCATTGGGACTTCCAAGGAGGTCACCCATCCTAGTATTATTCCAACTCAAGTACACTTAACCATGAAGTTTCCCCCAAGGTCAAGCCCACTTAGCTTGCTACCCCAAGATCCAACGACTGTTGAGTGGACCATTCATTCTCAAGAGAGATGAGTTCATTGGAACCACTACTCATGAAATTTACGTCAATGAGTTTGACTCCAAAACTACGTAGTTAAATCTGGATATTAACATCATAACTTGATACATTCTAGAAAGTACATCCTTATTAATTACTATTTATTGTCAAATGTTTTGTGGTTAGATGCCTTAGGTTTTGAATTTTAACTAGTTAATATTTAGAGTTTTGAATTTTAATGATTAGTATTTATGCTTAAATGTATATTGGAAAGATATTAGCACATGTCACTTGTGCATGTTTAAAGAAGGGAAAATATGATTTTTAAAGATGTTTTATTTTTCCTTATTTCATTGTCATTAAGTTTAACATTGTGATTGTGAAAATTACATGCCCTACACTTTTCCATTTGTTTTGGGCTCACTTTGATTTAGTTGTTCTTTATATAATTACTAGTGTATAAATGGTGTGTTTTTACATAGAAATTGATAAATAGTCAAAGAATGTGAAATTCTACATCTTAAGGTTTTATATTTATTCCACAATTTATGCATTCTTCTATCTAGGCCAAATTGTAGGTGTGGTAATGACTCCTAAAATTTTCAATTCAAATTTAACTTTAGACTCAAGCCAACTCCTTAACTAAACACTATCTATCAAATGGAGCACAAAAACATCAAATTGCTTACTAAGGTGTTGCATAGAAGGAAAATCCCCAATTTACTTAAAGGAACATCAAAGCTTCAATTACATCATTAGCTTACATCAACATCTACACTTAGTGATAGATAAGGGATATTGCATGGTTGTCTCATTTATTTAGACCTTGCAACAAAAGCATTAAATTTTTTTTGACCAAAGAAGAAGAGTGGTAAAATCATTAAAATGTTTTTGACCAAAGAAGAAGAGTGGTAAAAGCATTAAATTGGTTTGTAGGTATTTGATCAAAGGAGAAGATCCTTGCTTAGCAAACTCCTCAAAGATGTTTGTCAACACCACTTGTTTTACAAATTCGAATTCCAAGACGTTATGTGAACATACTCTAGGCAAGTAGAACCTCATAGATAATTTTTGTGCACAAATTTTGCTACTATAAACAAGGCTTACTTTAATAAGTGTAGAGTTTAGTTTCATATGTATAGATTTGATCCAAGATAGAGAATAGTTTAGTTTATCATTTTTTAGAGCATTATAGAGTTAGATTTGATATTGAATAAGAACAATTTAGATCACTAAGCAATAGAATATAATAAAAAACCATCAAGTTGCAATAAATTTGATTTATTATATTTTCTTATCAGTTCAAAAAATATGTGTGTATGTTAATTATTGTCTTGATTCTTTACTCTAGGGTTAATTGGTTCCTTTTGTTGAGTTTATTTCTTTACCATATATTATTTGAAAAGTTGTGTTTATTTTTTAATTTTCGTGAATTGTTTGACCTTACACTCCTTAGGTCTTGGCCAAGTAAGGTTTTATTTGCAATCTTTTATTTATTTTTTGTATCTAAGACTTTAATTTTATGAAATTTATCTCAGTACCCTTTATTGTGTTTCATTATTTTTATCATTTTAGTACTTTTGAATTAAGTTTATACTAAATTCTTACCATTGAATCCTACTTTCTTTTTTAGAAATGTTCATCACAATCCTACAATGGCTATATATTAGTTGATTATGATATATTTGTTGATATGATGAAAAATCATGAGGAGAATAATTTTGATCATGATGCACATATGGACCATGTTGGAACTTAAATTTTGTACCTTCACATATCAAATATTTGATCTTCAATTAATGTGATTCTCTTATTTAAAGTTGACATATTAAGTACACATTGTAAAAAAAATGATAATTCATAATGTCTCTATTTTAGATTTCAAATTGTAGACACCTAAAATATTCCCAGGGTCTATGCATCATCACTAAACCTATCACCTAATCTATAATTGACCAATTTCATCAGCTAGGCCTACATCCCATCACCTAGTCCTAATTAACCTAGGACATATCCCTTTAACCTAAAGTCCACCACTTAAATTAAATAATATTATTTAATTTATCACCTTTTTCCATCTCCTCACAATAAATAAATAATTTATTATGTATTCCACCTATTATCCATCTCACCCACGTGGCTAAAATAATTAAATAATATTATTATTTAATTAAGTCATATTCCATCACCACTTTTTAATAATAATGGGGACCTAAGAACACTTGTCCTTATGCTCCTATTATTCTCAACACATTCCAAGAATATTGGGCACCTATGAACACTTGTCCTTACGGTCCTCTTATTCTCTCAACACATCCCAAAGTTATAGCTTTATTAGGTGCACATGTCCCTAATTTCTCTCATCCTCACAACTACTTTCTAAGTTTGGTAATTAATCCTAGTCATTCACATTCTAACTACCTTCATCTCCACTCTTCATCCTCTCTTAGATCATGGGGAATTCATCTCAACCATTCTTTGCCTTTGATCTCATAATCAGATCTTGGTCATCCATTCCCCGTTCCCAAAATCTATAAATTCAAGCATCCTTCATCCAAATCATAATCAATGATCATTCAAGCTAGGTACATGATGTCAAATTAGTGACCATTCAAGAAGGAGCATTTGCATCCCAATCAGAAAATCAGAAAATCAGCCACAATGGAGTCATGGTTAACATTTTGAGTTGTTTTGATGTTATTGTGTTGTTATTGAATTCGATTGTGTGCTCTATCTCAAGGTTTTTCTTAGGTTGGAATAGAAGAGCTTGCATTGTTTGTCTCTTTATATTTATGTTTGAAAATCTAGGCATTACATTTTGATGATTTTGTTGGGGACTACCCTCATATTTCACTCCATTTTGCATGTTCATGTTTCGTGCTTGTGTCTAACTAATTGTTTGTGCAAAGAATATTGTGTAAGGAATGAATGTCATGTCACGTGCTACTTGTGTATTGCTAGTTTTTATTAGGTGATAAAAGTAAGTCATGGAGTATGTATTGGAATTTGAATTTGAATTAATTAATATGGGTTGGATTGGATTTTGAATTTTAATTAATTGATATTTGGGTCAAATATATTGGGTTTTGAATTTTAAATTTTAAATAATTAATATTTATAGTCAAATGTATTAGGTTATGAATTTTAATTCATTAATATTTATAATCAAATATATTGGATTTTGGTATTTGATTAATTAATATTTATAGTTAAACGTATTGGGTCCATTTGAATTTTAATGAATTATTATTTACAATTGAGTGTATTGGATTTTGAGTTTTAATTACTTAATATTTATAGTCAAATGTATTGGGTTTTGAATTTTAATTAATTAATATTATGATATTAATATCAAGAATTAATTGTGTAGTTTCGTAGTCAAACTTATTGACCCAATTTTTGTGAGTAGTAGTTCACAGGAACCCGTCTCTCATGAGAATGAATGGATCACTCATTACATCTAGGTGATGATTATAGTGGAAAGCATTGGGACTTCCTAGGAGGTCACCCATCTGAGTATTATTCCTACTCAAGCACACTTAACCATGAAGTTTCCCTCAAGGTGGAGCCCACTTAGCTTGCTACCCCAAGATGCAATGAGTGTTGAGTGGACCATTCATTCTCAAGAGGGATGGGTTCATTGGAACCACTACTCATGAAATTTAGGTCAATGAGTTTGAATTCAAAACTACATAGCTAAATCTTGACATTAATATCATAACTTGACACATTCTAGAAAATACCTCCTTATTAATTAATATTTACTATCAAATGTTTTGTGGTTAGATGCTTTATATTATGAATTTTAACTAGTTAATATTTAGAGTTTTGAATTTTAAAGATTGATATGTATGGTTAAATGTATATTGGAAAGATGTTATCATATGTCATTTATGTATGTTTAAAGAAGGGAAAAGAGGATTTCTAATGATTTGTTATTTTTTTAACACCCCAATAGTGTATATTACTATTTACTATTACTATGTAGGGTAAATGTGAATGCAATGTGAATTCTGAAGATGAATAAATTGTGCTTGCACTTTATTATCAAATGGATTATGAATGAATTTTATCTCATTTATTGATATATGAAGACATGCATATATGTGAAATGGATGGTTATTGAATTGATATTCTAACTTTGGAGATGTATTATGTGTAATGCATATTTTGTTGAATAGATTACTACCTTGGGCATATTTTGAGAATGTGGATGCAGGTATATGTTCAATTGCTCCAGGTAGAGTGGAAGTATCACTCAGGAGAATATCTTGGTTGGGTAACCAATAACATAATCTATCTGAGATTACACCCACTCACAATAGAAAGGCTGAGTCTAGACATAGTGTTGGGGAAATGGTAAGTCATCCTTAGAATGATGTGTTTGCATTAGTAAGGATATTGATTACTGATGAATGCATGCTTGGGTGATGTTTATCTTTTTGAGCTTGAGAGTCCTTCCTTAAGTTACTGTTCTTGATTGTATGGATAAAAGAGTATTGAGATATAGGCATACATGCATATATATGTATATGTCGGCATACGTGTGCGATAGATATAATGGGATGTCCTTAACAAGTATGATGGCATATGTATAGATATGCATATATGGATATAAATGATTAATGTGATGCTATAATCATATGGTCATAATTATTCAAATATTGAATGGATCATTTGACTATCATGTTGTTGGATAATATATATATATATATATATATATATACTAATACACACGTAAGGGTAAAAGGTTAATAGAGGAGTGTGTATGTATATATATATATAATATTATTATTGTTATTATGTGAATGCTAACTTGGTTGTATTCATTTGTATATCGAATATATATATATATAGTTTGATACGTATATAGGACAACATATAGTATGACACCAACATATATTTATACATTGATAAAACATTTATACGTATAGGTGTTTATATACATAATACCCCGGTATCATATGTGCTAGAATGTGATATTAAGGTAATAGTATATGTATAAGTATACACATACATATATAGTTACCAACGTATATAATTGAATGGCTTAAATATGTATTATCTAATGAATATATATAATTGAGGATATATATAGTGTTATTTAATGTATAAAAGCCTATCACCATAACAAGTATTGCACTAGAATACCAAAGGTGCAAGAAAGTATGAACCGATGCATAATGATAATGCTATAGCTATGAAATAGGCATGGGAATAGCGTTACTTTACTCTATGAAAGGATTGGATATTGTTTGTTGTGCATGATATCTCTAAGGTATCATTTGTAACTGAAATAGTTTAAAACTATGACTCCAAGGCTGCCACGTAGATAGGAGAGTGGAGTCACTTTAAAACAACAAATCAATGTTATGGGATAGAGATTGGTTTATGCTATGTAATATACATGTAATATATACTTATAGGTTGAATGGTACTCGTGTTGACCACACATAATGAACAAGAAATATGTAAGCAAACTCATAGCCATTAAGTCGATAAGAGGAATGAGACTTGGTTGATGCCTTTTGTGGAATTATCTTTGACTTAGTAAACTTCTAAAAATCATGTCAATGAGTAAATATCAACAACTGATAAATTCATACAATATTATGATCAACGGGTCGATGAATTGGTCAAACTGTTTAATGAGGTAAACCGACTCATCCTAGACTAAGTCGATATGAGTTATGTGTTGCGTATTTGATATTGAATGATTCAAATATGTAGTAAACCACACCAACTGTTGGAGAGATCGGTTTAAATTGGTTCCACCTTATGAATCCTATTTTTTTAGATGTTCATTGTGAAGGCAATTCGAATTACACCTTTTTTATCATGTGTTGATTTGAAATATTCTCATCCTGATGTCAACTAAAAAGTTCGACATGTAGCTTTATTTAGCTAAGTATTTTCTTATTTATGTGCCACCTTTTAGCTAAGTCGAGTGAGTTTATGCATGGAGTTTTTTGTCAATACGCATGCCTTTTCTGTAGGATGAGAAGTCTCTTTTCTATTGTATAAATAGTAGAGCAAACTCACTTGTTTGGGACACATTCCATAAGCATTTTGCTCTGCATTCTTATCTGCTTTATTCTGTTATATTTGAGAGAGAGAGAGTTCTGAGTATTTGAGAGAGAATAGTATTTTAAGTGAAGTAGTTTATCAACTTGAGAGATAGAGGTATATTGTGGCATCACTTGAGGAATCATGATCAAGCTCATTGTTGTTTAGGAAAACTGAATAGCAGTCAATCAATTGGATAAGCGAAAACAAGCATGACGATAATTCTCCTTTATTTGTCTTAGCTTTTAAAAGATTCTTTCATGAATGCTTTGATTAGTCTATTGTGAATGCTTGCATTTATAGTATTAATTTGAAAGGGATTTTGAAGTTGTTAATACTGTCAGTGAAATTCTTGTATGTACTTCATAATAGGAGGATTATGTTTGTCATAAGTATTACATACTAGATATGATTTGACATGGGTAGCTTAAGGGTTACTCATAGCTAAGTTATTTGATTATAATAGATAGCTAATGGGTTACTCCTGGGTTGAGAGGTATATTGAAACCTAGTAAGTTAGATTTGCTACATGATTAGTATCAATGCACTCTTAAATAAAAAGTTATCGTATTGACAAGATTAGTCTCATAGCTTAAACCCTTTTAGTTAAAGAGATTATACTCTCAAATGGAATCATCTATTGTTATGAAAATTCTTCGATTAAGGATATTCATTGATAAGGATATACTCTTAAATGGGTATCACTTATTGTGTGCTATTTTACTGAGTGGTGCCAGTTATTTGATCTATGATTATGATGAGGCTTATGTAGCTAAATTCTAGATTTTAAAGTTATACTTGGGACTAGATTATCTTCTAAGGGAATAGCTTGATTATGCAAAGATAAGCTCATATGTTATACCTAGGATAGAAATGTCCATTGAAGAGGTAACTAGTGCTTAGTCTTAATTGGTAGAGCAACCATTGCATTTTGGGAAAGGGTTATTTCTGAGGTAACGAAATTACCTATGGGAGGAAATAACCTAAGCATAGTATATGAACGGTCATATTCCAAACCGAGTTGTAGTATTGTATGTGAATATGAGGACTATCACTCAAAGTACTGAGTGAGAATACTTTGGCCAAAGTAGTGTAAGTTCCCACTGTTTAGACTATCGTTTCAATGTGTTCCTTGTTTGTATTCTAGATCAAGATTATACTTGTAGGTGTAGCTACCATATGATTAGGTTCTAGAATGTGGGACACAACACTAAGCTCAAATAAGAATTTGTTATGAGGTTTCCCAACCAATCTCTTCATTGAAGGGTAGGGCCATCTATCATTGATAGATGTGCGGGGGACCACATGTGAGTCCATGGTTGGCGGAAAGGTGCTTGAGTGATGCTTCTCCTCATTAGTAAACAACCGAGGTTTGGGGATGTTTGTGCCAGTATCGAGGACAACTAAAGTGTTTACAATCGTGAACAAGGACATTCAAAATGTAAGTGTCAATGCGTCAACATAAGGGATAGTTTGTATAGCTATTACCAAATGAAGCTTAGAGGAGCTATGTGTGTATCATGTACCCATTTATATGGAAGGATGTAATCACGAATGATATACTTGAGTTCATTCGATATGACATCTATGTTATGAAAATATTGTGAAATTACAATGAAATTCATTGGAAGTTTGGTAGCAATATTATTTCAAATGTGCATGTAATTTACATTATGAAAGATTTTTTTTATTGCTATGTCATGACATCATATAATATTCACTTAAGGTGAAAACATTGGAAATTTTACTGTGAAGAACACCGGGGTTGTTACAATTTTCTTTATTTCACTATCCTCAAGTTTAACATTGTAATTGTGAAAATTGCATGCCCCACAATTGTCCATTTGTTTTGCGCTACCTTTGATTTAGTTTTTCTTTATATAATTACTAGTGTATAATTGGTGTATTTCTACATAAAAATTGACAAATAATTATAAAAATATTTTGAATGTGAATCCTATATTGTAAGGTTTTGTATTTGTGAACTACAATTTATGCATTCTTCTGCCTAGGCTAAATTGTAGGTGTGGAAATTCCTCCTAAAATTTTCAATTCAAATTTAACTATAAACTCAATCCAACTCCTTCCTAACTAAACATTATCTATCAAATTGAGCATACAAAACATAAAATTGTTTACTAAGGTGTTACATAGAAGGAAAATACCCAATTCACTTAGAGGAACATCAAAGTTTTAATTACATAATTAACTTACATCAACATCTACACTTAGTGATATATTAGGTTATCTTGCATGGTTGCCTCATTTATTTAGACCTTGTAACAAAAGATTTAAAATATGTTTGACCAAAGAAGAAGAGTGATAACATTATTAACTTGGTTTGTAGGTGTAACGCCCCATCATGGAACCCAGGGAACATCACGCTAAATTTACTAAACAATCGAACAATTTTATTTTTTTAAACATTAAATAACAACATATGAACACTATCATAAACATGAATGTTCTTGGGTTCCACAACTACGCTACTAAAGTAAAACAAGAAGTACAACACATCAAGTTATACAACAAGTAACATAAGAATAAACCATATCAAGATTCATTATCCATAAGAGATTCATTACAAGTACAATAACATCAAACGAGATTGTGACAAATCTCGATACAACCAAGTCATAATACAATGAAGCCTCATGTCATCATCATGAGTGAATACAATAAAGAAGATGAACAAGAATAATTGATGACCAAGACCACGAGCACGTCCAATGAACAACTTCGCGAACGATGTGAATCAAGAACCTGTCAAAAACAATCTTGTCTCGAGCAGCATCACTTGTAAGGGGACCCAATGGAAGAAAAGGCACGTTCCTCCCAACCGTGTGGAACTCGAAAGCCCACCCCCGATGCTAGGAGATAGTAACAGGTCCTCAAGTCAAACATACATCAGAGTAGAGAAAACATACAACACGTGGCCGACAAACACATGACAACATGACAACACCAAAACCATATGACAACTGACATACTCCCAAAGGCAACAGCATAAACACAGGTGACTCTACATAGTACACCCAACATATGTACAAGGACAAGAGTGTCATCACATAGACATAATAGGTTACCCTGGATAATCTTCCTAGGTTATCGACCCTCTACCAGAGTTACCCTGGCAACCTCTAACGATTTCTGGCCCCTAAATGAACTTATGTGGTATCAAAACACTTCTCGAGAAGACAAAGTGTTCGATTAGCCATTCCAGGCCATCTCAACCTACCTTAACCTAAACAAGCGTTAAAGTACAAGGCAAGGAAAAATATTATATGTGTTATCAATTATCACTACCCAACCCCTAAAAGTTTATAGTTTAGTTATCACTTAATTACCCACTTTCGATAGGTTACCCATGCAACCACTTCTGGGTCCGGCCCCTAACGAAAGCCACTCCTCCTAGGTACAACTCACTCACTGACAATGACCACCCAGTCAACATGCATGTAAATGACATCTCACAAGGCCTGAAATAAACATGACATCCCCACAAACATCAATTATATAAAGAATGGCATGCACGACAATCCAATGTCGAGTAGTGCATCCAAAAAAAGACAAACATCAAAGCCTCTCATAGAAAAGACATAATTAATCCTCTGGGAGACTTCCAAATAATGCACAACACCAAAGGTGCCTTAATAATACAATGCTAAATAAACTAAAAGTGAATTCCCATTACACTTAATGGAAATCCAAATACTCAACGAACAATTCATAACCATTGACATCTATAAAATAAATATATAATACATTATGTACCCCATAGATATCCACAAAGTGCAAGACATAATCATTATAAGTTCAATAAGGATTACATAATCTTATAAGAACAACCATTCCCTTAAATTTACACATATCTCAAATGATAATAACCTCCCTCCATACAACGATTCCATCATACAAAATAAAATCGCACAATCTCCATAATAAAGTTCCAAAATATATCTTGCATATAATAAATAAAATCCCATATTTAAAATTTATATAAAATCCACTTATATAATTATTGATCCACACTATTATTTCATTACAATAAAATTTCAAGTTCAAAATAATTATAAAGTTTATATAAATCTAAATCCATTCATTTCAAATTTACCAACACATTATATTAAACAAAAGATAATAAATCAAAAGAAAAGTAATGAGTAAGGGATGTTTAATTTTCAGTAAGAATAATTATTAATCAAAGTGACGCAAAGATTAAGATATAAATCTTTCCAAACTTAGGGATGAAAATGATCAACTCTCAGAACACCAATGCCTTGATCAAGGTAAGAATGAAATAAACACGTCGAGAAGCCAACCGAGACAATCTCATCATCTCGTTCCAAATCATAAAGCACTGACCAATGTTTGGTCTAATCCCTCAGAAGACTATCAAAAGAAAAGAAACCACGAACAGGCAGACATTTACAGGCGGAAGATCCATAATAAAATAGAGAGATGCAAACACAAGCTCCTTTTAAAATGTCGTGTAATGGCTAAAAGTAAACCAAGGAGCTCGACCCAGCCGGCAGAGATGGGGAAACGATAAGACAAATTCAAGATCTAATGACATATTGCCTAAACATAGCAAACACAACCTACCAAAATGAATTACAGGATCATGAATGAATATTACAGGAATCAGAAAATAATTTGAGGCAACAAATAAGATTTGGAATAAATTTGCGTATGCAACAATAACATGCAAAACGACTAAACAATAACCACAATTAAGCATATGTTCAACAAGTGAACAACATTCAAGGGGGTACACCATATAATAAGTGACAACAATAAAAGATTCGGAGTGGACTCAGTTTACACAGTCAAAACTACATAATACAATTCTAGACGAATACATAGATTCAAAGCTAAATCTGCAAGCGTGTTCTTTTCTCTTTAATTTATCAAAAAAATTAATCAAGATTGGTATTAATGTTTTCATTTTCTATTGTTCATACAGATACCAAGGCAATATTTCATAGTATGTTACAAACTAAATACAACAAACCCTTTTGTATGCTTCAATTCCAGAATAAATGAGAATTTTAAAAGGAGAAAACCTGGAATTCTTTTTCGGATACGTAGAACATAAAAGATAAGATCCAATCATTCAAGCAACATAACTTCACAGTACGTGCAAGCCTTCGTATTAGCCAAACTATTCAACCAATCCACCCAAAAATATAGGAAAAGAAACTCTTCTAGGAAGAATTGCTGTGAAACCAAAACTTTTTCCTCAAAACCCAATTGTTGTGAAGAAGGTTTTTTCTTCCCATGCTTTATCATTAATTTTAATTAAAATGCAATTCACACTTCTCAACTGACAGATTGCATGCAATTGCTCAACAAGTTCCCACTTTTCAAACATAATGTTACAACTAATTATTCTTCCCAAAATATTATATTTTAATATCTTTAATAACTTAATTCCTCTAATATTTAAAATAAACTTTCAAATTAAATGTAATTATTCGTAATCTTAAATCTAATAAATCAATTAATCACTGGTAAATTCAATACATACTAAATAAACCATTTAATTAATCTAAGCAAATCAATATTAAACATGACAAACATAAAATGATATGACGAAACAACAAATAACCAGATAGAACGAACATCAACAAGACAAATGGGTAACGAATGATACTCGTTTTTTCCAGAATGATGGTTCATGACAAAGGACCAGAACTATCTCCCATCAACAAATTCCATTGGGTCTTGGCATGCTCAGACTTGACGAAGCAGGTGGAGTCAATGCCTATACCTGCAAGCTGTATCCAATTGCACTGTCAACCATAACAACATACATAATGGAATACACATCGTGAAGAAGAGTCACAGTGTAGTAGGGTACTCACAAAGGAGTAATGCTACACTATCTCCTTCATCCAAACTGACATGAAAAATTATATCAAAACATCCATTTCACTATAATAACATCATTAAAATTCAGACACTGCATATACCACAAAACACATACAGTAATGTCATCATACGAAAGTAAACAGACAATTATAAAGTCAAGTATATCATCTACTGAATGTAGCAACTAACATAACATCCATGACATAGTGCAACAATGTAAGATAGTCTCAAAAGCAACTAAATGACTAACCACCAATCCAAAGCAACTGAAACAATAATTTCATCTGGAGGGTCACTACAGTAGGTATTTGGCCAAAGGAGAAGATCCTTGCTTAGAAAACTCCTCAAAGATGTTTGACAATTTGTCAACACCACTTTTTTTATAAATTCAAATTCCAAGAGGTGATGTGAACATATTCTAGGCAAGTAGAACCTCAGATATTTTTTGTGCACAAAGTTTGCTACTACAAATAAGGCTTACTTTTAGGAGTGTAGAGTTTAGTTTCACATGCATAGATTTGACCCAAGATAGATAATAGTTTAGTTTATTGTCTATGAGAGTATCATAGAGTAGATTTGATATTGAATAACACAATTTGGATCACCAAGAAATAGACTATAGTAAAAATTCATCAATTTGTAATAAAGTTGATTCCTTATATATTTTCTTGTCATTTCAAAAAATATGTTTATATATTAGCTATTATCTCAATTCTTTAATCTAGGGTTAATTTCTTCCTTGTGTTGAGTTTATTGGTTTACCATATATTATTTGAAAAGTTGTGTTTATTTTTTTATTCTGGTGAATTGTTTGAACTTACACTCCTTAGGTCTTGGCCAAGTAAGGTTTTATTTGTAATCTTTTGTTTATTTTCTAAATCCAAGAGTTCAGTTTATTAAATTTATATTAGTATCCTTTATTGTGTTTCATCATTTTTAACCTTTTAGTGTTTTTTAATTAATTTTATGCTAAATTATTACAATTATCCTTCTTTCCTTTTGTGAAGTGTTCATCTCAATCCTACAATGGATATAATTAGTTTATTATGAAATATTTGTTGATATGATGAAAATTCATGAGGAGAATAATTTTTATCATGAGGCACATATGGACCATGTTGGAACTCAATTTTGTACCTTCATATATCTCAAATATTTTATCTTCAATTTATATGGTACTCTCATTTTTCAACTCCAGAATGGTAGGTTGGTTGTAAAATTAATTACAAAATTCTTAGGTTTGAAATTTGACATGTGAAGTACAACACTGTAATTTTTTTTGATAATTCATGTGTCCATTTTAAATTTCAAGTTACTTAAGCAAAAATTGAACTTGAAATTGATGATTTGAGAGTTGAAAGTGCATGCAAACAACATGAGCGAAAAATTAAAATTTAATAACTTTGATAATTGGATGAGTTTAGATAATCAATAATCAACTTCTAGTTTTAATATTAAGTTTGTTAGGTGAAAATTGATCTTGTGGAAAACTTTTGATTAAATGTCCATAATAGGCAATATATGTGAACTTAGTTCATGATTAAAGGTTTATTGTACAAAATTTATTAATTGACACAACACTTATTATGCCTACCCCAAAAAAATCAAGATTCCTAGACATGTGTTTGCACTTGTGATGACAATACCATTGGATTTTTGTTAATTGTTTAATTGTTAACATTTGTTTTAAAATTAAAATAATTTATTATTATTTTAATTAGTAAGAATGGCGAGCTTGACAATTGTTTGCAAATAATATTTTAAAGGTAAATTATTATTTGTAATGGAGAAAGCCAATCATATGAACTTAATTTATTAAAAATGAGCGAAACTATATTCGTTAACCACTACATTGATGCACAAAGTGGGAGGGACACACTAAGATAAGTGCATAGAAATGGATGACAAAAGGGGGGTCTAAGTGACCAATGTCGTTTATAAATTGGATAAATTTAAACTTGGATGCATAATTCAAGATATTTATACTCAAAATTTGAAGATGTGATAAGAATAAGAATTGTATTTAAAAAAATGATTAATGTTGAGTGAAATGATGAGCACACACAAAAGTGTTTGTTTTTATCACTAAATATAACATGTAGTGTTTGGTGTGTGTCTTCCCCCTTTTTGTGTTAGTTATTTTTAGTAGAAATATAAGTAAGAGTAAGTAATGTAAGTTATGTATTCTTTATTGATTTTTTTTTTGTGAAATTTTAAAGTGGATTTTTTTAGCAATTAGCTAAATTTAAACTTGGATGAATAAGTCAAGCTATGTATACTCAAAAATTGAAGATGTGATAAGAATAAGAATTACATTTAGAAAATGGTTAATGTTAAGACACAAAATTGTTCTTCTTTTATCACTAAAATATAACATGCAGTGTTTGGTGTGTGTCCCCCTTTTTTGTGTGAGTTATTTTTAGTATAAATATAGGTAAGAGTAAGTAATATAAGTTATGTATTTTTTATGGATTTTTTTGTGAAATTGTATAATTGAATGTGTGCATCACACAATTTATGCAAAATTAATCGAAAATATATTTTTAATATATATAAAATGAAGTGTAGAATAATTTTTTTTTCAAATTTAGATAAATAAATCAAAATTAAATAAAAAGTAATACATAGAAAAATATAAAGAAACTCTTAAAAAATAATTAAAAAAAACTTAATTGAAGCTGTCGTGTGGAATCAAGGCTCTCTTGTCTCATTCCATGTGGAGGCTCATACAAATATCTCATATTTGATTAAGTGTCAAATTCAATGAGGAGGGGCCCTTGTATTAAGGCTTTTGTCTCATCTTCCATATTGGAATTTTTATTTTTATTCAAAATACAGAAATTAGAATGAAACGAAGCGCCTATAGTGCATAATTTCAACAATAATTAAAATTAAAAATTAAAAACAAAGAGAAATGCACATGCAAGGGTGTTGCAATTTTGCTCTAGGCCCATGGTCAAGACAAGCATGGGTGCCATGTTACTTTACCAAGGAGCTAAAAAGAAGTAAAAACTTAGTAGTTGTTTCATATAGCAATAAATGAAAAATGTTTATGAATTATGTATAAAAAAATTGTTAGATATTTCTTCTAATATTAGAAAGAGGGGTGTTATGTATGGACTCTTGTGTAAAGTGAAAATTTCAAGCAAGGCATATAAAAGCTTTATAAAAGTATCAAAATAAATGAGACTTAACATTAAGGATTGATGTCAAATTTGAACAATCATCATGAAAATTTGCACAAAATTGATGAGAGAGGGATCTAGGTATATGAATGCACAAGAATTGTTTGATAAAATACCTTTGTTCATTGGCAATGTAAGACAAAGGTAATAAATGAGAATTTTTTAATAAAGTGTTTCATATTATGTTGGTTGTAAAGAAGTTTTATTTTATGGGAAATTGGGTTTACATGAGAGGTGAATTTATTATTTGATATAATTTATTTTATTACAACATAAAAATATTTGTACAAGAAATATTCACAAATATTTAGAAAAGTGATTTTTTTTCTTTATTAGAATAGAAATAAGGATGCAATTTTAAGATCTTTTGGACATATTCTTTGTGTTCGTGTTTAGTTGTGGATTGAAGGACTAAATTGTGTCATGTGTCATGTGTCACTTTTATGTTCAATCTAAAATTATTATTTTCTATTTAAATTGTAAATTATAGATGTGTGTGGATTGGTTTCCATTATGTTTCAAGTTGTTGTTGGAGCCACTAGGTTAATTTAAGGTTTATGTTTGTAATCAATTTGGGATTTGAGGTGTAAAAATCCATGTAAATATTTGAGGAATGTAAATATGGTTTTATTCTAGGTTTAATTTCTACAATTGAAATTGTATTTTATCTTTAATAAATCAATGTAAGACATCTTCTTATTTTTGTTGAAAGAGAAAAATTGTAGTAATATAAAACATTTTCACATAACTCCTAGAAAGAAAAACGTGTGAAGAAGTATTTAGAATATACCATATAAAAGAATAGACAAACATACCATCAAGATGACATAATACATACCTTGGGAAAATCCTTCATGAGGAAAAAAACTAGCCCCCAAAAGCATCCACACTCAATGTATTTTTTAGTAATGAAACATTACAATACATTTACAGTCTCCATGAATAATTTTGAAACACTTAGCTCATTCAATGCATCTTCCATGTATCTAAGCATAGAGGCCAATCATACAACCATACATCTCATGCCATATTTTACATATGTACTCTTTGAAGAGATTAATACAAACGACAACCAAATAACATTAAATGGTATTAGTTATGGTATTAGTTAAACCATGTATCTCAAAACCATGAGGACACAAAACCATTGACCCCAACGTTTACTTTTTAATACTATTTTTTCTTAATATTAAATATTTTTCAATATGTAATCCACACACAAAATAGCTAGTCAATGTTACAATACAACTTTGTAAGTGGATCCAAATAAATATTTAATATGGTTAAACACATCTCCTAAGATGCACCACAAATAAATATATATTTTATATATTAAAATATTTATTTTTTTGTGCAAGGTGTATAACACCCTTTTTCCGAACATTTGTGATGTAGTCTATATCCAATTCTTTTCAAATATTTTAGGGAATTTTGCATATTCTTAAATAAAGATTTGTTGTATTTTTATTAGAAGTTACTTTACATCCTAGGAATTCAATAAATATTTATATTATGAGTTTGTCTTAATAAGAATTATTGTTAGCCTAATATGTGGGATATTCAAAAGACAAATCAATAATTAAAAATAGGCTATATTGTTGAGTGAAGGGAAGTACTCAAGCCAATTAGGCTCATCTAAAACTCTGAATTATTGTGTCATTATTGTTATTTGTTCTGGTTTGACTTTGTTCCTCTAGTATTAGGCATTGATCTTTTTTTATTACAACTAATCCAACATCACAAATCTATAAATGACAAACATGTGTGAAAATTATAAGTTGTCTAGGTTTGCTTTCCTTCATGGATATTAAAGGTAAAAAATCGTAATTATTTTCAATCCATCAAGCCTTTTCCTATTTAAAATGAGGATAAGTCAATTTCCATTAATGATTTCTTCATAAATTTTGTAAAGGTATACAAGATCATACTTGCACTTGTAATTTATATTGAATCCTTTTCTCACATATCTATGAATTTGTCAATTATCTACATGTTTAATGTATTGAACTATAAATTTATGTAAAACCAACACTTATGGTTTAGTGATAGTAAATAGGATTTATGCATTGTGCCAGTTGGATATAGTTTTATCTTTATATCAGTATCCTTTAAAGATTCATATCATTCCTTGAGGAATTTATTAGTATCACCCTCCTAAGTCACTAGAACTTGAAAATTATATAAGAAAGGGTGGAATCTTATCACATTGATCTTTTATTTTTATTGGTTTCATCATAGTTTTTATTATTTCTAGATCGACTTAATCCTTGGGTCGAGGTGTTGTGTCATCCCTTAGAATTGAGGGTACAAGAGAAAACCCTAACATAAAGAACATATATGCATAATATTTTTCCATTACACAATTTATTTCACAATGTTTTTGCTTTAGCTAGTTTTGCTTCTCCTACAAATTTGGATGATATTCTTCATAAGTTATTGACTAATAAACCCTTTAGTTTATATAGATTATTTAAGGAATTAGAGCTAGGGCTGGATCTATGAGATCTTTACATGGTGTATATCTTTCCCTCATCCAACCCAACCTTCTCCTTCTATTGCTACTCCTTTCACTTCCTCTTTGTCATCTTGTGATAACAAGACCAAACCATGACTTGTGATAACAAATACATCACTTTTAATAGCTATGCCATATGGTAACAAAGACACCATTTCTAATTACCTATAGTAATCTAGAGCATATCCAAGAATATCTACATGTCCTCTTCTATCATTGTATGTATTCCAATATTATTGCATGTGCACCTACACTATAATACATATTCTAGCAACATAATCTATTCATGATGTAATAACCAATTATCAACCAGACCTTATGTGATTTTTGTCATGCCAGCATAATGTGATAAGCCACATCCATACCATGATGTAAATTCTAACTCCCAATATATTTTATCACATAGGATTTTGACACTCTTTTACTAGTATGTGATCAAAGTTGTTCATAGGAGCTAGCACATTCCTATTATACCTTTTACAACATTCCCCATTTTTCTTTTAGCAAAATTAGGACCCTTCATTTTTTTCTAGCTTTAGGTTAGTTCCTTATGTCAACAATTGTCACTCATGGTCAAACTAGAAAAGGTTCTTGGTTTAAATTGTCTCTAGTTACAAATAATGTAAAAAACATTGTGCTTTTATTGTTGCATTTTAAGTTCCATTTGAAATATTTAAAATATCTCATTAAATGGGAAAAATAAAGTTGCAAGATTTATTCCCCCCATCAAAGATGAAATTATTTCACATGCATATCCAAATATCCATATTATTTTGACAAGGAATAAATAATTCAAAATTATTTGTAACAAAGTTTGTGGAAATTTGAACTCCAACTGGATAAGATATGAACCTTCACACTTCATATGGATGTCTTACCATTTTCTGCTAGGAAGGTCTATTAGAAGTTTATAGAATTTTTATGTGGATTTGGATGTTAGAGGTAGATAGGTCAAACTTCTACATCCACATTTGATTGAGCTACCATTCCTCACAAAGACAACAAAGCTTCTAAAAAGTTTGTAAAACTTCCATGCAAAGTGGATGTCAAATCATGACACTTTCAACACTTAATATTTGTATCCAAATTTGGTTCAAAATCCCATAAATGTCAATAGAACACACACAAAAAAGTCCTATCTAAACATTAAATATGCTCACCTATCACTCTACTACATTAGTTATATATAGATGTACCATTATTCATAGGGTATAAATAGAATTTTGTCAATCAAATTAACATATTATGATAATTTGCAAGAAAATCAAGAGCTCTCTAACCCTAGTGACTAATGATTTTTTGTTAGAATTGACTACCATTTTATAATATAGGAAATGTGAATAACCAAATATGGGAGGTTGAAGAAGAATTTTATCAATGAAGTTGGTAAAGGAATGAATTTCAGGTTGTATAATCATCAGATGCAGTTTGAAAAATGTTTTAGACTTTTGAAAAAGAAAGTAACTGAACAACCTAGACTTATGTTACTTGATTTTAACAAAGTTTTTCAAGTAGAGTGTGATACTAGTGGCTTAGCAATAGGGGTTGTCCTAAGTCAAGAGGGGAAACCAAATACTTATTTCAATGAACAATTGAATGATGCTAAGAAGAAGTATTCAACTTATGACCTTGAATTTTATGCATTGGTTCAATCATTGAAGAAGTGGAGGAACTAATTTCTTCCCACAGAGTTTGTAGTTTACACAAATAACCATACACTTCAATTTATAAATAGCCAACACAAGCTGAATTAAAGGCATGCAAATTGGGAGAAGTACCTCTAGAATTTTAATTTTGTGTTGAAACATGAGTGGGAAAGCGAACAAAGTTTTTGATGTGTTGAGTAGAAGAATTTTATTGCTACATGAAATCCAGACAAACAGTGTTGGGTTTGAGAGCTTGAAGGAGTTGTATGTGAATGATTTAGATTTCAGAGATGCATATGAAGCTTGCATCAGTCCTATTAGCAGAGATAGAGGACCATGTACTGATTTTATGTTGGAGGATTGTTTTTTGTTCAAATGTAATCAGTTGTGCATTCCTAGAGGCTCAATGAGAGAGAATCTCTTGAAGGAGAAGCATTGTGGCATCCTAGTAGGATATTTTGGGCAAGACAAAACTTACCTACAACTGAGTACACATTATTATTGGCCACAAATGTAGGCAAATGTGAAGAGGTATGTGGAGAGATGAAAAGTATGCCAACATGCAAAGGGAAATATTCAGAACACTAGTTTGTATCAACCACTACCTGTGCCAAATAGACCTTGGGATTCAGTGAGTATGGATTTTGTTGTAGGATTTCCTAGAACACAAAGAGGCAATGATTTTATTTTTCATAGTTGTGGATATGTTTTAAAAAATGGTTCATTTCATTCCTTGCAAAAATACTAATGATGCAACACATATTGCTAACTTGTTTTTCAAAGAAGTAGTGAGGTTACATGGTATACCTAGGAGTATAGTATTTGATAGAGATATGAAGTTTGTGGGTCACTTTTGGAGAACACTTTGGAAAAAGTTGGGCACCCATCTCAGTTTTATCTCAGCTTACCATCCCCAAACGGATGGTCAAACATAGGTGGTTAATGGAAGTTTGAGTAATATGTTGAGGTGTCTTGTTGGTAACACACCTAGAAATTGGGATATGGCTTTAGCACAAGCTGAATTTGCTTATAATGATTCTCCAAACAGGAGTACAGGTTTGAGCCCATTCTACATTGTTTATGGTATGAATCCAAGGGGTGTATTTGAACTCAAAGATCTTGGTAATTTTGAGAGGAGAAGTGCATATGGTGAGGAGTTTGCCAAATGTATTCATGACCTTCATGAAGAGTTCAAATTGTAGATTAAGGGGAGAAACCAACAGTATAAGCAGTATGCTGATAAGAAGCACAAAGAAGTGCATTTTCAAGTTGGTGATCTCATTTTGGCTCATCTCAGGAAGGAGAGATTTCCAAAAGGTGAATACAACAAACTGAAAAATGAAGAAGATAGGTCCTTGCAAGATTCTTAGAAAGTTTTCTGCCAATGCTTATGAGATAACTCTTCCTTTTGATATGGGTATCTCGCCCATCTTCAATGTGGCCAATCTATATCCTTACAAAGGCAAGGAAATGGATGGAATAGTAGAAATAGAGCTAATTCAAAGATGGGAACAACAAGTGACCAAATCATATTCGATCAACATTGTGTATATTGGAGAAGTAGTTGTTGAAGAAGACTCGAGGAAAGTAATATTTCAAGTACTTGGTGAAATGGAAGGATCATCCTGTTGGGAATAGGATGCCATTTAATTGCAATCCTAAACATATTTCATGTATCTCTTAAGTTCTTGGAAAGTGTTCCCCAACACTAGGATTAGAAAGAGATTAAATTCGAATGAAATGAACATGTAAATTGACATTTGTAATTATGTGATGCTCACATGGAAGGTGGAACCCACCTTTCTTCAGTTAACTATTTGGAGGATTAGTAACACTTCAATAATGCATGTTTTATTCCTACAAAATAGGGATTGATATTTACATGAGTGGAGTGGCACTATCAGTTCAGTTCAATTATCTTCAGTTGCATGTAGTTATTTTGAGTTGCATGCTAGTTGACTTGAGTTGCATGTTAGTTGACTTCAGTTGCATGACTAATGACTTCAGTTGTATGACAGATAACAAGTGGATACTTTTAGTTGAGTGAGGATGTTCAATCATGCATGATGTTCACATGAATTGGTGGAGAGATATGTTTCAGTTAACTAAGATTGACTTGGGTCCACCTTGGGCACCCAAGTTGGCATCTTTGAGTTAATACCTTTTGCATGAGAAGATATTTACAAGGCTCAGATAAGTGGGCCCATTCTTGGGTGCCAACTTTGAGGTGATGCTTGCAAGATATTTTCTTGACCAACGATCAGATAAGTGTTCAGTTTGGGGCACCTAAATTGAGGAGACTTTGGTTTTGACTTCATGTTACAGTGTCAAACTCTACTTGCACAATCTAGGCGTGGTTTTTTGTGAAGAGCTTTATGCTCTTGTATTTGATAACTCTTATGAGTTTACATGCTCATTAATTATCTATTTATTGCAGCAATTACATCAGAGTTTGTAGTAGGTTGAACTTGTGCATGTGTGAGGGTTTGAAGCATAGCATGGGATGTGTGGATTCATGCTTGGTCACATGGAATGCATGGATAGCTTGTGCTGCAGAAAGTGTATGAGAGTTTTGTGTAGGTTGTGAAAAAAGATTATTGAAGGCAAGGAAGCATATCAATAAAGGATTGATACAGTATTATTGTAATCTTGTTCTAAGGTTAAATAATACAAGCACTATTGATTCTGGTGGAGTTTTTTCCCGAAAGGGTTTCTCCACGTGTATGTTGTGTCACTTCTATCTTTTGTCTCATTCTTCTACAATCTTTTGTCTCTTTCTACAATTGGTAAAATTGATATAAACAGATTAATCATACACAAAAATTGATCTAAACAGATTAATCATACACAAAGAATTGATCTAAACAGATTAATCATGCACAAATAATTGTAACAAAGAACACTTAATTAAATCTGCTGTCACATAGGTTTACAAGCTTTAAGCTACAATTTCACCTTCAATTTCAACACATCCTTTGGAGGATGTCACTTGGTTAACAGCTGTGAAGATCTTCAAATACAGTCATAGTGTTGATGACCTCATGAGCAAGAGCTCATGATTTTGTTTTGCTTTTGGGGGACCTGATGTAAGGGCATCGACTACATCTAATTTTGGTTTTCTTTTTATTTGGTGTTTTTTGTTTGCTTGATTTTTTTGCTTGGAAATAAAGACATGGTTGTTTTTTAGAAGGCAATTTAAAACTTCATATATGATCAGCCATGCATCCACGTGGAAATTCCTATACCCACTTATGAGGAGATGAAGGTAGATTTAAAGAAATGCAAAATTAAAAGCCTTTGTGACCCTACGTAGCTGGGAGGAGAGTTAAAATTTTAGTTAGCAATAAGATAATCACGTGGGAGAAAGGAAAAGTAGTTATGTGTGGCAGTTAGAAAATTTAGTTTTTGTAACTAAAAAGAAAACAAAGGCAGCGAATCCTCATCGAGGTAAAAAAGGAGGGAAAAAGAGATAAAAGAAGGCAATTATTAAGCACAAAGCAACTGCGAGGAAAAAAAAGAGAAGATAGCCGCCAAAGGGAAAAAGAGAGGTTGGCGTAGGGACTTTGTTCTTGAGTAAATTTTTGTTTCTAATTTTCAGATTGGCATATTTGTAGGGCCACGATTGTTGCAACTTTAAATAGATTAAATTTAAAGATAGTTTTGGATCTTAATTTATCTATGTTATCATCATCCTTTAATTTCAAATTAAACTTAGATGTGCTAGAATCTCATCCTTGATTTATTTTAAAATTATGTTGCTTGGTTAAAAGTTATTAAGTGAATGTGAATCTCAAGTGCAATTAATACGAGATAAATGCAAAATTGAAAAAAAAAAATGGGGTAAATTTTAAGAAAACCTTAGATTTAAAATATAAAACCCAAAATCTAGGGGAGAAATATCAATAAAGCCTTAGTTGTAACAAATCAATTGTTTGGAACAATGATGCCATAAGTGATGCACTAGTTCTAGATGAAAAATAGAAATTTTAAAATAGGTTTTCATTTGATTGTTTAGATTCCTCTTTAGGCACAAATATTCAAAAATCCCTAGTCTTCAAAATTAAAAAAATGTTCTTACATGATAGGGACATTGGAAATGATATGTCCCATATTCAATTTTGGCTCAAAATATTACAAAATAATCCTAGCGAGATAAACTTAGAAAGTGACAAAAGGTAAGTGGTAGACAACTCATGCAAAATTTCCATGTGGAAAAGGATGTTGCATCTATCCACTTCCAGTAAGTTTTCTCACATTGATTTGAAAAGAATTATGGAACTTCCAAGGGACATTGAACAAGATATTTTCCTCATAAAGTTCCACTTTGAATAATTTTTCCCGCAAACATCTTAAAACTAAAATGCAACACTTCACATAAAAATTGTGAAACTTTCATATAGATTGAGATGTAAAAGGATGGGATTTAACCTTCTATATTGACATCTATTTGGCTTCTCAAATCTTGCAAATAATGCATCTCTCATTCAAATGAACATGTGTTTCCCACAAAGGAAATTTGCAACTGAAAAAATGAAAAGACATCCAAAATTGAACATCATTGAAATCACTACTACTTCTAGACCACCATTAAATTATTAAAATGCTTAAAATCATAGACTAAATTAGTAATGGGTGGATTTTTTCTTTGTCATCTAGGCATTGTGATTCTTAAGCAAAGAAAATGAAGTATGGATATTAAGGAGTGACACAAACTTCCAAAACTGGTGCAAGACAGGGCAACATATCAAACACTGACTTGGGACATGCCAATATGTTAGAATATAGGAAGAGAATGATTAACATAGATGACATTGGTATGGAAAAATAATAGTAAAAAGAGATTGGATAAAGTTACTATTTTACCTACTCTATATAATGCCTTGAATTGATTATGAAATATGATAAACACTATGGTTGAGGGAAGATAATGGTAATTGTTTTTGAAAAGTTAAATAGCATTTACAGGGTGTTGTACCCTTCACAACGGACCAAGAAGGCCAAAGAAAAACATAGTTCAAAAAATTTGAACTATAGGAACAACCAGAAACAGTTGACAGACAGCTGTAGAAAACAAACAAAACAACAAGGGAATTAAGCAACCCCAGAAATAGAGGGGTCAACACTGACATGAAACCCGGGCCGAGAAGCAGCAACAGCAAGGGGGAGGCCCTTCTTCTTTCGGGAGACAACCAACCAGGGAGGCTTGGAAACAAGAACCAATGGGGAATGAGAGAGGAGCAGTTCCACCCCAGACACAGGAGAGGAACCAACAAGCGGCGAAGGAGGTGGCTGACGATCAACAAAAATCAAAACATTCGGAGGACCAAAAGAGGCGTTTAACAATGGACTGACAGAGACTGACAGTGCAGCATCAACAGGACCAGAAGAACAGTCAGGCACCATCACACTATGGTTGAGGGAAGATAATGGTAATTGTTGAAGGAAGGATCTTACCTAATTTAACTACAAACAATATTGGTGAAAATTTTCACAATCCCTTATATTAGACTACAAGATCAATAAAAGTGAAATCTGTTGAAGAAGTTTTCAATGAGGATATTGAATATGCAAGAAGCATATGAATTCCAAATTGACAGAACATCCTTGAGAGGCTATAACTAAAATACCTTAAACATTTTTTAGGAGTGATTTTGAACTAAAATAGGGGATATGGTTACCCTATTGAGAAGAGTGATGGAATTTCCTACATTTGGTAATTTTCAATCATGGATGTATGTAATGTCCCAAGTTAAATTTAAGGAAAACATTCTGGCAATTTAGAATTTGTATTTAAAAATATAAGACCAAAACCTTATAAAACCCTAGATTATATTAGTATTTGCAAAACAACATTAATAACTATAAAATATTCTTCAAAATTTATTATAATCCCTTAGAATATATTGATTTTTACATAACAACATTTACGAGTTAACATTTCATTAATTTGACCTAAAATAATTTATATATGTAAAAATAAAAAAACCCTAATCTTATTGTTGGCTCACAAAAATATAAGAAATATTAAAAATGCATATTTTTCCAAAATCTACTAAACTGAAATTTCAAAAGATGAATCTAGATAAAATAGAGAATGGTCTAATTTACATACCAGGTCCAAAGAGTACTAAGCAAATCATGAAGATTTCCCAGAAATTACATGCATCTACAAATAATTTATAAAATTTTATTATAACAATATAAGATACAATGGAATAAACAACCTAAACTTGCAATGCTTAGCCCATGATCATTGGGTTGAGAAATGCGATGGATGCTATAAAACATATACTAAATTAAAGGCCATACATATAAATATTACATCAAGCTACGAGAACAACCATTGCTAACTAGAACACAAAGGCTTACACTCACAACTACTATAATGACACGTAAACTCAAATCCTATGAGATTCACAACCATGAAGTTCAAATACAAACTCTGGGTGAGCTTGTCATATAGCCAAAGGTTTTGTGTCCTTTCCAAGACATGATTCTAAATGGTTTATATCCTTGACCATTAGCAAACCTACATTTTTCATCCTCAGATCTAGATTCCTAAACAAGAGTTCTCAGTATGAATTTGGGTTAGAGTTTGTTGTAGTTTTTTTGTTATTTTCTTGTATTTTTTTCTTTCAAACCCTAATAAACCTATAAAGGATATTGAACTCTACAAGAATGGATAAAATCTCAATATTGGTACACAATAGGCATTGCTCATACTAATTGAACATAATTTATCCCTTGATTCACACCAGAATCATACTTACATGAAAATGTGTTTGGGAGTCATGGAGGAATGTCCCCTACAAACTAAAAATATCATCCACCACCTATCCCAAAATTTATTTTTTATTTCATTATGATTGCACCGATGTATTGGAAATCTCTTCAAAGTTATAACAAGGGGTGTATTGGTTTTAGGATCAATAAAAAGAGCACATTTTTCCCTTTTTTATCTCTTTTTATTTTACTTCATTGTAGGATAATTTTGTTGCATAAAATTGAGGACATGAACGTTTATAAATTTTTCCATTAATTTATTTGACTTGTCACTGCATAAAATTTTTTTGATGGTGAAGCAAGTGATCTATTGTGGGCCTTTGATGTTGATGCCTTCAATTTTGAAACAAATTCTATTTTGAAATTTAGTTTGTTCCAAATTCCCTAACAAATCATTGACTTTATCTAGGGTTTCTTGGAATTGTTGGAGGAGATTTGAGTTTTGTAAGGCTATCTTTAGGAATTTCTTCATCCAAGTTTGGTTTTGGGTTAGGATTTATAGAGTCTGATATATTTTAAAAATAAAAATAAATAAATTCATTAAAAATAATCTAATTTATTCAAATGCAAACAAAATTTGATTACAAAGCACTAAATTTGATTTACTTGCCTCTTCTACAACATGGCATTGTGAAAACCCTTGTGAAATTTGCAAAGCACAAGCACATTTTGGAGAAGAGAACACACACAAAAGCTTTGTTGTGTGTTTGGTTGAGTTACAAAAGTGTAGAATATCTTTTTGTTGTGTTTATGTTCATAAAACACTCTCGTGTTATGGTGAGCATAAAACACGAGCACATTTTGTAAACTAAAAAATATGCCCAAATAGCGCAAGTACATTTTAAACAAGATTGGCCATTTGGCCACCTTTTTGTGCATCATTTTCATGCACTTTCCCATAAAACAAGAGAGGAAGAGAAGCAATCATTACAAGAAGTAATCTCTAGCATCTTGCTTGGATGAACAAAGATAAATATATAAACATTAACTTATGGCCCAAGCTGGTGATTTGTTTGCTTATGCAAAATTTCTCATGGGCCTTATGGACTCAAATGTCCTTGCTCCCACACTTCTAGTAGCATTAGATAAAGGCTTATAGATAAGAGGGTAGATAGAAGGAGTAGTTTAGGCTACTAAGAAATGTGGACACATTGTAGTCCCAAGGTAAGAAATTGATCAAAAGGGTTATTTGTTGTTATCATCAAATCAATGATGAAATCAATGCCACAATAGATTTTAAAGAAAACATATATAATGAGCTAATTGGCTAAAAGGAATGTAAAAAATTTAGCTTCCTATCTTGATGGCCAAATAAATAATCCCAAATAGAAACCTAAATATGGTGGGGGAGTGGAGAATGAAATTATTTCAAAAGTGCATGAATAATTTTGAAAAAAAGAATAGTAGAAGAAACCATGGTTGACTCAAAATTTCATCGAGTCTATCCCATGCAAATTTTAAGAAAGTATTGGTATGGTTAGCCCACCAAGAAATATCATTAAGGAATTTGTAGATTTAGTGAAGAAGAATTCGACAATGGAGATCATACACGATCTAATAAAAATCAAGGAAAACTTTAACATTTTTGAGGCATGCCTAGTATAGATGAAGAAGGCCCCAAAGAAGATTATAAAGACTCTTTTAAAAAAAACACACTTTCAATATTCTCATGCTCCTAACATCAATGTGGTGAAGGAAGTTATTAATAATTTACAATCATACCTATAGGAGAGAAAATTGGACTATTGGTAAGACATGCGAACACAACGAGGATAAGATGCAAATCCAAAATGATTGACATGAGTTTCCTCACAATCATAATCCTATCAAATTCTTCAATCAAAATATTTTTTGTTATTGAATTTTAGGCAGATTGTAAAAAAAATTAACTTCTTAAAGTGGAACACTCATTATCCCTAATTAATGTGGGCCCAAAAATTAAATAAGCCTAGAACAAGTTTTAGTTAAATTTTAAATTTTTGTTTTGGGTCCAAGGAATTTAAACTTGATGCCCAAGCAATTAAGTATTTATGTAAACTCCAGAAGCATTGTAAAATGTTGGGAACTTGTTAACAAGCTAGATAGAGTAGAGAGTCAATTAATTTTCACATTAGCATTTTTATTGTAGATCCAACTTTTCCAAATCGGGTCATGTTGTAATGAACAATTTATGAAATTAAAATGAGAAGGATGCAATATAAAGCATACTATATGACAAATATTTCAAACTATTAAACCATGACAGGTGATGTATAAAATTTGTATATGTAATAATAATTTTATGTGTTCCTTTCCACTTGTTTAAAACCATTAGACATGTGCATTGCTTTGTGTAAATGATTTTTGTATAATATAGATCAAACATAATTGATTTAATAAGATCTCTTTGTCTTAACAAAATTGAAAATTGAATTCATTTCAAAATAGACTCAATTTATTTTATTTCTTTAAACCGTAACTCCTTTTATTTTTCTTTTAAGTTAAGTTAAATTAGGGCTAATTTACAAATAAACATTTCAAATCTACTATTAAAAGGCCTACATATATGTTTCACAAATTATTGTGCTATTGAAAAAATTAATATCATAGCATCAAGAAGGTAACATTCACCTTGAATGGTTTATTTTAAGCTTACCGAATCTAAAACACTAATTATTTTGAAGCAAATTTATTGATTATTGTTACAAATATTAGATATAGGGTGTGAAAAATATTAAAATATTAGATCTAAAAATCATGTCATTAGATCTACTTGTTGATGCCTATTAAATCAAAATATCCATCATTTGAGAAACTAACCACTTGTTTAGTAAAAAATACCATAAATTGGTTTTGTATTAATATTTTCATACACAAACCCATAAAAATTGGATGGCTACATAGATCATTGAGTTATTTGCACCACCATGAATTGGTGATATAGACCTTAGGGTGGGTTGATTTCTTCTAGAATTTAGTCACCTTTCAAGAGATGTGATGCAATTTTGTGACTTTACCTACTTGTTATTAACCATGTCAAAATGCTTGTTACTAAAATTTGTACTAGAAGGAAGGCATGAAAAGTAAGGTCTCTATATAATCATTTCAATTTAAAGGATTTATGTTTAAATGTATAATTAAGAGGTTACATTCAAGCTAGAAAAGAGAAATATTATCAATGGATCTAAGTCAACTAAAAGAAGTGTTAATTTATCTCAACTTACATAATACAAGAAAGTAAGGGTTGACAAAGGGAAGTCTAGATGTGAGAATACTCAATTAATAGATATCCCATTCATATCTAAAAGTATCTATACTCAATCCTCCAATACACAAAAATTGCCAATGGCCAATTTCTTTTGATCCAGGAGGATCTAGGAAACCTTAAAATTTCAGAGTCTCAAAATCTCATGAAACCAACATCATCGCACAGAGCTCACCGACACGGTCCTGACGCAACTTGAACAAGCTCAAAAAGAGTTTGTATGCAGAAGTTATGCATAGTCAACAGTCCGATCAAACAGGCAAATCAGGCGTTCAAAAAGGCAAAAAATTGATCATCTCAAAATGAAACAAAAATGATGCCAAGTCGTAGTGCTCGTCGTGTTGATTCTGAAACTATATTCGGGTTCGAAAACGGAGCTCGCATGAGCAAAACAAAGCTAGTCAAAGTTCTAGTCAAAATGATGATGCCAACATGTGACGTGGCAGATGACTAGATGGTGACGTGGAAATTGCAGGTGATGTGGCAAAAATATCACAAAATTCATGTACACCATACTTTATTTAAAAAACAAAATAATAAAGTGGTGGAAGTTTATTCCACAAAATCCATTTGGTGGGATCGGATTTTGTGGGATCTGGTGGGATCCAAATCTCCTAAAAATAAAAAATATTAACTCATAAAAAAACAAAGAAATAACCCTCCATTTTAAAGTAAAACAACTTAACAACTTAAAACCAAATGAGCCTGTGAATAGGTGTCAAGGGCTTAAATAAATTAAATTGTTTTTTTATAAACGGGTTAGTGTTTTTTTGTAAGGCTTATAATTATAAAAGCCAAAGGGGGGGTTAATTTTTTATTTTATTAAATAAGGTGATTAAGCCTTATTAAGCCAATTTTTATGTATAAAAGGGGGTATAGGTGGTGAGTTTTTTCATTCAGATGTTTGAGAGTTTTTTATGCTCCTGGTAAGGTGGAGAATTACTGAAGGAGAGAAATTACAAGGTGTTGTTACACCAAGAATTGTAAAATTGTAAAGAGAGAGATTGTGAGTGATTAAAGCTTGGATATTGTAAGAAGGATATTTGGTGATATCAATAAAGAGGTCCAACGTTGAGAAGCGGACCTAGAGACATAGCTCAAATTGAGCAAACTCCGTTATCAAGCTTGTGATCTCTATTTTTCTCTCCGGTCTCAATTCTTTTCAGTATTTGATTCTTTGAGTTTTTCTAATTACGAATTTAAGTAATTAGTTTATGTTTTATTAATTTTGGATAAAGAACAAGTGCATTCTAATTTTCTGTAATTTCAATGGTTAAAAGCATAGTCACACAATACTGTCTGGATCGGGGAATTTTGTAATTGGAATTAATTTACAAGTTAAATTGTAAACTGCTAATTACAAATCAAGTGGTATCAGAGCTTCTTAACAGGAAATTGCAAAAGTGAATGTTAACCAAGTTGAAATTGAAGCAAGGAGAAGGTGCACTTATAGAGTTCAATCCTAAGATCGGGAAACGAAGGCCATCAAAAATGTCAGAAATGGTAACTGAACATGAAGTTCCAGAGCTTGATGAAAGAAGCTTTCAGAAAGCTTTTCTTGAAATGAAGGCTATGGTGGAAGTTCTTTTCCAAGAGAGGCAAGAGGTGACAAAGGAAAAAAGAACTCAAGAACAGAAAGAAGAAGGAAGTTGAATTCTTGTTGAATGAAGACAAAGGTAAAGGAGTAGGAGGTGGTGGTGACCCTCCTGAACCTCCATCCCTGTCCTCTTCATCTTCTTCATCCTCTTCTTCTTCTTCTTCGTCTCAATCTTCTAAGAAGAAACAACTTCTGCAAACTAATGCACCTTTGTTGAAACATGATGTTAAATTTGATTTGCTAGTCTATAATGGAGAATTGGATGTAGAGAAACTCGACAATTGGATCAAACAAGTTAAAGTTTATTACAGGGTTCAGAAGTTCACTAATGATGCTTCAAAGATCCATTTAGCCACTCTTCGCCTGGGAGGCACAACTCTAATCTGGTGGGAGAGTAAGTCTCGGGAAGATATTAGTCGATATGGTAAAATAATTTCTTCCTAGTTTGAGTTTATAGCTGCACTTAAAAAATAGTTCTATCCATTAGGGCATATGCAAAAAACAAAGATGAATTGGCAATCGTTAAAGCAAGAGAAAGGACAAAGTGTGCAAGAATATACACAAGAGTTTAGGAAGAGGGCTTTAATGTTGGGCATTCCTTTACACATGCAAGAAGATTTGTTAAAGTATATAGGTGGATTACGTGAGAATTTGAAACATACTATACTTATGTTTAATCCAACTAACATTGATTAAGTTAGTGTGCAAGCTATCCATTTGGAAACAAGCTCAAGGAATAACCAAGACAATCTGTTGTTGGACTCCAGTAAGCAGAAAAGCAACAAGAAAGGGAAGGAGAAATCACAACAAACTGCTACTGTAAAGAAGGAGGATGAGAGGCCTTATTGCTCACACTGCAAGAAGCAAGGGCACGAAGATGTGAAGTGTTGGAAATTGCATCTTGATCAGAAGCCTAAGTGGTTCAAGGATCGAAAGGGTAAGCAGAGGTCCACAACTATCGTGCAAGACCTTGGTATGGAATCTGGTGATGAATCGAAGATTTCAATTGTGGGTTTGAAAGGTAAAGATTTTGTTGGTAATGATTCTGCCACTGATGTTTCATGTGCTTCTACTTCTAAAAGTCATGTTGTTCCTAAAGATAGCAAAAGATGTGAATTTTTTCATATAAGGGTGATTTCTAAGAACACTAAGATTGATACACTGATAGATAGTGGGTCCCAAGTTAATCTAATTTCAGAAGAAGTTGTTGAACAGTTGGGATTGAAAACAAAGCCACATAAAAAATCGTATCCATTAGGATGGGTGTGCAATGATAATAGATTGCAAGTAACTAAGCAATGCAATTTAAGATTTGCAATAACATGTAAGTTTATAGATGAGGTTGAATTTGATGTGGTTCCACTTGATATCTGTGGGATTGTGTTGGGTAGCCCATACTTGTATGATAGGAAAGCAATATTCTATAGGGAACATAATCAGTATCACTTTTTTAAGGAAGGAATTGAATACATTATGCATTCTCATCCAAGTAAGACTGGTAAGTCTTTTGTGACAACGAGACATTTGAAAAGGGTAGTTAATGCAAGCAATAATTTGGCACTTACATTTGTACCACAAGAAGTGTCATTGCATAAGAGCATGTCTAATTCTAAGGTTGTTCCAGTTATGAAAGACAAGCATGATGTGGGTACATTCTTTTTCTCGTCTGCAAATTCAATTTTGTTATTCTATCTTCTACTTTTCAGCAATGTATGGTTGGTAGTGGCAACACTGGATGTGGATGTGTATATGGCTAATGTACTTAACAATATTAGTGCAGTTTTGATTGTTGTTATGATGAGTCGGGTGTTCAAAATTCCAGCGGGAAGGACAAATGATACCGGGCAAGTGGGGCGTCATTTCTCTAGCTCAAATTGTACATAAAACAGACCTTTTGGAGGTCCAAAAGCTTCTTAATGGGGAGGAATGATCCAGGACAATCTAGGAAACCTCAAAATTTCACACTCAAAATCTCACGAAACTAGCATCATCGCACATAGCTCGTCGACACGATCCTGATGCAACTTGAACAGGCTCAAAAGGAGTTTGTATGCAGAAGTTATGTGCAGTCATTGTTCTGGTCAAATAGGCAAATCAAGTGTTCAAAAAGGAAAAACATTGATCATCTCAAAACAAAACAAAAATGATGTCAAGTCATAGTGCTCCTTGTGCTGATTTCAAAACTATATTCGGGTTCGAAAATGGAGCTCGTATGAGCAAAATAGAGCCAGTCAAAATGATGATGTCAACATGTGACGTGGCAGTTGACTAGATGGTGACATGGAAATTGTAGGTGATGTGGCAAAAATCTCACAAAATTCATGTACACCATGCTTTATTTAAAAATAATAATAATAATAAAGTGGTGGAAGTTTATTCCACAAAATCCATTTGGTGGGATCCCAACCCGATTTGGTGGGATCCAAATCTCCTAAAAATCAAAAAGATTAAATGATAAAAAAACAAAGAAATAACCCTCCATTTTAAAGAAAAACAACTTAATAACTTAAAATCAAATGAGCCCGTGAATAGGTGTCAAGGGCTTACACAAATTAAATTGTTTTTTTATGGGGAAGTTATTGTTTTTTTATAAACGGGTTAGTGTTTTTTTGTAAGGTTTATAATCATAAAAGCCAAAGGGGGGGTTAATTTGTTATTTTATTAAATAAGGTGGTTAAGCCTTATTAAGCCAATTTTTATGTATAAAAAGGGGTGTAGGTGGTGAGTTTTTTCATTCAGATGTTTGAGAGTTTTTTATGCTCCTGGTAAGGTGGAGAATTACTGAAGGAGAGAAATTACAAGGTGTTGTTACACCAAGAATTGTAAAATTGTAAAGAGAGAGATTGTGAGTGATTAAAGCTTGGATATTGTAAGAAGGCTATTGAAGCTTGGCGATATCAATAAAGAGGTCCAACACTGAGAAGCGGACTCAGAGATGTAGCTCAAATTGAGTGAACTCCGTTATCAAGCTCGTGATCTCTATTCTTCTCTTATGTCTCATAATTCTTTTCAGTATTTGATTCTTTGAGTTTTTCTAATTATGAATTTAAGTAATTAATTTATGTTTTATTAATTTTGGATAAAGAACAAGTGCATTCTAATTTTCAGTAATTTCAACGATTAAAAGCATAGTCACGCAATACTGTCTGGATCGAGAAATTTTGTAATTGGAATTAATTTACAAGTTAATTTTATTTTTTTTAATAAAAAGGGGGTAAAACCTTTATTGATAATCAAAAAGGAACATTACAAAGAAAGCAAAGCAACACAGTCCCAGGAAACAACAAAATCACAAGGACAAAACCCAACCAAAGTCAACCAAATCCTTAACCAGCTTTATCCTCAGCAAGAATTCCCTCCAAATCATGGTGAAGCTCGAGAGGAACAAGCTCCCATTCCTCGACTCTCCAACCATCATCATGCTCAAAAGTACATTTTTCCGAGCAATCCGCAGCCCTATTCCACTCCCACGGAATATGTACAAAAGTCACCATTTACATCACCGAACTAACCTGCAAAATCTGTTGCACAATCATAGCCAATTGCCAGCTGACACCCATCACTTTCCGCTCAATGAGCAAATTAATCAAGATTTGAGAATCGGATTCACAAATAAGTCGTCTCCACCCTAAAGCATGAGCCCTCTCGAAGGCACATAGGATTGCCAAGCCTTCCACAATGTTGATAGTCTTCGTCCCCTCATGGATTGAAAAGAGGAAAATCACCGAACTTGAAGAATCCCTGCCAATCCCCCCAATACCAGAAGGCCCAGGATTACCCTTGGAAGAACCGTCAGTATTAATCTTGAGAACCCCATCAGGAGGAAGTTGCCATCTGCAAACCCTATGAATTTTCTGCTTCATCTTTCGTCCTCTACTGACACACACAGAAGTTGCAAACGACCCCTGAATCCCCAATCTCTCCACCACCTTAGTATCCCTTTTCTCTAAAGGAAATCTCACAACACACTTAGCCTCCACCATCTCTTGAATCATGCCCAAGATTCTCTGCCAGACTTGATGGACCAACTTCTGCTCGCCACGAAAAAATACAATGATTCCATTCAAGCCAAATCTGCCACAACATAAAGACAGGCCCCACGTACCACACTTCTTGTAAAAAAGAAGCCATAGAGGGAGGCCTACCCACACTATTCCAAAAATCAATCAAGGAGGAAGCATGCACACAGGGGCATTGCCAAACACCCCACTAGAAATGCCAAATTTGGATCGCATAGGGACAACGGAAAAATAAGTGAGAAGACTCTTCCTCAGCAGCCCCACACAAAACACAGACAGAAGGGCCTTGGAAACCCCTCTTCTGAATGTTTCCCCAAGTTAAACACCTATTCCAGGTCAACATCCAAACAAAGCAGTTACACTTTGGCTAGGAGAACTTGTTCCAGACCTTCTTCCACCACTGAACTTCCTCCCCCTCCACCTTGTGGGGCAATAACACCTTATATCCAAAGGAAATAGTATAGAAACCCATAGGATTAGGGGACCAGGTGAGAACATCCTCCTCTCAGAGTGAACTACACCGACGACTGGAAAGGATACTATGCAGTTCAACACATTCTTCTTGTAGACCAACATTCGGCCAAACATTAGGAGACTTCCATCTTGCCACCTCTAGTTGCCCGCAGAGAGAGGAGAATTTAAAGTCACTCACCCGAGACCAACTAGCCTCGAGAAACCTCTGACAAAGATTCAATAAATTAGGATACTGAGAAATGAGAGGAGGGGAGCCATCCCAGGAATCAGACCAAAATTGAACCGCAGTCCCCTGCCTACAAATCCAAAATAAACCTTCCTTAATAAGAGCAACCCCCTTCTTGAGAGTGCCCCAAATCACCAAACCCTTCCCAATAAGGGGATAGTGAGGGATATCAGTCTGAGGAATCCCCAAGAAATACTTCTGAGATAGAACCCGAGCCCAAGTTTTATCCTGCTCAGTGCACCACCGCCAATACAGCTTCGCAGCCAGGGCCACCCCAGTCAAAGCAGATTGTCGTAAGCCAAGACCTCCAAACTGCTTCGGGCTACAAACAACCTCCCATCTAACTAGACTCCATTTGGAGGACCCCATTCAACCAGCCCATAAAAATTGTCTAGCAATGGAGTCAAAATCCTTAACAAAGCTTACCGGGGCAACCTAGAGCATGCATCTGTACATGGGCAAGGCCTGGACCACCGAATTGATTAACTGAACACGCCCAACAAAAGATAACCACCGATGAGTCCAGTGATTAACTTTCACCCGAAATTTATCCAAAATATTCTGCCAAGACTCCCTAGGAAATCTCCCAGCCGAGATGGGTATTCCAAGATAGGTCAAAGGGAGAGTCTCGATCTGAAATCTCAGAGTCTGAGCAATCCTCTATTGGATGAGGCCTGGAGTATTAAAAAAGAAGATGGAAGATTTATCCTCATTAATCAGTTGTCCTGGCGCAATTAGGTAGGTGTCCAACACCCTGCGAATATTGGAAACCTCTCTTAATGTAGCCAAACCCATCAAAGCAGTATCCTCCACAAACTGTAGGTGAGACTATGGAGGCAAGTCACCACCCCACCGCCAACCCTAGATGAGACCACCCTCCACATTTCTTTTAATCAACCGCCCCAAACCTTCAACAAAGAGAAGAAACAAATATGGGGAGAGGGGATCCCCTTGCCGAAGCCCCCTAGATGCACCAAAAAGCTCAAAGTGTTCCCCGCTAATAAGGACAGAGAAAGAAACAGAGGTAACACAACTCATTACCCATTGGATCCATTCTTCCTGGAAACCAAAAGCATTGAGGACGTTTTAAAGGAAGGACCACCTGACTTTGTCATAGGCCTTAGCCATATCCAACTTAATAAACATCGCCTTTTCTTTGGAGCAGGCCATAGAATGAATGGTCTCAGTTGCAATAACAATTCCATCCAAAATTTGCCTACCCGCCACAAAGCCACTCTGCTCCTCAGAGATCAACTCTTTAAGCCCCTTCTTTAACCTATCGGCAATTAGCTTAGACATGATTTTATAAATGACATTGCAAAGAGAAATGGCACGAAATTGCCCCATCACATTTGGGAATGAGGGCAAGAAAGGTAGAATTTAAAGGCCTTAGCATCTGCTTATTCCGCTAAGATTCCTGAACCACAGCCAAAAAATCCAACTTGGTAATATCCCATAATTCTTGGAAAAACTCCACCAAGAAGCCATCGGGACTAGGTGCTTTCGCTTTCTTCATCTGGAAGACAGTTTCCTCAAGTTCCACCAGTGTGATGTCACTCAAAAGAAGTTCGTTCAATTCCCTAGACACCAAAGAGGGAATGCAAGAGAGAACCTGGGCTTCTTAGGGGGACCCCCCTTGCAAATCCTCCCTAAAAAGAGAGGAAAAATACTACACCACCGCACACGAGATTTCAAGAAAGGAGGAAAGATGCTCACCCCGATCATTCACCAGGACCAAGATAGAATTGCCATGCCTCCTGGCTTTTATCGAGTTAAAGAAAAAAGTTGCATTTTTATCCCCTTCCTGAAGCCACTCTATCTGAGCCTTTTGTTTCCAAAACACTTCCTCCCGCAACTCGCACTCCTCCAAAGCTTTCAAAGCCTGACCCTCTTCTTGCAGACGATCTTCAGTCACCCCAACCTCCCTTATCAGCCTTGTGATACCATTCAAAACATCTCGGGCTGCCGCTTTAGCATGAAAGACATTCCCAAAGCAGTGACGATTCCACCTCTTGAGCTGAAATTTCACAAACTAAAGTAATTTGGCAAAGGTATACATTGTCGTACCAAAAGCAGGTCTACCCCTTCTCCACCAATCAGCCACAAAATCATATAAGGATTGGTCCTGCAACCACATGAGTTGGAATCTAAAAGATGGAGAGCAAGGCACACGACTAGACTCAATAGTCAACTTGATAGGCCAGTGGTCGAATCCCCTCCAATCCAAGATTTCAGAACTAGAAGACCACATACCACCAACCCAGTAATAGGAAACCAGGAACCGATCCAATCTCTCAACAATACAATTATCCCCCACCATGCGGTTGTTCCATGTAAACTGGCCATTATTGGGCTTAATATCAACTAAATTCAAAGCAGCAATGTTATCACACAGGAGCAGCGCAGAAGGCTCCAACCTCGTAGTACCCCCACGCTTTTCAGCTAGCTCAGTTATAGCATTAAAATATCCAACCATAATCCAGGGATGGAAAGGGGCCAAACAACAGACAAACCAGATATGGGACCACAAATACTGCTTACCTCGGAGATCAATAGGAGCATAGATATTAGACAGGAGTAAAATCTCCCTTGTCTCAAAGCTAGAACCAATCATAGACATATCATACTTAGAAGACAACTACCACAGAGGACGGATCTTCCGCAGGTTCCACAGACAAGCTAAACCCCCATAAGACCCATGAGCACCAATGCATTGACACTCCTCGTTCCTCCATATCTTAGGAGCCAAACTAAACATTGTTTCCATTGATAGCTTGGTCTCCTACAAAAAAAGAATATCAGGGCCTTGATTTCTGACCAAATCATGAACCGCTTTTTGTTTAGGGTTGTTGTTCAAGCCCCTTACATTCCATGATAGCACAATCATTTCAAGGGGCTCGAAAAATGAGAATCCAGAGTCTTTACCGACCCTGACTCCACCAAGGTATCACCTATCAACTTGATCTTTTCTAGATCCTTCTTTCTACCCAGTTTGGCAGATTTCTTTGCCCCACCTTTTTTGAGATCCCTTTGCAAAAGGCCCAACTAAGAGGAAATCTTGTTGCTCTTGGCCGCATCCAAACTTACAATCCTCCCAAGCTGAGAAGAATCCCCACCACCTTTCGGTGCCTTAGGAGAATTAACCAGTTCCATGAAAACTACTATTCGTTGATCTGTATCCATGTGCAAAGTATCAGCACTCGGTGGAATCAACGAATCACCGGAGATATTGTCCTCCTGAGCTAAACCCACAACCCCCTGAGCCATACTCAACAAACCCGGGTTCACTTCCTACTGACTAAGATAATCCAAAACCTCAAACCTATTAAAAGTATCCTCAGCCTGAATTTCCTTTAAGGTCCTCTTTTGACCTCGATTCCTATTACGAGCTTTGACTTGAACAAAACCCTCGGCACCAACCACCTCACC
Source organism: Sequoiadendron giganteum (assembly GCA_007115665.2). Taxonomy (NCBI): domain Eukaryota; kingdom Viridiplantae; phylum Streptophyta; class Pinopsida; order Cupressales; family Cupressaceae; genus Sequoiadendron; species Sequoiadendron giganteum. The sequence continues at coordinate 451,109,986 of CM021108.1, read as the reverse complement.
AGAGGCCAAGCCCTTCCCCTTATCAGTCGTAGGGGGGTTACGAGGAGGTTGTGCAACCTGAGACTCCACCGACTTATATCTTGGACATCTACGCTGCAAATGGCCATACTCATCACATAGATGGCAACATAAAGGAAGAGTTTTGTAATCCAACTGCTGCACCCAAGAAAAAAATCCTACACACATATCCACAACATCGAGTAAAGGCTTACTAAGATCAATTTCAACACAGATACGAGCATAGGTCAATACCTTTTTTCCCAGGGTTTGCAACAAAGACCCAACTGGTTTTCCAAGCAAAGAAGCCAACAGGAGCAAAGTATCCTCTCGACAACATTCCACCGGAAATCAAGGCAAACGAACCCACACCGGAACACGATTTGGCATCTCCTCCAAAGGGATAAAGCTAACATGCCATGGTTTGATAAACAACCCCACTTGGTTATGAAAATAAGGGCCTCCCTCAAAGACCCTATTGCGATCAACCATGCAATTAAAGGTGACCATAAAGTAACTATTGGCCAACAACATAACCTCCATTTCTCCTTCTGGTGCCCAAGTCCTCTGGGCCCAGGTTTCCAAGAACTGCAAAGAAACCCTCATCCCCAAAAAATTACAATATAAGGAGTGGTTCGAGTAATATTCAACATCTTCGGCAATCATTTCAAGTGGGATCACCAGTTTAGCCCTCTTCAGGCAACGCTCAAGACAACCATTAATCTTCTTGAGCCTCAACCCATTAGATGAATCCGCACTTCCAAGCCCCGTATCTGGAGAAAATAAGTTATTATCAAAGGACTTCAGCCCATGGTTCGAAGGCTTCGAACAAAACGCTGCCCAAAAATTCATCTCAGGAGACACCCCTGATGCCTCACCCCTATGTAACGACATCAAGCCCGAGACGGGCATGCGAACACCCAACACACCACCAGCAGTGGGTGGGGAACCGCAAACCTCCACACTTGACCACCCTTCACACACACCCCCTACCAATCGAACCCTACCACACCCGCTCCAAGCAAATGCCCAACGATAGGAGAAACCCTCGCGAGCCACCAAAATCCACAACCTCACACTCGCGCCCACGCCAACAACCTCATACTCATGCCCACGCCCACGCCAGCAACCTAACACTCGCACCCATGCCCACGTAGACAAAGGGAACATCGAGGCAAAGAAGGCGCAAACAAAGAACACCCTGCGACCACCCAGCACAGAAAAACGACCAAAAAGAGAATGCAGCCCCCGAACGTTGCCAACAAAGCCCAACCCACCGCGCACTGGCAAATAGAGACTGACCACCAGCTAGGGCATGAGTGCCCTAGCTCGCCCCGAAAATTGCAGACGCCATCCTCCCCTCTTGTCCATTTACAAGTTAAATTGTAAACCACTAATTACAAATCATCTTTGGTGAAGGAAATTCCCCTCTTTCCTTCCAAGGGGCAATTACATAGATCATTGAGTTATATTACACTACCATGACTTGGTGATATGGACCCTAGGGTGGATTAATTTCTTCCAAAAGTTAGTTATCTTTCATGAGAGGTGATATGATCTTATGACTTTACCTACTTACTACCAAGTGTTTCAAAATACCTATCAATAGATTCCAAATTCCATCCCCTAATGTAGTATAGTCCAAAATAAGTAAAGAGCAAATTCAAATTTTGGAAAGACAATGCTTTCTCCAACACTTACTCTCAATCTCTCTCTAATATCTTTTTCAATGAGCAATCTATCCTCTTTCCTTAGTTTAGATTGATGAAAATTTATTGAATGTTTTAAATTTTGTTTTACATTCATGATAAATGCTAGACTAAGCATAAGAAAATAAGGGTAAAGTAAACATCTTAAATAAATCATATTTCCCCCCTCTTATAAGCAAATCATTTAGAATTGTAAAGGTGGAAATTGCATACACATTCCCTTCTGTAATATTTTGGGCTCACTTCAATTAGGATGTCATTTGTGCAATAAAAAGTCTACAAGTGGCATATTCTTGGATGAAACATGACACATGACCTTATCCTATCACATCCCCATTATCAATCATCCTTTGAAACTAGTATATGTCCCTAGATCTCCTATTTTCCATCTTAGATTGGATTTGCAAGTATGGAATTGACCTAGGTCATTCCCATAGTCATAGATCTAAACCTCAAACTTTTAAAATTCAAAACTCAAATTTAAACCTTCCTAACCTTTTTCATTAAGTGTCGTGAGATGACCTAGTGCATATTTGTGTGGATTTGTTTGCTATGTTGTATTTAAGGACATTCATTATTCCATTTGAAATCATGTGTATGTCATATGCCCTAATCCATTTGCACATCATCGTAGGAACATCATCAAGGAGACTTACTTCTTGTCTTTGATCTTAGTTCATTGTTGTTGAATCAATTCACTTAGCGACTTGGCTAAGGAGAGCATGGTCCTTGCTTAACAAGTTCTCAAATATTGTTTATTAACACAACTCCACTCAAGGGCAACAAGCCAAGGCCAATCTACTATAGTTGTACATTTCTTGCTAGTTCACCTGTATAAGATAGGTTTAATTCTATAGATCTAGGTTTAATTATGCACGCATAGATATGAAATAACATAAAAAACAAAATTCTCATCTAAACAAAATTCTAATTTTCAACATATTATTAAGTCAATCTCTAACATCTCAATAATATATTCCATGTAAAATTCAAACTAAATATCACATTTGATTTCTTTAAATCTAATTTTAAATTTATTATTCCATCCCAATTCCTAATCCTACATTGTAGTGAAAGCATTATGAAAGTCTTCGCCATTTGCCAAGGGAGACTTAAATTTAAGCCTCGTTGGCCTTGGCTTATAAACACAATTAAAGTAACAATGAAGATTCCAATTTTGAAATGTTTGAAAGCTTCATATGAATATCTATACTGTTGTGTTATAAAAAATACCATTTTGGGCGCTTTTGTCAACATTTTTTTAATTGAGAAACAGTCAGCATTGACTGAGCATACCGCTAAAAACAGAGAGCCGATTTAGCGTTCCCTATCAATCCCGGCGATACCGAACACGAGGGAGGTTGGTGCGCCATAATAGGACTCATCAAACAAATTGATACTCCCTAATGGCTGCCCCACACCTGCACCTGCATTTCCCATGCCGCATCCAATTATTTCTCCACCATTCTTAACCGTCGGAGTCTCCTCCCCTGCGGAATGGCTGTTGCCCGGGCGTTCACCAGCGCTCAATGACGTCTTCATGGAACCCATCTGAGCTGCCTCTGCGTTGGAATGGCTTAGGCTCGACGGAACTTCCTTCAGCGTTATAATCTCCTCTTTAACTCCAATCTTGTCCACCTGACCTAAGGACGTAATCGTCTGATCTTCTGTTCTTCCGAGCTTCACCGAGTGGGTCGATCGAAATGTCATCTTCTCGTTTGTCTGCACTTTCTCCACATGACCGAGGGTGGAGGAGTTGTCTACTCCGGAGATTGGATCCGATGGAAACTTATTCAAGGTTTCCGTAGCCTTGTGGTCTGCTTCTGGATTTGGATTAGCTGTCAAAATATGGGATGCAGCAGGGCTCTTCTCTTGAGTCCTTCGAGTGTGGCCGTGGGTATTGATAACCATGTGTCCAACTCCTGGGCTTGGACCTGAAGGCAACTTGTTGAGGGTGATCAATTTCTTCTCTACATCGATTTCTGGTGTCATCTGGTGCTCAACGCCAGGGGTCTGTGTGGAGGAAAGCATCTCTTCAATATGGGCATCTTGAACACTCATGTGCCCAACGCCAGGGCTCTGTCCAGACGAGAGCTTCTCTTTATTGTGGCGATTTTGAATGCTCATATGCCCGACTCCAGGGCTCTGTCCTGAGGGGAGCATCTCTTCATCTTGGATTTTTTTAACGCTCATATGCCCGACTCCTGGGCTCTGTCCTGAGGAGAGCACCTCTTCACCATGAGAATGTTGAACGTTTATATGACCAATACCATGGCTCTGTCCAGAGGAGAGCATCCCCTCAATATGAGTACTTTGAATGTCTGAGTGTCCAACACCAGGGCTTGGTTCAGAGGAGAGCTTTCCTTCAATATGAGTACTTTGAATGTCTGAGTGTCCAACACCAGGGCTTGGTTCAGAGGAGAGCTTTCCTTCAATATGAGTACTTTGAATGTCTGAGTGTCCAACACCAGGACTTGGTTCAGAGGAGAGCTTTCCTTCAATATGAAATTTTTGAATATCCATTTGCCCAACACCAGAGCTCTGTCCAGAAGAGAGCATCCCTTCATTATGAGAATTTTGAATGTTCATGTGCCCAACATCAGGGCTCTGTTCAGAGGAGAGGATCCCTTCAGTGTTAACATTTTGAATGCTCATGTGCCCAACACCAGGGCTCTGTCCAGAGGAGAGCGCCCCCTCAATATGAGCATTTTGAATGTTTGAGTTTCCAACACCAGGGCTCGGTCCAGAGGACAGCATCCCTTCAATATGAGCATTTTGAATGTTTGAGTGTCCAACACCAGGGCTTGGTCCAGAGGGGAGCTTTCCTTCAATATGAGAATTTTGAATACCCATGTGCCCAACACCAGGGCTCTGTCCAGAAGAGAGCATCCCTTCATCATGGGAATTTTGAATGTTCATGTGCCCAACACCAGGGCTCTGTCCAGAGGAGAGCATCCCTTCAGTATTAACATTTTTAATGCTCATATGCCCAACACCAGGGCTCTGTTCAGAGGAGAGCTTCCCTTCAATATGAGTATTTTGAATGTTTGAGTGTCCAACACCAGGGCTTGGTCCAGATGAGAGAATTCCTTCAATATGAGAATTTTGAATGTCCATGTGCTCAACACCAAGACTCTGTTCAGAAGAGAGCATTCCTTCATTATGAAAATTTTGAATGCTCATGTGCCCAACACCAGGGCTCTGTCCAGAAGAGAGCATCCCTTCAGTATTAACATTTTGAATGCTCATGTGCCCAACACCAGGGCTCTGTCCAGAGGAAAGCATCCCTTCAATATGAGAATTTTGAATGCTCATGTGCCCAACACCAGGGCTCTGTCCAGATGAGAGCATCCCTTCAATATGGCCATCTTGAACAGTAATGCCTCCAACGTTAGGGCTCTGTCTGGAAAAGAGCATCTCTTTATTGTGGGCATTTTGAATGCTCATATGCCCAACTCCAGGGCTCTCCCCCGAGGGGAGCATCTCTTCATCTTGGACTTGGATATTTCGAACGCTCATATGCCCAACTCCTGGGCTCTGTCCCGAGGAGAGCACCTCTTCACCATGGGAATGTTGAATGCTCATATGACCAACTCCAGGGCTCTGCCCAGAGGAGAGCATTCCTTCAATATGAACATTCTGAATGCTCATGTGCCCAACACCAGGGCCCTGTCCAGAGGAGAGCATCCCTTCAGTATGAGCATTTTGATTGCTCATGTGCCCAACACCAGGGCTCTGCCCAGAGGAGAGTATTCCTTCAATATGGGCGTTCTGAGCGTTCATATGCTCGACGCCATGGCTCTTTCCAGAAGAGAGCATCCCTTCAGTATAGGCGTTTTCAGTCATCCGTACAACCCCAACTGAAGAACTAGTTTCGGAGTCGAGCAGGTTCATGCCATTTTGTGCCCTGTCCTGCTCTTCATCCAAAGGAACCGTTTCATTCTGCAAAATCTCTGCTGTGATGTTATTCTGGCTACTCAAAATTGGAGACATGACATCTGACTGTGTCAGAGGAGCACTATCAGCCATAGCTTTGCTCGCCAAAGCATCACTATATTGTAGGGCGTTGGTGAACTTGGGATCTAACGATTTGGACTTCTTGTATGAAGTGTAGTCGTCGTCCAGAAGCCTTGCTCCAGCCGAGTGCGTAAGAACCAGAAGTAACAGCACAGATTGTGTAGCAAGTTCCATCGATTGGATTTGACTGAATAAGAGCTCAAAAAAGCTGTTCTTAATCTAAAAGACCCGCTAGCAATAGCGCTTGACTTTCCCCTGCTTAGCGCGCAGAAATAATGTCAAAAGGCGAGAAACTAAGTCTCCCATATGAGGCGCTGTTAACAGTTGACCTTCAACAATTCGGTAGTATTTCTGACCATGGTTCAGCTGTGGATTGCTTCTCTGGAAACCCGTGGTTTGCCGCAGAATTTTCAACCATTATATCTGTACAGATTTTAATTCGACAGCCGTATAACCGTACTCCACCATTATGGTATATGAATAAGTAAAGCTCAGACATCTTTCTTATACCATGAACCGTCCTACCATATAAAGGGCAAAGTTGAACAGACAACCGTCACTTAAAACAGTATGACGGCGTCAAATTTAACTCTTGATCCGCAGCCATATCTGATATTCCAGTCAATTTCTAACCGTGAAATTTGCTAGGTCTTTATTAAATATGTGGGTAGTTGAAGGGTCAGTATATCCAAATAAATGCTTAGGATAAAGAACTGCAAAACCAGTCGCTGATTTCATTAGGATGAGCGGAGCATAGAATTTTTTAATCAAAATGTAATACTTTCCCACCACGGTTCTTCTTCCTTAAACAGCCACCATTCTTTGACTCGGCACTTGCATAGATTCTCAGTATTAAAATAATGCCAGTTCGAATTTTTTATCCTCCCGTATGCTAAAACTAGCAATTGAACCCATAGGTTAAAGGGGCAGCCAATAATTTTTTTATTACAGCAAAATTCATTTAGAGAGAGATATTTCCATGTCAAATCCTTTAAAAAATTGTATAATTAGTTTATAGGATAGAAATTAGTCTAAATTGTTTTTATTTTAAAGTAATAAAAAAAAAAAGAGGTTCAAGGGAGATGTCGATAGGAAATAAGAGGAAAAACATAAATGAATTGTAAAAATATATTTGTATACATGTATGCATTGTATAATATAAGTAGTACATAATTTTGTTGGCATTGTTTTTCTTTGTATGCTAAGATCCTTTTGAACAATTTGTGGTGTGTATACTTCAAATATTAGTCAATTGTTGCTAATACAAAAAATATTGCTAGCAAACATCTATAACCTCATATATATTAAAAAATAGTAAACAATTACTTATACATATTTAGTTTCAAATTTCATTTCACTACTCTCAAATTTTAAATTAACTATGTAACAAAAAAAATCATTTACTTCCAAAAGTTGGACTGTTAAATTATTGACTAATCCTAATATATATCCACAATAAAATATATAAAGAGAGAGGGTATTTTGTTTCAGCATTGTCTAAGTTTGTTAAATATAAAACATCTTAGTCGTCTTCAATTGCTTTGCCTAAAGATTAATGGGTTCAAATCTTTTGATTGAAAAATAAAGGGCTTAAATCTATAATTTGCTTCAAGTGAAAAACATATCCGTTTATTATGAATAAAGACCAAGTAAAATATATTATAGTAACCAACACAAAATAACAAGGATTTAGGTCTTTACTAATAACGAAGAGTTTGTGTCAATAAAAAAAATGAAGATAGAAACTTAGTCTTGAAAATTGAAGATAAAAACTTAGTCCTGGAGAATGCTAGAAGGAAACCCTGAAGGGATGGCTTTGATAACTTGGACAACAAGACATTTAATTCCAATGACATTAAGTAATGAGTAAAAACAAATAAGCCATCATATCACTATAAATATTAACACTTACCAAATAGTTAACACATGTAAAAAATGCACAAGAACAAAGCAGGGTTTGGTCATAGCAAAAGTGAATTATTCTTTTCAACTTAAACTCACAGCCATACTTAGTCATTTAGTAGCCTTCAAAAAGTAAATCAAGAGAATGGATGAATTAAGCAAGGATTTCTAGCATGTACCCAACATATAGAACTCGTTTATATAAGTGATCCTTATCTTTTTTCTTCATATTTCTGTCATGGTGATGTTTTCTTAGTTCTCCTAGGATGTATGTATAGATTGAGACTATGTAAGTGTACTTATGGCAATTCCACTTCCTATGACTAATATCTATTACCAAGTCTTTTTATCATACATTTTTAAAATAGTATGTGTATCAAGCAAGGATGAATTCCAAATTAGAGTCTTCAGCTTTTGGTGCCATAAGATTATAGAAATCAATCCATATTCAAGTCACAAAAGTGATAAAAAAATAGGAGGTTAGGGAATACCATCTGGCATCAATGTTGTACCATTTAGGAAAAAATTACTGAGTTTCATTGAGAAAACAAATGGAAGACCCATAAACAAAAGAACTCCCCAATGAGAACCAGGAATCCTGGTTTGATTTAAAAATATACATTCTAGGTCTTAAACAAAAGGAAATTACACACTATAGAGAGTAGTATGTTATTTGAAGAAATTTATGTGTATTTTCATTTTCTAAAAAATAATAAAATATTAGATAGATATTTATTTTTGTTCTTTGTAACCATAGAATGTATGGTGGGGGCGATAGGAAATAGAGAGCTCGAAGGATGCAAATAAGGGGAGTTGAGCCTCATCTTCAATTAGATAGCAGATTTAATAAAAGGATTAATTTAAAATTTATAAATAAAAAAAATTGACACGAGTAGCTAAGTATTAGAGAAGACAAAGCTAGAAAGAGGGAAGAAATTGATATGGAATAAGCATTGTAGCAGAGAGTATGTAGATTTTAATGTTAAGAGATACGCAGGTGAAAAGAGTTGGGGAGATAAAAGAGGTGATCAAGTAAAGTTTGAAGAACGCCACTAGAAGGCGCAGATAGGGTGTTGGTTAGATTGGAAAGGATAACATAGAATTTGACTAGCTCAGATTACATAAATGCATGCCAAATATTGAGATTTGATTATAATTGTCATCAATGAAAAGTAAATATATTTCATAATAAATTGTAGAGAACCAGGTCCAAAAATGGACTACTAATAGGATCTGGCAAGATGAACTCTACACATCACAACCATCATCAAGGGCGAGATAATCCATCTAGCCATTGTTGTTGGGAGATTCAACAACAGTCTAGCTTAAATCCCCAAAATTGACCTTCCCCAAAAAGGTTAGTCAACAGTTCATATATTCAACCATTGATGTTGAAGAACAACAAACATTTAGTTTAAATCTCCATGAGCACAATTCACTAAAAACAACATACAAGGTAACATAACTACTCATTAAGGTCAATCTACCCATTTATGTGAGAGGAGGCAACACTAGTTTAGGTTTAAATCTCTAAAAGCACCATTTGCCAAAAATAGTAGTAAATAGTTCAAATCCATCCGCACTCCACTTGAGAATCTAATAGATCAATTTAAATCCAAAAAATGCATCATTCACCAAAAAAAAAGCACACGTCAGTCCAAATCCTATGATGTTCTCCAATAACAAATCAAGGAGCCTCAATACAAGATTTCAGTTTTAATCCTTATAAGCATCAATTATGCCTCAAATAGTTCAAACCCTGTGAAAGGTTCTACCAAACAAAAATATTGTTCTAAGAGTAAAATTTCAGTTCATATCATCCACAAGCATCATTTTCCAAAAACAAAAGCTAACACTTCAAATCCATCCACCCACTGTTGTTCGGACATTATTAAATTTTAATCCCCATGAACACCATTGAGTAAAAATATAAAAACAACATACAATGGTCAAAAACCCATGAAGTTCTCTATGTAAAGAAATCCATGAATCTCAACTGAACATTTTAGTTTAAATCCTCACATTCATCACCATTCAAGTTTAGTAAAGTCTCCACTAAACAAAACTAGAGGTTTGAACAAATTTGTGGTTTAAATCTTTACAAACACCATTTATCTCAAAAAGTAATAAACATTTAAGTGTTGTAAAGTTCTCTAATAAATAAAACCAAAAATCTGAATACAACACTTAGTTAAACTTTCCACAAGCACCTGTTAGTTAAAACAATGGTCAACAGTTTGAATTTTGCAAGATTCAACACTAAAACAAAAGTAAGGGCCTCAATACAACATTTAAGTTTTTTACAATTGATGCTCCACAAACAACATTTATCAAAAAATAGTGATCAAAAGATCAAATCATGTTTTAAGTTCACCACTAAACAACACATGGGACATCAATGCTACATTTTAATTTAAACCTCCACAAGCCCCCATTTTACTTATGCATTAATCAACACTTTGAATCCTATGAAGGTCTCTACAAAATAAACCTAGGGCCTCGACACAACATTTTAGAGTTCAACCCCACAAACACCATTTCAATTTACCTTGAACAGTAATCAACAGTTTAAATCTTTAAGGATCTGCATTAAACAAAGTCAAAGCATCTCAATAATTTAGACTTATACGCTGATTGCAGGCACCGAGCTCAATCAGCCACCCAGAAGAGAAAATTACGATCTATAACCGAATTGCTCGTGGGCTAAAAATCCAAACCTAACCCACCTGAAAATTGTATGAAAAAGGAATACTAAACTAAGGGAAGCTCTCCAAGTTTTAAAAGAAATGTTACCTAATTTGGAACCAGATCAGTTAAACTTGAAAAGAATTTAGATCAGTTAAACTTGAAAAGAATTTACCCAGATAATCTCAACAGTTAACTTCAAAAAGATGAAAATAATATTTGTCAAAGAAAACAGAAAATTTTCATTTTACTTAAAGTAAATAAATAAAATATATAACAAGAAGACGTTGTAGATAAAGATTATGTTACATATTTTATACAATCTTGAATTTTGAAGAGGTGTGGAGAGGAATTGATCTTGAAGCCATTTTAAAAACATAGGAAGAGGTGTTTTGGGCGAGTGCAACGCCAGATTCCACAACGTTTGCCAGCATTCACCTTGCCACCGCTGAGATGGAAGATTTGGAACCAGGTATAGACATCTAGCAAAGCATAAAGAAATGGAAATTTTTCTTGCAGATGTTGCAGTCGCAATTGCCCTGGTAGACATGTATGCAAAGTGTGGATGCGTAGACATGGCACATGAACTGTTTGATAAAATCCCTCAAAGAAATGTCGTCGCATGGAATACACACGGAATAGATTTGTGGAAAAGGCTTTAGAAACCTTCAAGCAAAAGCAATTGGCAGGTGTAAAACCCGGCTCCTCGACCTTTGCCAGAATCTTTCTTGCATGTGCAAAAATAAGAGCTTGTCAACTCCAAAGCTTAAAGAATTGTGGACATTACAGTCTAATAAAGCAGAGGCGATGATGGAGAGCAGCTGATCTTCCTGACAGACAAGATATCTGCTAGATTTATTCATAATGAGATTAGATTGGGAAATTAAATTGCACGATGGAGTGTTTGAGTGTATTTCCATTCAATGAGGGCATGATGAGAAGCAAAAACCATGGTGCCTTGATGATTGAACAGTTGGTCCATAAATGAATGAATTTATGACTGTCAAGGGTGGAACCAGAGTTTCATGCATCAGATGCATCAGAGAGGGCAACGTCGATCTGAACATGGTTTACCAGTATGAATAAATGGTTTTGCAGGTGTGAGACAAGTATGTCAGGCTCTTGTGGACTGGCAAGTCCACAATAAGAAGTCTATCGGCTAATTAGTTTATAGGATAGAAATTAGTAAAAAAAGATATTTTTAAAGTAATAAAAAAATAAGAATATGAAATTTATTAAAATTAAATTATATTAAGTTTGAAATTTTGAATATGATATTATAGTTGATTTCAACATGAATGTATTTTAGATTGGTGTATTAGAATTAAAATACACGTCATGATAGAATTTGATATTATAGTTGATTTCAACATGAATGTATTTTAGATTGGTGTATTAGAATTAAAATACACGTCATGATAGAATTTGAGAGTTTCTATCATGAAATGGTAAATAGATCAGTGGTAGAAAATTTCACTTGTCACAAGTAAGTAATAAATTGATAACAAAAATTAAAGCTAAGAATGAAATTAGCATAACATCAACGAATGGTTACCCTGCTCATGTTTTTGATGCAGTTTTTGATATGGAATGGTTAGGGTGTCTAGTTTGGTGTGTTGATGTTGTTGTTAATGTGATGATGTTTTCCCACAGGGCCTTGTACTAAAGGGACATCACCTTAGTTTTGTCATTTTTATATCAAAAACATAACATCAACGAAATTATTGATGAATATTTCACAATCGAGCAATTGCTAGGATAGACACAAATATTTTTTTGAAAAGAAAATGCCTCACTTTTTTGGAATTAGATATGTAAGACCCCATCTCTTGTGGTCTTGTTGATTCTACGAGTTGTTGTTGGTTACGACCAATATCTTACGTTTTTTTTATATTAGATATTATACATAAGTGATGATTGTTCCTATATAACGAAGATGTTCATATTTTTGATTAATCCTATCTAACTAATGGTTGTTGTGATTTCTTCTGATAGCCAAATGAGTTCCATTTTCTTGTCTACAAAAGTATGCAATAATCGAGATGTTCAATTATTGGTAATATTAGTATGTATATTAAGTGGATTACATTATGTTATGTGATTATATACTATAGGTGTGAGTAGATGTGATTATAAAGAATGATGATTGATATTCAATGATTACTTGTAGTAGTATTCATTATAAGTTAAATAGATTATTGACATAAGTGGTGATATTTTGATAACAAATAGTATGATCAATTATTACTTAACTTCAATAGGCATTATGCAAGTAGGGAGTGTTCAATTATATATTACTTGTGTAGATTAGTGGATTTAATTTTCTAGTTGATTATTATTCTTGGAATGTTATTTTTTATATGCCATTTGCTTCGATTATTATTAATCATGAATAATACTAACACTTTTTTCAGATTGAGTAAACAAGTGAAAATTGGCCAATGTTGATCAAGGGGTCACATAGCTACTTCATTTATTGTATCCTTGTGAATTTTTTTATCTTGTCAAGGACATGTGAACTAACCTTGTTTTGTGTGGTATGGGTTGTGTGTATGTGAGAGTTTGTTTTATTAGTCCCTTGAGTCTCCTTATTAATATGATCACTTATTTTATGTTTTATGAAATCCTTATGTGATCTTAATTGTTTAAAAAGTTCCTTGTGTGGTAGGTTTATGGGTTAGGGGTCTTTTTATCCCATAAAACCCCTTTAATAGAGTTGGGAACCCACTCTAATTACCCACTTATGAAAAGTGGCGAAAATTGGAGTTGGTTGGGAAGTTATGAAAAGGCGGTTGTCTTTCCCCTTTTATTTATTTTTTCTCCTTGAGGAGAAAGAGCTTCTCTATTTTTTCTTTTGCTTGGCTCTTATCTTTTGGGGTTTTTTTCTCATTTTGGAGGAGAACTCTTGGGAAGAATGAAAGAAATGGGCTTGAAGAGGAGAGACTTCCACATGTTGGATAACAATCTTTTGGTAAGATCTTTCCTTTGTAGATCATTGTTGATGAATAAATGATTGTTTGTGATGTTTTTTATTCTTTTATAAAAATCTATGTTGAGGTTCCTTATACTTTGGATTGTGAGTTGTGTGTTGGGACTTTCTTGCTATGTGCAAATGATGGTAAATGTACAAATCATTGTAAATATGCAAAAGGGTTGTAGGAAATAAAATTGTGAAGTTGTATGGATGTGAAAAATGGTTGTGTGTGTTCTTGGGAAGGGCTATGTGACGCTTAGAGCTCAGGGCTAGATTGAATATCAATCCTATGGTTGGGAGGATATTTTTTTGGCTATGTTGGTGTTTTTATGTTTTCTCTTCCAATTTTGCATAATGAAGTTGGAGATCAACTAAGAGTTCACCAAAATTAAGGTTTTCAAGAAGTAGACCTTGTAAAATGGGGGAATTTGTCAAGTTATCAGGGGTGTAATTATGTGGAACGTATTTATTATGCTTATGACTAAGACTTTAGATTTATGAATGTGACATGACTTCTAAATTGAGTTGTGTAATTTTCAAAAGAAGATATTTAGTTATATTTTTATTTTCATAAGGCATTAAGCAAAGTTTCAAGAGCTTCATGTTTTAATAAGCGTATGGGGTTTTAATGTAAGTAGAAAACTAAATTTCCCAAGATTACTAGATGAGAGTTACCTAAAGAAGGAAAAACTATTGTTCATGTATTATGCGTTTCATTGACTATGCAATGGGTAACGAAACGACTCTTTCTTCCCAGATAATAAATGCTTTTCAAATAAAAAAGGAAATTTAATATTTGCACATAGCTAACCTGAGCAATTGAATAAATTTTATTTATTTATACAAATTTTTGTATATAATAATTACTATGTATCCATTTCATACAAACACAATATATGCAATTATTTATTCATAAATATTTGAATGTACTTATTAGTTTAACATCAAAGTATACACATAAATTTTCTCTTATTAAGAGAAATTAGAGTGAAACATAAATTGAGATTGAATAGATATTAATATTAAATAATTTTCTCACAATAATTATATATGAAATTGTCTTGAATACATATAAATGAATATATAACCTATTTTATATTATATTCCTATTTTTATTTTTCATTTTAAATATATATATATATATAAGCATTGGAATATTATGTATATTTATATTATACAATATTTAAACATTATATTTTAGTAACAACTTTGCACAGACCATCCCCCCAAAAGGGTCGCAGCCATGAAAGGCTGCAAAGAACCCCACAAGGTCGCCTCCATGGTGCCCATGGTAGGGGCAAGATAAATAAAGATGAAACATAGAAAAATAGGTTCACCAAAATGAATTGATGAACTATGGACCTATTTTCCTAGTTTCATTCAATATGCAAGCTATAGAGGAAATATCTGAAAACTAACTAAACTAAATATTAAAATGCAGATCTGGAAAGGTGAAAATGATGTGTACCTATCACCAAATATATTTTTTCAGACCTCACTGAGTACTCATTTTCCCTATGGGGAAAGGGTCTTGGCTAGGGCTCCTAGAATATGCCTTCTAGTTTTTCTTCCTTTGTGTCAGCACTCCCAGATTCTAGTTGTTCACTATCGAAAAGTCGGATATAAAATATGTAGATCATTTTTCATGATTTGACAACTTTTCTTGCAACTTTCTTCAATTTTTCTCTCCAAATGATCTTCAACCTAAAATCTGCAATCACACATCAAAGACAGAAAAATGTTGTTTGTTAGGGAAAGGAAAACCCCATGTCAATAATTAAACTGTACGATGAAATAATGAAACATGAAGGATGAAATAATGAAACATGAAATAATGATACCTTGTTTAAAACCTTGGATAACAAATTTACAAACTAGCATGAAGTGGCCTCCATGGATGTAGATCTTGATCATGAAACTTGACTAGAGATAATGCCTTTGAATATGCTTGAATTGATCTTAAACAATACATCAACATATTAGCTCAAACAACATGCATGATGCAATACATCTTTGATATGACAATGGAATCTTGATTGTTGTAATAATCTTCAATAATTATAATCTTGAATGCCTTGAAAATGCTCTTGAATGCTCATGTAATGCTCTTGTAAAAATTGCTTGATTGCTTGAAAGTCTTACGATGAAACTTAGTGAAATGACCTTGTATTTATACATATCTTACCATTAATTCCCGAAATTCAAATGTCACAAGCCAACATTGAATTATAGATTTGAAATCATTAAAATACTGCCAAAAACATATTTCAAAGGGAGGTCCTAGGTCTAAGTGAGGACCCATTCACCATAGGGTGAATGGGTCCTAGGCCACTTACCTAGGACACTCATCGGGCAATTTTAATCATTATGTAAAATCAGGGTCTTAGGACTAAGTGAGGACCCATTCACCCTATGGCGAATGGGTCCTAGGTCACTTACCTAAGACACACATATTCCAAAGTTAAGTGTTGTGTAATGGCATTTATTAATGTCAGGTTTTATCCCTCAAAATTTGTATTTAATTAGGTTTGGATTTGAATTAAAGGGGCCAATTAAGGAAAATCTCAATCAATTAATAGATCCCTAGATTAGTGTGGAAGTGTAAAGATACACCTTACAACACCAAAAACAAGGCACAACCAAGTCCATTTAATCAAAAAGGACCCTAAACTTAATGTGAATATGAAAAACATACTACAACACTAAATTAAGGCAACATTAGGCTCATTTTATTATTAATTATTCCCAAATTAAGTGTGAAAAAAGAATACTTTTTCCTACACTACATTTTTTCCCCACTTTAGTGAGAGTATGACCCCATGTCAAACTCACACTAAAGTAGACATTCAAGACACTTATGTATGCAACAATGACAAAGATACATACAACATCAAACACCAAAAGATCAAGCCTAAACTATCCAATGCGATGTGGAACACATCTAATCTATTGGTTTGTGCACAATCTGAGGTAGCGAAACTTCAAGTTTTCCACTAGGTGAGTCTTCCAATAAAGCGGATTAGTGAGAAATTCATGCCAGGTGTACAAGCTCCCATTGTACAATGATAAATTCATGCCTTTGTGTCAGCTCTCATTGTACTAACCATACCAAAGCTATCCCTCTGATAAATTTAATAAGGCGCCACATGATAAGGCTCCACAGGTAAGAAAGGTGTGTTATGTTAGGTGGCCTTGAATTTAGGGTTAGAGCTTCACAAGGTTAGCAAGTTGTGTTATGCCAAACACTTATGAACATTATATATATAAGTTTTTGTTCAAGGGGATCTTGCTTCATTCGTGTAAGGTCTTCTTCTTAGGGAACATCATGCCCAATGTCTCCAAGAGAGGGCAAGCCAAGAGTAAGAGTTTCACAACTTAGGGAATGTAGTGCATCACATCACCACTAAGAGGAAATTCATACGCTAAGAGATATCACACTGTTGGAGGACATAAAACCTAATGACACCACCAAGAAAAGGACGCATCACAAGAAAAAACATCACACCATGAAACATAAAAAATGTTGAAAGATATTATCGATGTATGCCCCACTTTAAAGTGGTTACTAACACCATTTGTGTGAGAAATTGCTTTAAAGTAGCCAATTTTTACTCCTAAGACATGAGAGCTTCCTTGGAAAGCCCTATGCTAAGTGATATATTTCCAAAATGAAGCTACATCATGAAAAAGGAGGGAGGGGTTGTCCCTAAAACTACATAAGGGATCTACAGAATTGGGGTCAGTATATCTTTGCTACAATGTTGTTATAGAGCTCAGAAATGTCATCATTCCCCAAATACTCATAGAATTGGAATAATAACACATAGAGAGAGAAAACAAATAAAAATCCTTTCAGGTCAACATGGAAGAGACCTAAATGTCTCGATGCCTTGTGTCATCCCCAAAAGGAAAACACAAGAAAAATTAAAAAGGTAAAATATTTACGACATAAAGAAGAATGTAGGTATAAATATAGGAATGCACAAAAAGAGAGAGAGACATCAAATGAAACAGTACGAGGGATCACATTATGCACATGCAATCACTTAAAGAAACATGAAAAAGAAAAGAATACAAAATACTAGTACAACACATGCGATTCAACCTATAGCAGGCCATCCACATCCCAATCTTGTTCAGTATATATGGAATGTGGAAAACTAGCCAAAGGGACAACAACAATTGTCGAACTAGGAGAAGCACCAAGTTCAACATTATTATCATCATTTAAGTTCATGGAAAAAGAGAACAATGAATTCAACTCATTATGCACTTATTTATCAATCTTTGCAATATCAATGTCATAATCTAAATTAATATCAATAGGAGGTCAAATGACAATATCTCTGGAAGGTTCTTTTTTATGTTGCAGCGAGGGTATAGAGTCATCATGCATTGCATCGGGTAAGTTCAAATTTTAATTTTTTGTGTTTCTCTTTTCTTTTTTAGTTTGTAACATACGAGCAATAGCACAATGTCTACACCTACGCTCTCTAGCATTTCAATTTTGTTTCAATATGTTTTCAATTTGTGATTGTGTAGGAGCAGGTTTGTCAACCAAAGGTTTATTTTCTTCCCTTAGGGGAGGAATGGAAGGAACCATGGGAGGTTGTTCAACCACTTTATCTTTA
The DNA here is from genome assembly GCA_007115665.2 of Sequoiadendron giganteum. Classification (NCBI taxonomy): domain Eukaryota; kingdom Viridiplantae; phylum Streptophyta; class Pinopsida; order Cupressales; family Cupressaceae; genus Sequoiadendron; species Sequoiadendron giganteum. The sequence goes on along the minus strand of CM021108.1, from coordinate 451,092,071 downwards.
GCTCTGTAAACTTGTTTGATTTTAGGAGGCACAACGAGATTGTTTTGATTGTCTCATGGTCTCTTGTAGGAAATGGTAGGAGGATTTTTCATAAGTTTCTCTTGGATATTTGTAAGTGCTTTTTCTTCAATCATGTTTTTTTCTAGGACAGGTGGCTCAATCATAGGTTGAGGCATATTTATAAGGGATAATTATGTTATGAATTTTGCCTTATTTTGATATACTTTGAAAAATTAGTCCTCATGAGATCTAATAGGTTCAATAGGCTCGTGCCAAAAGAAATCCAACGAAAATTTCCCATGGGAAGACACAAGATTAAAGCCACTATGATGAATAGTGAAGATATGATTGCCAAAGGGAAACTTCAAACATTTATGCACAACCAACAAGAATACATTCATGGAGCGAAGCCATGGATGGCCTAACTTCACATGAAATTTGTCTAACGATGACATAATGGTGAATGAGACATTTAATATTTTTGGTTTGACTTTTAGAGGGAGATTTATCGAACCAATCATAGGGCAAGCAAAACCATTATGTGTTTTTATCCATGCTTTCAGTTTGTCATATGTATCTTGATAGAGTTCATGCACAAGTAGGAATTCTTTAGTGATCACGTTCTCTACGCATACAAGATCAATTAATATCCCATTAGTAGGCTTGTCATTAATTCTTCTAGCTATGTAAAGAGGACCATTGGGTGCATGTTTGATTATGCCTTTTTGTGAGAAATCAATATCAAGGGGCATTTTGGTTTGGCCCTTACGAGGTTGAGCTTCAATAAAGTTGACTGAGCCATGTATGTTATCATTCTCTTGATTGTTTAAGTTCTCATGAAGAAAGCAACCGAGGCTACTAAAATTTTGTATCCCGTGTTCAATGTTAAGTATTTTCCTTAGATTTTGTAAAGTAGAAATGATACTAATGTCCATGTTTTCAGTAAGCACAAAGCCTTGTAACTTTTCTAGGACTTAATTTATTCTTTCTATGTTTTCTTTTGGGATATGAACAACATAATGCACATTGGTTATAGGTAAGGAATTCATTGGAAATGAAGTATGCATGTTATGATCCATAGGGGGTTGATTATCAACATTATTAGAAAGAGAGTTAGAAAACCCAAGATCCACGATGAATGGTGTATCGCGGGATGACATGATTCTAAAACTAAATCTCACAATAGTATTGCTAATAGGACACCAAGTTGTAAAGCTCATACAAGTTTCACAAACTCAATGACAACCCAAAATGGAAAGTAAGGTAAGATGCAATGCAATGACTAAGGATGCAATGTGTAAATGAAACTTTTAGATTCTAAACAAGGAAATTTTCTAATTACATTGTCAAAAAGTTGAAAATAAAGTCTTGTAAATGCAATTTTGAGATCACACAATGCACTAAATTTACCAATTTAAGCTAAATATGATCAAATTGATGAAACAAAAATTCTTCAAACAATAACAAAAATTTGAAAGTAGCAAACAAGAATGCGAAAATGAATATTTTAATGCCCAGAAAATCAAAATATGACCTAATCAAGGAATCATTCACCCTAGGGAAAATGGGTCCTAGATGAGGGTTTTGAAACAAATTTTTACAAATTTCTGAGTGATTTTTAGTAGTTTCTAGATTGTGGTTTGTTATAGCAAGTTTCAATTTCAATTTTTCTGTGAAATTAGGGTTGAATGCAAATGCAAAATGTGACAAAATGGCAACCTAGAAAACCTAGTTTGATATGCAATTTTGTTTCAATTTTCAAATGCAAGTCAATATGATGTATATGCAATATGACTAATTTTTTGTATTTTTCATATTTGAAGAATGCAAAATATACAATCCTAAAACCCTTAAATGAAATGCAAATTTGAATGCAAAATAGATTCCCTAAATGAGACCTAATTCAATGCAAAGAGATGCAAATGAATGCAAGATCTAAATCTAGGATGAAAAGGACTCCAAAATCAGAAAATGCAATGATCAAACTCAGGTTCACAAAAATGAAACATAGAAAAATATAGTGGTTGATGAATTGAATTGATGGCAATGGACCTATTTTCCTAGTTTTATTCAATATGCAAGCTATAGAGGACAGATTCAAAAACTAACATAACTAACTATCAAAATGTAGATTTAGAAAGGTGAAAATGATGTGTACCTATCACCAAAGATGTTTTTTTGGACATCACTAAGGAATCATTTTCCCTATGGCGAATGGGTCCTAGCTAGGGCTCCTGGAAAATGCTTTCTAGGTTTTGTTCCTCTATGTATGCACTCCCAGATTCTAGTTGTTCACTGTCGAAAAGCAGAAAATAAAATATGTAGATCAATTTCCATGTTTTGACAATTTTTCTTGCAACTTTGCAACTTTCTTCAATTTTTCTCTCCAACTAATCTTCAACCTAAAATCTACGATCACATATCAAAGAGAGAAAAATGTTGTTTGTTAGGGAATAGGGGTTTGCCTTGGTCAAATCCCATTTTGGTAATTAAACCTTATGATGAAACAATGATACCTTATTTGAAACCTTGGATAACAAATCTACAAACTAGCATGAAGTGGCCTCCATGGATGTAGATTTTGATCATGAAACTTGACTAGAGATAATGCCTTTGAATATGCTTGAATTGATCTTGAACACTACATCAACATATTAGCTCAAACAACATGCATGATGCAATACATCTTTGATATGAAAATGGAATCTTGATTGCTACAATAATCTTCAATAATTCTACTCTTGAATGCCTTGAAAATGCTCTTGAAATTCTCGTGAATGCTTTGGTAATGCTCTTGTGAAAATTTCTTGATTGCTTGAAAGTCTTACGATGAAACTTAGTGAAATGACCTTGTATTTACACATATCTTACCATTAATTCTCGAAATTCAAATATCACAAGCCGACATTGAATTGTAGATTTGAAATCATTAAAATACTACCAAAAACATATTTCAAAGGGGGTTCCTAGGTCTAAGTGAGGACTCATTCAATGGGTCCTAGGCCACTTACCTAGGACACACATCAGATAATGCTAATCATTATGTAAAATCAAAGTCTTAGGACTAAGTGAGGACTAGGTCACTTACCTAGGACACACATCTTCCAAAGTTAAGTGTTGTGTAATGGCATTTATGAATGTTGGGTTTTATCCCTTAGAATTTGTATTTAATTAGGCTTGGATTTAAATTGAATGGGCCAATTAAGGAAAATTAACTTCAATCAATTAATAAAGCCCTAGATTAATGTGAAAGTGTAAAGATACACCTTACAACACCAAAAATAAGGCGCAATTAAGTCCATTTAATAAAAAAGGGCCCTAAACGTAATGTGAATATGAAAAACATATTACAACACTAAATTAAGGCAACGTTAGGCTCATTTTATTATTAATTATTCCCAAATTAAGTGTGAAAAATGGATACTTTTTCTTGCACTACAAAAAGAAAAGATTCATTATTATATATATCCAAAAACAATGCCTCCCCCAAACACAGTATTCAAACTATTTAAATAACAAAAAAATAGTTATATGTACATAAGGAAAATTTATGTGGTTCCATGAACACAATATATATTCATAATGATAAATTATACCTTGTCTATGTCTTGAAAATAAAAAGGTTGTTGGTTATCAGACCAACATTAAAAAGAGGTAATTAAATAGATTTAAATATATGCATATATGTTTATAGTGAGCAATTACAAATCAATTTTAAGCCTACAATAAAGTAGATTTCCGGTAAGCCATTTTTGTAAATCTCCAAGTTGAAGGTTTTAAAAAATTCTACTCTCAGTATGAAATCTATTTCAAATTTAAAATCATTAATATATCTACAATATTATATACATAAATATTATATTTTTATCTGAATGTTAGCAGTTATATTTTTAATGTCCTGAGCTAACAAAAATTTTGTATAGTGATTCAAAAAGCTTGTGCCAGTCACTTGTCTTTCATTCTTTTCATTAATAAAAAACTCTACAATATCTACCTTGTTGCAACAAAGGAAGTCAATACTTATAGCTAAATAAGGAATATGAAAACTTAAAGCATTGAATCATATAATGAATAGAAAATTCTTATGGATTCAATTCGTTCAAACTTCTGAAATTAATAATTGCATGCAATCTCCAACAAGAAGTTGGATTATGCCTTTCAAGGAGGACATGTTAATTGAATTTAGTTGTTATTAAGTAGCTAGTTAAGTCATTGTCAATAAGAGAATATATTAAATTTAGGAATAAAACTTAAATTCAAATTTAAGAAAGAGTTAGTATAGTTAATAGATAAAGCTTTATTGTTAAAAGAGGAACAAATTAATTGTATGAGACACAAATGGGTTCAAGTATGAATTTCAAATATATCAATAACAAAAGTTTTAAGTAAATACAATTAAAGGATCATTAAAATTTTACTCATAAATGGATATATAAACTATTCAAGGAAATTAAAAAAAAGAACATTTAATTAGGATTTGTATAGATGCTTAATTATCTATTTGAATAAATATATATATACATTTTAATATGAGTGAATCTTACGTTACTCACTTAAAATTTTGTGTATTTGAATAAGGAACTTATTTGAATTAATTATAAATCAATATATTAGGAAACATGAACATTAATGTTTACAAGGAAATATTTGCCCAAAAATTTATAATATAATAATAAAATTGAGAGTTTAATCATCTCTTGAAAATTTTAAGAAAGATAATCATAGAAAGAATATTTGCCTTGTTAAATTAAGCAATATAGGGAGTTAACATCGATCTAAAAATAATAATAATTGTAAGATTAGAAATTGAGTTTATAATAAACATAAAGTATGAATCAATCACATTAACCATTGAACTGTAAATCTAAACTAACTCAAATCAATCTATCAACAAAGAAAAAATACAACATAGAAGATAACAAACTAATATGATTTTACCTTCCTTTCTATGCTACCTTTGAATCACCTTCGTTGTTTCTCTTCATTTGAATCCTTGCATTTGCTCTCAAATTTTGTATGCTCAATGTTGCTTCAAGCTTCAAATATTGTTGTTCATGATAAAGGATGCCCAATATTGAGAATTTGTGGTTTCTTTTCATGAACGTGCAATAGGGCTTTCTTTTATAGAAATACTTATTTCAGATGAACGATCTAGATTAAATGATGAAATACCATGATCAACGATCAAGAGCTATTGAGAGGAAATAGATTGTGTGACCAAAGTCATTGTATGAACTAAATATACTAGATCTAAATGAATTTAAACTATATTTAATCCCTTAATCCATGATCCCAATGAGATATTCAAAACTTCAAAGACTAAGAACCCATTAAACTAATCATGAAAAACACACGAAAACATCAAGGAAACCTATTCTAAGACTTCAAACTTTATCCTATTGGGGGAGTGGTGTCGCATTGATGTGGAATGGTGATCCTTTCCCAATCCCTTGGATAATATGAGTTGTTCCCATTGATTTTATTGATGAAAACCAACGAAATCGATGAAATATGAACAAAACATGGTATAAAACTAGTTTAACATAATGAAGATGACTGTTAAATGCTAAAATTCTTGATGGATATGGATGCAATCTATGCTAAACAGAAAAAAAGTTTAAAGATGCAAGCCATGGATACAAACTTATGCTAAAATGGATGCAATCTAAGCTAAAATGGAAGCCATTAATGGATGCTTAAGCTAATATGGATGAAGATTAAACTAAAATGCTAACAAATGCTAAATATGGATGCAAGTGAGTATGAATTTCAACAACATAACTTTTCTATCAAAAGATGGATCCATTTATCTCCAAATGGTGAAGTATTTATAGGAGAGAAAATGGAGAATCAAGGACTCAGATCGATTTGGTTAATCAATTGTCAATATTGAATGAAGGGGGAAAAATGGATCAAGGATTCTCATCAGTGGATGAGAATCAAAGATCACATGGATCAAGGAAAGATCAAGGAAAGATCAAGGGATGAGAATGATTCAAACAAACACACTTTGTAACAATTTTGAAAGTTTGTTATAAAGTTTGTTTAAAAGAAATCATTCCCTTTTTGGAGCCAAATAGGAGAATTTTTTTTGGAATATTCCCCATGCAAGTGGATGGGTGAGGAAAATTAGTTATTTAGTAATTAAAACTAAATTTCAATTGTGCAAAATGAAGAATAATATGATATCCATTAAACAATTAACTTATTTAATGAAAAAGGAGTGCAAATGACATTTAATTAAATAATTAAATGAGAGGACTTTAGGGTTTAAATTAAATATTTTTATTTATTCAATTAAAAAGTGTGGAATGTTAGTGTGAGACGGGGCGAATTAACCTAATTAGATTAATTAGATTAATATATGAAAATGATGCATTTAATTAAAAAACTAGGCTTATTTAATTAAAAAAGTAAAAAAAGGATGGTTTTAGGATGAAACACTATTAGTATATCGGATTCAAGTGTGTAATACCATTCAAGACATTTTTAAGTGTCTACAGTTTGCCCCTCTTTGAAGCGAGGTACCTGTTACATTGGTTCAAAGACTGATGCTTTTCGGATTAATGTTGTTGCTCAAATAAAAAAATAAAAAAATAAATTTTTTTGGATGCCCTACTATTCCCCCAGCGGAAAGAATTAAGTTGGTACCCTACCCCCTTGAGAGATCGAACAAAAAAAATAATTTGTAGGTTGAGATCGTGACAAAGATTGCAAGATTAGTTTGGCTCAAAGAGGACTAGAAAGCTCAAATGTCTAATGTAGACAGATTTGATGATGTATAAACAGTCATTGGCCATGGGTAGCCTCATGTATATTTTGATATATCACACATATTTGACACTTGGATAGAACTATTAGTAAAGATATAAGAATAAGAAGAATAAGATGGATGGATTAACCATTGATTTCAAGATTGATTCAGAAGTCCAACAAGCATATGAGTCTTCAAGACTTTATTAGATATGGTGATGAGAATGATGATTTGCTCATTTTTGGGATTGGGACTCTTCGTCATTCCTTATTTTTGATATAAGACATAGACACAATGCATCATGGTATTGATAACCAGGATGGCATTGTATCTAGTGTGATGGACTTTGACTCTACAAATAGATAAGATAATCCTTGTTCATACTTTGATATACGGAAACGTTGTTGGAACACACTTTAGAAGTTTATAATATTTTGGACCAAAGCATACACAATAGTCAACAATCTATTCAAAACAACCTCCCTACACACAAAAAACCAAGTATGTGCGAAAGTTATTTGACAAGAATACCCACAAGGACAACAAACAAAATATAATGATTGATGCCCCATTCCTTTCTCCCTAAATCATTTTGATATACATCATCGATAGGTCCTCGAAATGGGTCAATAAAATAAATCATAAGAAAATATCAATCAACAAACAATCAATGATATATATATCTCTTGCCAACGTAACATAGCTAAGGTGATTTCTGATGTCGATGCCCATTGTAGGAAGGATGCATCATAGGACATGTTTATCTAATGTTTTGATTAAAACTAGGTGTTTGATAGGTTGTTGATACAAATGCTACTAACTCATTTACCTATGATATAAAATTTAGATTTTGACATTTAGGTTCATACTTCACAACTTGCGACACTTGTTTTCTACTTGTTTTACCAAAGTTTGAAGATGATGATTGATTTATTATGGATGAAAGCTTGTTATGAGTGAAAGCGAAATGGGATGATGGTTTTTAAATTATTTGGAATATTTTTAATGTTTTTGATATTTTAAAATATTTTGAGGTTGTTTTTGGTCTTTTTGAAAGTTTACGTGAATGTTTTGGTTTTCAATTATTTGAGATTGTTTAGGGTTTTCAATTTTCAAATGTTTTTGTGTTTTCTAAGTTTTCAAATGTTTTGGGGTTTTCTGAGTTTGGACCAACACCTAACCTAAAATACTATCTTAGTGGCCTTGGGGCCTTATCAAAGATGAACCTTGCCTATGTTATACATGTAGAGACCACGTAGTTTGACTGACTTTGACCAATTTATTGATGAGATATGAACACTTGATGAATTGTCAGTTTATTATGATGGAATCCTAACCTAAAGTATCTCAGGGGACCTTCAGTGATGGCCTCACCTACATTCAAGCTCAAAGACAACGTAGTTCGACAAGGTAATTTTTTTTATATTTTTTTTCTGAAATTTTTGGGATTTTGAAGTGTTTTGGATGTTTTCGAATTTTGAAGATGTTTTGAATGTTTTGGATTTTTCACATGATGTTGACAAGTGTATGGATATGTGACGATTTCAGTGATTTTTTTTGGATTTTGTTGAAAACCAAGCTAGGATTGATTGATAGATTACTGATAGTTATAACATCGTGGAGGATGCTCAATAATGCAAGGGTAGTGTTGAACAACACAAAGATTGGGAAATGATATATCTTGAGATGATGATGGATTGATTGGATAAGTTAGATCAATATTTTGAAGCTAGGCTTGGAAAAAAATTATTGGAATGATTTGATGTGACATTGAAGTGCAACATAGATGCAACTAATGTTGATTTCCTAGATCGATGTTTGATAAAAGATAAAGCCTGAAAAGGAACATCTTCTTGTCAAAATGTGTCATGGGCTAGTGATTTAGATTTTTTCTTACAAATGATTTGACCAATTTGATTTTGTGTTTTGCAAATGTTTAGATCACCACACAAGTTACATGATATAGCTCAAGATTTATTCTTGAAGTAAGATGTAAGTATCTATCCCTAGTGTCTAGAAATGTATGGAATGCTATGGGTGGATGCATGGATAAATGAATTGATTGATGGATGGTTTGCGAAGGATGCCAAGGATAACCTTGTGATAGGATATCATGTTTGGATAGAGTATGCCTCTGTGGACAATGCCTCGTGGCTCAAATAATGTTGGTTAGGATAGGACCAATGATAGTGACCCATTCAAGATGTTTTTACCATAAGAAAGTGTGAAGTACATACCAAACCTTTACCAAGATCAAGATAAGTTAACTGGATGAAAATGGATTTGATAATGAAGGGTTCCTAGATTTATTATGGATAAGATGGATGTAATGTAGGGTTTATTATGGATGGGATTAGATGCTTCTACTTGAAACGGTGCTCATAGATGCTCGATTCTACTCATGATTCCTATTTTCCAAGTTTTCATCATGGTACTTGTCCAAAGTGCCACCAAAGTGGTTTTCACTAGAGGATTATTTTTCTCTTGACTATTTTCTTGATTTATTTTATTTTATTTTTATTTTTTAAAAGTTTATGCTCATGTCAAACCACCTAGTGGTGCTAATGTAGAGGCCAATGGTGTTGATGTAGATTTGGTTGCTATCATGATGTGTCAATGATATCCTACTTGGAGGAGTTTCTTTGTTAGGATATGTGCACTTGAGTGTAACCACTTGATTCTCTTATCTGATTTGTCTATATTAGAGTTAACCTCATCTAGATGCACACACTATGATATAATGCCCTTAGAGTCCTTATGATAAAGATTTTTTGCCAACACATGGTCAATACGAGAGTTGGATACCATGGATGCCAAAGTGGATGGTGGAATGGATTGAGGGATACGAGATGCAGATGGATTAGTTGACAATTTGGAATCTTTGATTTTCCAAACTTGGGATGATGAGCAATGATGGGTGGATATGGAGATTCGATTGGGACCAACTTCTTGATATACCTTGCAGGTTTCTCTTGAAGCTTTCTTTTATATTGATGGACAGTTTTGATGGATATGTTTCCCTATTTTACTTTTCCCCATAGTTTCTTTGAATAATGAGTGTGATATGGATGATTTTCTTTATTTTTCTTTGGTATCCATTTAAATTTTTCTCATCCATTCTTCTTTGTTGATTCTTTTGCTTCAATAGTTTTCTCCTTTCTTTGATATATACCTCTTTCTTGTGGTTGGTCCAAATTAGTGGGTGGAATGATGCATGGATAAAAATTCATGATATGAATGGTTGGAGTGTTGGTAACCATTTTATCATAAGGACTCTTTGTGCTCCCCATGTTAGTTTTTTCACTAGATAAAGTTTCCCCCAGTATTACGTGAGTATTATTGACATGCTTTGATTTTTTTGTTGACAAACCATTTCCTCTCTATTCAAGATTGCTTAGCTTTGTTGATTTTTGATAATGCTTGATATCCTCATACTCACTTTCTTGAATCTGTATGGATGATCTGTCTGAATTGGATGCTTCTTCAAAAGGTGTTGATTCTTTACAATTCGTATAGGAGTCTTCCTCATGATCCATTTATTCTTTCTCTTCAAAAGATGTTTTTGATTCACCATCCATGTAGAGGTCTTCTACATGATCAATTTTTGATATGTCTATGGATTTTTCTTTGCCTTGATCATGTGTAAAGATATTAAGAGTAGGAGACTCTTGTTCCTTGGTAATGATATCAAGAGCATGAGACTCTTGTTTTGGATGAAGATCATCTACATGTCCATTAGGAGTAAGTATCTCATGTGTAGATGGAGGAGTATGTGATATATGGATATGGTCCTTATTTGTGACATCTTGTATGGATTGGAGAATACCCATTAGATCATGGTAGTATCTTGGAGATATGGATCCTTGATCTTGACTCTATGTGGTGTTATCTTCAATATGATTTGGTTCATGTTATTGAAATGGATCAACTTCAAAGGATGGATTGTTTGCAAAGGGTGCTTGATTGTCTTCAGTAGGAACGAGTATTAGCTCAATATTTTTTTGATTTTTAAGTGAATTTGGATCAAGTGTTGAATTAAGGATTTCTTCAATATTGACAACCATGATATCAAATGATGTTAATATGTCTTGGAAAGGACCATTGCTAAACTTTGGTGAAAGATGTTGATCATGCTTTGGAATAAATTCTTGAGGTATGTCATCTAACTTATTGGGTGATGTAGAGACATTTCCAACATGGTCATTAGCAAATGAATCTTGAATTTTATCCTCAATAATTATGGTAGAAACCTTGATGTCATCAACCATGAGATCAAATGATGTTAATATTTCTTGAAATGGATCATGTTAGATATTGGTGAGGGATTCTAATCTTGATTATGAAGTGAATCTTTAGGTATGTTGATTTTCTCATTGGATGAGGTAGAGACCTTGTCAATATGATCATCTAAGATTAAAATCTTGATCATTATCATCACCAATTATTGTTCCTTGATCAATGAGGTCTTGGATGAGGTTCTTGAGTTTGATACAATCTTACGTGTCATGACCTTTTGTGTTATGGTATTCACAATAAGAATTATCATCATACCATGAGAACTTGATGCTAGGTTCACCCCCTTTTAATGACTCTGGAATATTGATAATTTTAGCATGGACTAACATGTATAATGATGATTCAATTGGATCCTCTAAAGGAGTGTATTCACATTTGGTGATGGTGTTGTTATCTTGTGAAGCTTGTGCTTGTTGTGTTTGATCTTGTTGTGATTGATCATGTTGTTGTAGGGATAGATCTTGTTGTTGATATTGTCCTTCTTGATATCCAATATCTTGACATTGGCGACGTGTTAGTTGATGTTGTGGATACAAATCAATGTTTTGATGATTTTGATGAAGAGTTTATTTATTTGGAGGTGGAGATGTTTCTTGGTGCAATGAATCAACTATTTTTGTAAGTGATGTAATTTGATGTCGTAAAAATTGATCTTGATTTTGATTTTGACACCCTTGATATAGTTGATTTGGTTGTTGGCCAAGTATATTTGGAATATACACTTGTGGTATTTGTATGGGATCATGCAAAAATTGATTTTGTACAATGTTCTGATTTGGGATGATGTTTAGATTTTGTATTATAGGTTGGCATTGAACATTGTTGTGGTTGGGAAACACATTGTTTTGATTTAGGTAACCTTGATTTTGCATGGTGTTACCTTGATTTGGATCAATACATTTAGTTGTCAACATATTGCTTGGATTTTGAACAACATTGGTGTGATTCGCAAACGTATCTATCCCATAGTTCACCAAGTTTGGATTTGATATGTTCATATTTGGTAAGTTTGTATTTGGTATATTCACATTTGGTATGTATTGATTTGATGGGATAATGTTGTTTTGTTGAAGACTCATGTATTTATAATTTCATTGATAGATTTGTAGGTTTTGACTGTAATTTAAATCTACCATAGGGAAAGGTGTTCCAAAATTTAGATTGGACATACTCACATTTTTGTAGCATTGAGGTTTGTAGGATATAATGATCCCATCATGAATTGTATAAATTTGAGTTTTGATAATCGATTGGTATTTTAAGGCTTTGATATTTTGGTTGATTTAGATCACTCATGATGTATGAATCGAGTTTATATTCCATATTTTTCTTCTTTTTTGACCTTGTTGCAAAAGTGAACCTCTAAGGTTTTTAGGACCAATGATGTGAATGGATGATGAACTTTCTAATTTTTTGGACAAAACTTTTAGACTTAAAGGTTTGATGTTTTGATGTATTATATAAAAGGTGTCAATGAACATGTAAATATTTAAGGTAGACTTGTGACATTTAAGATAAACTAGTCCACAAATGTGATAACTAACTCAACCAAGTGTATGGAAAAGGATTCATTTCACACATACAGTAACTAAGTTAGGGGATTGGTTTGATAAATATCTAAGTCCAAAGTGTTGATGTGTCCAAAAGTTTCTAAAGTTGTTTGTGAAGTGGAATGTAAAATGTGATGAAGGTGGATGAAAAATTTTAGACCCAAAATGTGTTAACCTAAAAGAGGCCTTTTTTGTACAAGACTAAGATGTTGAGAAACATGTTTTACCTCTAAACTTATAAAACCTTAAGAACTCAATGATTTGGGTTATAAAACTTGGACTCAATGTTTTGCAATACTTACCTTGTTCCACTTTGTTTGTTTTGGGGAGTCAATGTTTGAACATACATCAATGTGGGGTGTCCATTTGATTTAATATTTTCTTAAGTGAGATTGTTTCATTAACACATCAAGAAAGTCTTAGTTAATTCCAAACTAAAAATGTATGTCTAAGAAACCTTCATTTCACAAAGTCCATTATGTGAAAATTAAGAAGCTAAGGCCTTAGTTCCCTCTGTTAACTTTGGAAAGTGTGGATTTAGATAAGTCCAAATATTTAGAAGTCTCTGAGGATTAAATCCTTAGGGACAAGCAACAATATTAGGACTTTTTAAAGGGTATCCATACTTAATCCAAAGGGTTTGCAATTTGATGAATCCTGTTGATGTGTGTTTGAGATGTTTTGAAACCAAGCAATAAAAAATTCCTAGCTCAAGAGGGTGCGTATCTTCTTGGTGGGCTTACCTCATGCCCGGAAGGGATGATTCTACATGCAACGTTGTGGAGAAATAAAAGTAAAAGAGTCCATTCTCTTTAAGCCTTTATGCCTTGACCCACAAGTTAGACTTGGTAAGTAACTTCTTGGAATCTAAGTTCCAATGCACCACTTTAAAAAACATTTCAGAATTTGACTTGGTTGGCTACTAAAAAAAAGGTTCTTAATGATAAAAAATTGAGAATAACATGACACATTTTCTTCCACTTGGCCACTTAAGGCTCTTCAACCATTCTCATTCCACTTAAGGCGTGGGATTAGGTGCAGTATGTTATATGCCCTAGATAGATGCTACTTTCTCAAGATTTCACAACCTTTAATATAGTCCACTGGTAAATGTGCTTGCAAGAACTTGAATACGAGTTCTCCATTGCGGGATGTATCTCATAGCAAGTCATCTCTTAAGGGTGACTCAAAGCATTAAAGTACACTTGAGTATTTCTCTTCGCCCAAGATCGCATGAAGTGCAAGGGGAGTGGATACATACTACAAGTGTATACAAAAAAAGAATGTACACTTGAGTGTTTCTCTTCACCCAAGATCACACAAAGTACAAGGGGAGTGGATACACACTACAAGTGTATACAAGAAAAGTAAGCACTCATTCATTTTAACCCCATAAAACAAAATGACTTCATTTTAAGCACCAATGGAAGTGTTTGTTTGTTTTGTTCAATTTTAACCCCTATTATAAAATTAGGTTTTATGGATTCAATTTTAACCAACTTTGAAAAGACTTAAAGTAATTGTGAATTTTAAGCCCAGTTGAAAGCTAGTGGTCCTAAGATTGTAATTTTTAAAACCCAATGGAAGTCTAGTGGTCCTAAGACATGAAGCAAAGCAACATATGAGGGGTTATACCATCCACTAAGTGTCAAAACACCTTTACAATAACTATAACTAAGAAAAATCGAAAATAAAAATTTTTCAATTTTTTCTATGTTCTAGTAAATCCCATTTTCGGAGGCCTTTAGAGCAGAATTTGGGGTTGAAACTTGTGTCGGTCACTACAAAAAATCCCTGTGATTTGCTCCATTTTTTGATTCCACCCACTGTTTTAATGTATTTTTTGGATTTTTTTTGAAAACGTCGACGCTATTTATCGAGATGGCACAATTTCTAGCATTGATTGCACCAATCAGTACAAGATGATGCTAATTTAGGTGCTAATTAGCACCTAAAGTAACGTCACCTTTAGCACTAATAGTAGCTTCAAGTGTAGCATTTCCTTGAGTGTCACCTTTAGCTTTGAGTTTAGCACTGTGTTTAGCTCCGACTTTAGCTTCGATTCTAGCTTCAGGTTTAGCACCGGTTTAGACACCCCTATGTCGAAGAGACTTGTTTATATGTCTCATCAACAATATAAAATAATGAAATGTCAACAAGATACATACATATTGAGGAGAGAATAACTTATGTCACATTGAAAAGGTATATCTACAAGTGCTCGGTGAAACACAACTCTTGGATATAATGAAGTAATGTCGATGAGACATTGAGATATCAATAAGATAGATAAGATTGTATCATCAACACTCTTGAAGTAATGATCAAAGGAATACACCGCTATACCATCGAGAAGGTGAGTAATATATGTGGTAGAGCGGTATACACCGCAATCCCGCAATAAGAATCCTTGAGCAAGGTGGTAGTGCGGTAAACAGTAGAAGGGAAGGGAAAAACATCACTATACCACAACAATAATCACAAGTCTCCCTGACATGGAAAAGTTACACCGATATATAAAGAAATACCACCAAAGGAAAATATCGATGAGATAGTGGCATATCGACATGAGATATTAACTTGTCTCATTGAAACTAACAACCAACATCAGAGGAACATAAGATCTAATGTCGATGAGACATTGAGATATTGATAAGACAAATAAGATTGTCTCATCGACACTCTTCAAGTAATGATCAAAAGTATACATCGCTATACCATCGGGAAGGTGAGAAACATATGTGGTAGAGCGGTATACACTGCAACCCCGCAACAAGAAGCCTTGAGCAAGGTGGTAGTGTGGTAAACATCATAAGGGAAGGGAAAAAAACCACCATACCACAATAGGTATAATAAGAGACAACGGTAGTAAGGTAATCGTAGCATCATTATAATTTACAACAATATATGCAAAAAATCACATCAGTTGCCGAAATTAAATGCTATTAAATTATTAAGAGTTTCCAAAACTAATATGATTGAATATCGCGCCATCCAAAGATAAGCGAGTTTTCCCAATATCACACTCAATTGTAATGCACTAGTGTGAAAGGAGCTAAGTATACGAGAAGAAGAAGTCCTACAAGCGTGAAATACTCGGGTAAGTGCACGAAAACTCTCTAAAAGAGCTTTGTTAATATAAAAAATCTTTCAAGGTTTTGTCATCTGAAGCCATAGTAGAGAAAATTGAAACATGCCTCCTATAAGAAAATGATCAGAAGTAAAAGAAATTCGGCCTAAAATTAAAGATGAAGAACCTAGAGTAAAGAAGAAAGCACTCCATCCTAAAACAAAACAATCAGAAGTAAAAGAAATTTAGCCTAAAATTAAAAATGAAGAACCTAAATTAAAGAAGAGACCACTCCATCAGTCCATATTAGATATAATTCTAGGGTCTACTAAAGAGGGTAATAAGAAGTTTCTTGTGGACACCACACAAAGTTGTAGGGATGCCCTCATTTCCAAATCTGGATGCGACCTGTTCTGGTATTTTTACAGTAAGAGAAATGAGAAGATTCTAGTGCTAAATGCTTCGATGTTGGATATAGCAAGGTTGATTGTCCCATATGTATTTTTTGATGTAGAATTTATCAGACTGCTAGCCAAACACTATCACTTAGCTACCAAAATAGTAAGGTTTCCAAACGACACAGTATTGGTAGAAGTAACCGGAAAAGCCATCATTAAGTGTTTTGGCTTAAACAAGCAGGCTCTAACCAAGATAAACCTGCAAAAAAGTGAGGAGGATTATGCTAGGTTAAAAAGACTCATAGAAGTGATGAGGTACCCCTATATATGAAAAGAGGCATTGGTAATAGAACATTCCCCATCTCTACTACCACTACTGATCCATTTAATGTGACATATTTTTAGTATTACTTTGTGAATACATATTTAGCTTTTTGCCAAGTGTTGGGGATAGATGATCAAGATAAAATTCCAATAGGCCTAACGATGATGGCCATGAGAATTCAAAACCTTGAAACTAATATTGAATATGACTTTGCTTCATACCTTGAGAAGGCATTAGATGATGAATTCTCCCAAGTTATAGAGGATAGAGCACCGACTACATTCAGACATTATTCCCTACTATGTCATCTGATATTTTACCAGAATAGGGACTATTGGACTAAAAGAATGGACTTGGCTATAGTAGATGAGCAAGGGAATCCCACACTTGTCCAAAAATGGTGCTATATTTGGGATAGTCGATGCAAGAATTCAAGCTTTGTTGTATTCTATGAAGACTTTGTACATAGAATCCTTTGAGTTCTTGGGTATGCAATACCAAGATTGTCAACTAAAATGTTGCAACTAGTGATACCTTTGGCTTTAAGACCAAAGCAGGTTCATACACACAATTTTGGAGATTGGTTCTTCCTCTCGAAAGTTACAATAATAAGAGTTTATGGATGCCCTATTGCTCCACACATACTGCCAAAATTTTAGCCCCTCAGATTAGCATTTCTTGAATTTATGTGGCAAATTATGTGGATGGAGAAAGATGTAATGCACAAGAAGAAGAAAGGAAATTTCTTTCCAAACCAAACCAAGTGTGAAGATTGGATTGTAGGCTTAGACAAACTAGAGGAGTTACAATATTATTTGAAGACAAGATATGCATTGAAATCTAGAAAAGAAAGAGCCTTTGACCTTGAAAATCATATGAACAACATAAGGCACAATATTCTTACCAAAATGGCAGTGCCATAACAAGTGGATTTTGAAGAAGCTATCACAAGGAACTACATTACTTATAATGATGTATTTAGTATAAGGAAAAAATGGGAATATATGAAGAAGCTTGAAAAAAGGATGAAACAGAGGTCCAAGGATTTCCTAGGATACTTTGTTGAGGAAAAGGACCCCATGAAGAGGATATAATTGATAATTGATAGATTTGAAGACTTCTACAAAAAGAAGGAATCATATCTTGAAGAACATGATAGTGGTGCAACCGTAGAGCATACCCTAGGTGAAACCTATGAGCCTCCCATGGAGCAGTTACCTCCCAAAAGATATAAGAGATGAAGCATTGAAAAATTAGTACCTTATGAGGATACTAAAGAGGTGGGTGATACTGAGGAAGTGGCTGCAATACTGCAGTCATTGAAAGGTGATATTGAATTTGATCAACCCATCCTTGAGACCAGTGCCCATAAACATGAGGAAAAGATGGGTGATGTAGAAAAAAAAAAGTACATAGGTATATGAAGATGAAAGGGAAATTGCAACCAGGAGATTCATAGAAGATGACGAATTCATTAAGACTTGAGTTTAAGGATTTATGGATGAAGATGAAGATAAAAGAATTTCAAGACAGGATGGAATCAGCTGAAGTAGGAATTGAAGAATTTGAGAAAAATGAAATGGTAGCACATACTTTCCAAGAATTAAGAGTTGACAACATTGACATTAGCCCCTAGAAGGCTAGAGAAATGGTCTTAAAGAGCAATATGCTCATTTTCCCTGGCTTGGAATTAAAGAAAATGTTTTTGCTTGATCAAGTGCAGGCTTAGGAAGATCCAATGCTAGTTACAGAATTTGACTCCGATGAAGGTGTGAGTGGAGCTAGGTATAACCAAAAGATTAAAACCCTGGCCATATGGATCCAACATAAAAATACACATGAGCCAAAATTAGGATGTAATTTAAGGGATAAAAGGGGCAGTGATGGTAAGGACAATACAAGATACCACCCTTTTGGAGGTAGCCATAATGACCATGCATTCAACCATGTTCACTCGAGCAATTGTTAAGGGATTACAAGATAGATTGAAGGAGTATGAAAAGGAACAAAGGTTCCTAAATGATGAAGTTAATAAACTATTCATGGAGAATGTCAAATTGAAAGAACAATTAAGAGGAGCAGGACCCTCACAAAGCAAGGAGATGGTGTTATACATGCCTCCTATTGCTCCAATGGATATTGTGAAGAATATTTCTGTAGAACAGGTAAAAACTCTAGAGAAGGAAGTGGATGATGTAAAGAAGGCCAACAATCAAACCCAGGATGAAGTGAAAAGATGAATTTGTGAAGTTATAGAAAATATTCTTGAGTACAAGATAAAATCAGTAATGGATAAATTGGAGAATGTGCATGATAGTTATAAAACCCTTCAGTAGGAAATGGATCAAATAAAGAAACATATGCTTGTATTAGATCCTTTGCTCAAAATGTGGCAGCCTATTCACCACACTTTGGCTAAGTTATGCAAAGTTCTACAAAGAAGTCCTGATGCATCCACAACATTAAAACCAATTAAACAAACTATGAAGATGATTATTGATGAATTTCAGTATGTACAAGGGTTTGATAAAAAGATTGTAACATGAATGGATTTATTCCATACCTATAAATAGTGGTATTTACTTGAAATCGTGAGAGATGGTGATCAGTTGAAGGACTTGGATAAGTGGAAGAAATAATTTAGTTTGGTTGTTCATAAGTGTGTAACTCATATACAGGAGGATGATGATACCAATCTTCCCAAGCTAAATCAAATTGTGGATGGGTTGATTGTTCTTGATACGAGATACCTAAAGTTTGTCGATGATACAAAAGCATTACTAGATAGTTGATGGCAAACTCATCTTGCAAACATGCAAAAGATCTAGGAATATAAGTGGCCATCAGATTGTATAGTGTATCAGTGGGAGGAAAAGTATTTGGTTTCAGAAGAATAGGACACTAAGGAAAGAGAATTTGGATGTTCATCATGGAGAGGAAGACTTTTCCAAATTAATGATCACGGGTCTTCTATGTTGAATAATGGAACCATATATCAAAATGTCTTAAGTCTTGTTATTTCCTTAATCATGCTAATTAAATAGTTGTTGGTTTTAGAAGAATAGGACACTGAGGCGAGAGCATTTGGATGTTCATCATGGAGAGGAAGACTTTTCTAGATAAATGATCATGGGTCTTCTATGTTGAATAATGGAACCATATGTCAAAATGTCTTAAGTCTTGTTATTTCCTTAATTATGCTAATTAAATAGTTGTTAGTAAAAGAAGTAGTTATGAAAGGTCATTTCTTTTTGTAAAAGGCATGTAGCTTGTTGCTTCCTACATAAATAGGCAATCAAGGCCTAGTTTTAAATTATCATCATCATATATCATTTCCATTTTGAAGACTTTTGTTATTAATATATATCAATTGAAGCAATATAATGGAGAACATCTTATTATCAGATATTCTCCATGACTGTGTTATCATTTTGTATTTTTCTTATGTTTTCCATACTTATTTCTTCTTATATTTGAATGAATATCAGTTATTGAGCCTCAATACTATGATTATGTGAATGAATATGTTGATACAATAAAGCATTTATTGTGGATGTTGGTAGAGCTGCTATTTTTTTTGAAAATTTGATCTTATTTTTCCTTGTTACATGTTCAACATAAACATGGAAACTATTTAAAAATAATAAAGTTAACAAAGTTGCTTATTTAAATAATTGTGAGTTATGTGCATTAATATTTTATTAACTTTTGTGTCTTCACGAACATATTTTGATACAAAATGAATGGAAGAAACATCCAAGTAATCCTATTTTTTTTACCAATAATTCATACCAAAGATTGAACAATTTAAGGATATGATGATGATGATATATTATTGTACTTGTATATTCTATGAAACATTCCTTATTTTCTATGAAACAGTGTATATATTCTTGTACTTGTAAATATTCTTTTACTGTTATGTCTATTAAATAAAATAGAGTTTGAATAAAAAATGCTTCACCCTTTTTTGTAAGTGAGTATGTCAATTATTGTTAAGGAAAAATCTTAGAGTTTTTACATTTTCAGTTTACTAGTTTCAAATCTTTATTTTCTATGTATATAAAATTGTATGTGCTCTTTATCTTGAATGGCATAAAACAATAATATCATCAGAATCAGGGTTTTCAATTTCAACACCATCATTGTCCACACTTTTTATCTCCTGTTCACTTTTAAGTACAATCATCAAAAAAATTATTTTCATTTCTTGTCCCAGTTAATCTTGATTCCTTTTAGCACAACACAGTAGGTTGCATGTTGAATTTCAAACATTTTCTTTGAATTTTTTGTATATATTATTTTCTCAGTGCATCATTACGTAACAACAATTTCACTTCTGAGATATATACTAAAAATAAATGAAAGCACATGTTTTCTTTTTCAAGGGAAATTTATGGTGAATACCCTATGTCTTTCAGATAAGTGTCCAAGCGAAATAAGACATAATTGATTGAATATGATTTTCTACTGTACAATTGTTTTTTATGTGCTTTTTACTTTTTGCATGTGGATTACCCTTAGAAAGAGACTACTTATCTTTTCTTAAATGAAGCCTTTACATTTCCTATCTACAAAAGGAATTTACTGCTTGAAAAGAGGTTCTTGAACTTCATGCAAATTAAGATTGGTGTAAAAGGCCATCCCCACAAATGTTGTTTGGTCTAGAATTATAATGGAAAATAAAAAATATTGCTAGGAGAATAAAATAGGTTTTCAATTTTCCAAGTACAACATAATATTACTGAAGCATTTTAAATTTTAGGCCATAAGAATCATCCTTTTTTAAACATGGACTACAAATAATTCTAAAAATTTAGAATTCTTGGTCATTAACATTATTGTCTGCTACAATGTCATCCAGTGTATTATTGTCAATGTTCATATGTTCTTTCAAGTATTTAATAAAATCATCATCCTCATCTTGACCTGCATCATCTTCATCATCATTTAAATTTGACTGTAGACCATCTATATTGTTACCAGATGTATTTGGATCATCATTTTATATATCATCCATATTGTTGTCTTCCATAACATCATCTAACTTTGGATTGTTGTCTTCTTGTGCTTGAACGTAACCATCTTCAACATCATCATGGATGTCAATTTCTTCGATGTTCTCTAATCCCTCTCTCTCATTTTGTTTTCCATAATTGTTTTGCTCAGTATCCACTAATGCATCGTCAAATACATGCCTTAATCTTGGATCATAATGTATGACAAATATCCATTTCAGGTCCAAAATATCTTCATAGAAAAATACCTTCACATGAACAACATACATATATTAGACATTATATAAATTGTACGAACATATATACATCAATTGAATAATGGAACATTATTTTATAGACTACCTTTTTTATACAATAATTTTTATAAAACACAATTTTGACAACATAGTCTATAAAACATCAATCCACACTCATTTATTATTCTTTGGTTTTCTGCCCTTAAGAACATCCTTAGGGAGACCTTGTTCTTCCCTCTTCTTTCGTGTAGGAGTGTGTTTTAAGAAGGGGTAATCAATAAATAACTCATCCCCAATGATAAGGTCCATAATAGCCTCAACCATTATCAATCTATCAACCTCTCTTTCCATATCCCCATCTTTATCATTTATAACCTCAACAAATTGACAATTCGGTCTTACAGTAGGGTCCCTTCCCTTACTACTATTTATAAATCCTGCAGTATTTTTTTGTGTGTATGCATGTCCATCTATATACATAAGATGACCTATATTCATTTATTTTCCACTTTCCAATTGGAGATGATGTGTATACATATTCGAATTCAGACCATATGCTAGCATGCTAGGCTTATATTATGCTAGCCTTCTCCATTCACCACTGTAATATGATGGACGATAATATGGCATTAATCTCGTAGTGGTTTGTTATGAATTGTTTCTATGTTTGGATACCACATGTATATTATGGACAATAAAGAGGCCTAGATTTGTTCCATGAATATTGGAGGGTCATGTCATGTAGTTGTATCCCCAAAATTGAAACACCTCATACACTCTAGGTAGTTGTTGATCACTAGGGCAAGCCCAATATATTCGACGATCAAATGTCTCTTTGTAAATTGATCTCAAACTCAGGGGAAATTTATCATCTCCATCACATTCATTCTTATAGGGTATGTAGTCCACCTTCCCCTTGTCTTTAAGAAAACTATGCATCTTCACATTGGTTCTTGTTCTGTTACTTGTTTTCATCAATTCCTCATCTTCCGAGCTGGTATATTGACACATATTTTTTCTAGATGTATCATATGATAAATGATCATTGCCCTCTAGGCTGGAAGTTGGTGATCCAGGAAAATTTAAACTAAGAACTTTATCCTGCAAGTATCCATTAAGAAAAAAAATAGTTATTTAAATAATATAAAACTATGTTTAAATGAAGTATACATGTTATTTATATCAAATTGGAAAATTCCTCACCACAATTCCTATTCGATTTGAATCGATTGTAGGAGGCATACTACCGACTAGAAGCTCATCATATATGTAATGTATTTGTACAATTACTCATTTGAATTGTTTCTTTCCACAACATACAAAACATCCACAAACAACAATTTTCTCAAAGTATTCATCCCATGTATTATAGTCCTGACCTACCTCTTCTTTAGTGCAATCATTTGTTGTTTCTGAAGTATCCATTTTCATATCCTCTTCCACCCACTTTCGTCTATGTGATTTAATAGTTTTAGGTCCACGCCCACGTACATATCTTGTTCTTTGCTAGTTGAACGCTTAGGCTCTGCATTTGCTCCAATCTCCATCTAAAATAATCAACAACATGAATTAATTTATGTCAAGATTGGATAATACATTAAGAATTTTAATAATACTGTGAAAAAAGATGGACGTATCACAAAATGCCATCAAATAAGTTTTTCCTAAGTTAAGTCAAAATTTGAGTACCTGATGTCCCATTTCATCCATTGTGTCCTCATTTTATATGACATGATCTATTGCCATGGCTTCATCTCGCCCCTATAATACACAACATAGTAAATAATGTTTAGCACACCAATTATATCATTTCAATGAATATGCTATCCAACACAAAACCTCACTTTAGTCATATATTTGACATTTTGATATCATGTTTTTGCTATCCTAATTTTCAAATTTTTCCCTTGATCATAGAATCACATTTAATCACCATTCCTGTGCATTTTCAACCAATAAGTTTGACCTCAAAGGCCTCATGGACAAAAAAATGACTTTATCTCCTCTATGTTGTAGCATTTGTGAATTCATAAACACCTTCCTCCTTTGGTTGAGGTTGCTTTCTCTTCTTACCTCTAGTGTATTTGGAGATTTCGTTGTCTCATCTATTTCCACCCACTTTCCTCTCAGCGATTTAGTAGTTCTACATTGTCCACATCCTCTCTCCATGGCCTCCTCTGTGAATATAAATGTCACCACATAATCTTTCACCGCACTACCACCAAGAAGGAAAAAGAAACTTGCGAGAGCGCGATAAAAATTGCTCTACCACACCAAGTTGATGAAGGTGTTGCAGGATAGTGGTGGTCACCACACTACCACACACCAATGGTAAAAGACTTGTGGGACTATGGGAGTCACCGCAACACCACTAGGAACAAAAGGAAGACTTGCATTTCGTCATAGAAGCTTTCACCGCACTACTGTTAAGAAGGATAAAGCATCTTGTGGGACCACGGTAAAAACCACTCTACCGCACCAATTTGATGAAGGAGCCACGAGACAATAGTGGTCACAAAAACAAGGTAGGAGTTGGAATTATTTCCAACACTCTGGATCCTATGATACACAACAATAAAAATACTCACTATACAACAATGATAGGTGCTAAATTAGGTGCACTTGACACTGCCTTATATGTCCCAAATAGATTACATTAACAACCAAAATTCAACGCCAAATTTGGTGTTAATTAACGTCGACTAAAGTGTCAACTAATGAATCAAAATAAAAAATTTAAAACATTATCGCGTAAAGGAAGAAATCAGACGACAAAAAAGGGAAAAATGTCGTGTGAAGGAAGAGAGTAGGGCGCTACTAGCAACTAATGAGAAATTTGAGTTAGTTTGCGACACCATAGGTAAGGTTACATTTATTTTTCTTGGTTGAATTCGTGATTGTTTATTTCTCTTTATATTGCATTTGAATTCATGATTGTTTACTGGTTCGTGGCCTAACTATTCCAGGCAACCTCTAAATTGTCCCATCATTATAAATTGTAAAACCTTTGAGAAACCAAAAAAATAAATTACCCTACCCATTTGAGCTTTGGCTCAAAATATTATAGCACGAAGTGAGGATGCCTTTGTATTCTTTCCCTAACCTGGGTATCAAGGAAATAGTGAACTGATTGGAAAATCTCGGAATTGGGTTAATCATTGTTGAGCAACTACTAAAAATAAATTTAGAAACCACTTGGTTTTTCCTAGCTGTGCCATAGTCACCAATGCCATGAAAAATTCGTGCAAGATTGCATTATGAAAGAGTTTTCATGATAAGATTATCAACACTAAGACAATCGAGCGAACATATTTTCCCTAGGTTATCAACACTAATAAAACCCAACAAACATATTTTCCCACAAAACAAAACTTTCATACCACAAACTAGACAAAAGCTTTCATACCTGAAAGTGTGTACTTTGTTTTCCTCCAAAGACTAGACAAAAATAATTTACCCTAGGTCACCTCAAAATGTTAAGCAATGGAGGGAAGCAAGCATTGTCAACAAACTCTGGCCACAGTGAGGTAATTCATTGTCAATTTATAGATTTGTAAATGTTTCCATTGTTTCTTTGAATTTTACTTTTTAGTTTTTTTATTTCTAAATTTAAAAGAAGAAATATAATTTCAAAAAATATATATATAGGGACATGAGACTGACAAAGATAAAGATGAATTGGCTTCCATATTGGGGGTAGAGGCAATGAACAAATTCGTTAATGTGGACTGGACAACACTTGCTAGATACATAGAAAAACAATCTGGTAACACCCCTCAAACATTGCAAACAAATCAATTGTGTCAAAGGGAATCAATTGATTCCCCAACCAGTCTTGGATCGAGCAAAATATCTAGGAGGAAATCAGTGACAATAAACACTAATAATGTGGAATAGGGAGTAGAGACTTCCACTCCTAGGACACAAACTTCTTCGTTTTCAATCTTGCATTGGTAGCTACAATACAAAGATAGAATACGAGGTGGTTTCATGGGGAGTCCAAATGACAGATGTTGGGAAAACGTTTGTGAATAGGTTGAAGGAATCATGCCTTAAATGATTCAAATACCATCTAATTTTTCCATTCTCAAAGATACCCATGCACCTAAAAAAAGCAGTTATCCATGATATGGAGAATGAATTTGGCACAAGTTGGTCTATAAAGAAGATAAAGCTACAAATGTCTCAAAACTGCAAGAGATTTCGGTGCAACCAAACAAAGAAGATAAAAAAAACTCCTCCTAAGCTAAGGAAAAATAAAAGGCCAATTGATGTAAGTGTGAAAGTATGGAAAGATCTTTTAAAAGCACATGAGAAGTCTGATGCACGAAGGAAGTCCAATGAGGAGAGTACGCAGGTATTTGAATTTTCTCATAAGATTATATGAAATTTATTAAATGGTATTTAAATTTTATTTGTGCATAGTTAATTTGAATTAGTATATGTTTTAGGATAAGGCCTCCAAGGTTATGCTTGAGAAACATTGTGCCACTGTGGACATCAAAATCTGCATATGTCGACTTAAACAATTTCATGTTGTTAGCATAAAAGTTAGTTTAAATCAGCAAACTTAAACATCCCTATGAAATATAGAATCATGTTAAACAATGCAAATAATAAGAACAATGCAAAAACATGAATCATTCCTATCCCATAGTGGATTGGTGCTCTTTGAGTATGTGAAAGAGCCCTTTCCCAATCCTTGTAGCTTAGTGATATGATAGACAATGAGATGCTTGAACTCAAGTTGCCTATAGTGTAGATGCTTTCAAATGTGGATGATGAAGAGTTGTTGTGATGAGCAAGATTGATTCTCAAATGAAGAGAGTAACCTTGCAATGAGAAAGTGTTGTGTGTTGTAGATGATTTGTGTTGAAATGCTTTGCATTTTATAGATTCAAGATTAGGAAGAGTGATAGATTTGGATGAATGTGGGATCATTCATGAGCCAATGACAAGATGCCACTTGTCAAAGTGTGAGAGGGTGAGGAATGTGCAAGTCTTGGCCAATGTGCCAATTTGAAATTCAAATTTGGATGAAATGACATGTTTAGGGGGGATGAAAGGTGCAATAAATGCCATGTTTGACTTGTGCAAATAGCATTTAAAACCTTGTTGGAAGGGACAAGTCCCTTTTGGGGGGAAGATTCAAATTGGAAGAATATTCCATTTTGATGCCATTTTGAATGTAATTAGAAGAAATAATAAATCAAATAAATGATTTATTGGTGCAAGTGGGTGGGTTAGTTAAGAGTTTGGATTTGACTCCAGTTGAGTCAAAAGCTAGAGAATGATAATCATGATTAGAAGTTAATTAATTTAGATTAATTAACTTAAGGGATTTTAGGGATTTGACATTTGATTAAATCAGTTTGATTTATTAAATCAAATGAGAAGAACATAAGGATTAAATAATTTGATTTATTTAATGAACCTTAGGAAATTAATCAATAAATATTTTAATTGATTAATAGAAGAAATGAATGTTAATTTGTATGATGCATGATTGTTATTTTTGCATGTCTACAACCATGCATTGTAGTGGACATAAATGTTTACAGGCCTTGATTTGGACATTTGTAAATTTATTTAATATGTTAAATGGTTTTTTTTTAAATTTCCTTGGAAAAATTAAATGATTGCATATTAATTAGTTTAACTAGTCCATGTGCCATGTTTTGACAGGAAGAGAAATATGGCTGCCATTCAAAGCAATTTGGAAAGAATATGTTGCAAAATAAAAAGTGGAATTATTTTGTAATCTGGATGGAGAACGTGGTATCAATAGTTTATTTTCAATAACTTAGTTGGATATTGTTGTGTCAATATGTCAATTTGAATCTCTTGTGTTGAGTTGTTTATTGATGCATACGATGAGTAAATAGAGCTCAAATCTTATGATTACAAGATGGTCGTTTATATGCATGAATAAATAGTAGAAGGATGTAGATGAACTCAATTCATCTAACTTTATTCCTCTTGAATCTCTAAAATCAGGTTCCTGGGAATTCCCTGTAGCTTTTACCTTTCATTGTCGCCTTTCCTCTTCACTGTTAGACTCATCTCCTTTTTCCTTATCTGCATTTCTGGCTTCGACTTCTAATTCATCCCATGTTTTACCTTCCTCCTCTTCAGAATCTTCTTCTTCTTCATCCTCCTCTGACTCCACAAGAGATTCATCTTATGAAACCTTCCTCATCTGATTCTGATTCCTCTTCTACATTAGAGGGTTGATATCCTTGACTTGACTCTTTTGAATTATCAGAATCAAAATCACTAGCTTCCATATTCAAAAATTCCCAACCAACATCTTCAATAAATTTATCTAGATCATCAGTAATAGTCTTCAAAATTGGCCACCAGTTCAAGTTCATTCTACTTTCTTAATAATTTATATCCATGGAGTTCAGCCATTCCTTGATGCCATCAAGTAAAGATTGAGGAATGACGTACATGTGGAGTACATCCCACTTGAATTCTTTGAAAATAATAGCCATATCAAATGCCTTTTTCCCAAGTCCTACTCTCTCAAGGTTAACAATCTCAATCTCACTAATAACGATTACTAAGAAAGGTAATTCCACCAAATCTACCAAATAGTTTACCGTAGGAACAATAAAAGAAGAGGCTTTGAAAGGAACTCCATGAAAACCAAGCTCTCTAAATGGTATATCAAAATCTAGTTCAAAATATTTTAGATGAGGCTGCTCCCATATCTCTCTTACTCACTTGAAAAATCCTTGAAACTCTATATCAATTTTATTTTTCCTATCCCTCTCTTGTTGTTCTTCCTCAATTTCATCAGGATCATACATTGACCTTCTTGCCCCTCCTAAAGTTTGGAACAAATCCATTACCTCCAAATAAAACTAGACATCCTTGGTCTTCTTGGTTCCCATGCCATGATATGGTTATGTAAATGAAAATGAAACAAAGTAATCATCTTCTTCTCCGCTGGCTGGAAGAATGCATGCTTAATTTTTTGATACATGATATTAGCTCTCTCTTTTGCTCTCATGGTTGAATACCGAAATCTAGTATGGTGGGCCTCCAAAGTTCCAATCATCTTTCTTCCTCTTCCACCAAATGTTGGCCTAATCCACACATCTTCCAGCCTAATTGGCTTTGTTTTTGAAAGCTAAATTTTCTCTCGAGTCACCAATGTAGCTCTCTCTGCCTTTTCAGACTCTTTCATTGCTATAGATTTTCTTTGGGATTTAATCATTTGTACCACATCGCTGATGTGCTTTGAATCCTTGCATCTAAAGGAAATTTCCTTAACATAAATACTACTAGGGAATTTCAATGTTGCCATTGTAGTTGGCATTAAAGCCAGTACCTGCAACATTGAAAATTATCCTTATATAAGAATTCCCTCCATCTTGTTAATTGGCTTGTAACACTTTTGATGGTGGCTACATGAAATCTAATTATGATTCATCTTCTACATTAGAGGGTTTGTATCCTTGATCTTACTCTTCTTAATTATCAAAATTAGAATCACTAGCTTCCATATTCAAAAATTCCCAACCAACATCTTCAATAAATTTATCTCGATCATCAGTAATACTCTTCAAAATTGGCTGCTAGTTCAAGTTCATTTTGCTTTCATAATACTTTATATCCATGGAGTTCAACCATTCCTTGATGCCATCAAGTGAAGATTGAGGAATGGTGTACATGCGGAGTACATCCATCTTGAAGTCTTTGAAAATAATAGCCATATCAAATGCCTTTTTCCCAAGTCCTACTCTCTCAAGGTTAACAATCTCAATCTCACTAATAGCGATTTCTAGGAAAGATAATTCCACCAACTCTACCAAATAGTTTACCGTAGGAACAATAAAAGTAGAGGCTTTGAAAGGAACTCCATGAAAACCAAGCTCTCTAAATGGTATATCAAAATCTAGTTCAAAATATTTTTGATGAGGCTACTCCCATAGCTCTCTTACTTGAAAAATCCTTGAAACTTTGTATTGATTTTTTTTTGTCCCTCTCTTGCTGTTCTTCCTTAATTTCATCAAGATCATACATTTACCTTCTTTCCCCTCCTAAATTTTGGACCACATATATTACCGCCACATAAAACTAGACATCCTTGGTCTTCTTGGTTCCCATGCTATGATATGGCTATACAAATGAAAATGAAGGAAAGTAATCATCTCCTTCTCCACTGGCTGGAAGAATGCATGCTTAATGTTTTGATACATGATATCAACTCTCTCTTTTTCTCTCATGGTTGAATATCGGAATCTAGTATGGTAGGCCTTCAGAGTTCTAGTCATCTTTCTTCCTCTTCCACCAAATGTTGTCCTGATCCACAAGTCTGCTAGCCTAATTGACTTTGTTTTTGAAAGTTGAAGTTTCTCCCGAGTCACCAGTGTAGCTCTCTCT